>ML677391.1:2617664-2991333 GCA_007922305.1 Dermatemys mawii | reverse complement strand
TAGATAGATAGATAGATAGATAGATAGATAGATAGATAGATAGATAGGGTGAATGGGGATAGACAGACAGACAGAGGGGGTGAATGGGGATAGATAGATAGAACGAACAAACATGAAAAGATGGGGGTTGCCATACCAACTCTGACACTAATCAATTAATGTGGGCTATTATATTAACGTCCTGTGTGTAATATAAACAGTAATCTGGCCTGCTTGAAAAATGGGTAACCCAGCCCGCTATGCCAGAGATGACCTTGCAGGCTCCTGGTTTATGTCCAAATGAGATGCTCTGGCTTATGTCTTCTAGACCAATTTGATAAGGGACCATTTCCTAGCTGATCTCTCTTACAATCTCCCTGTTGTCTATGGTTAGCTTCTCACTCCCGCCCAGAGGGGAAGAGCCAGGCCCATACACTGCTATTGACATTGCTGAGTGCTGTGTCAGGCTGGGGTCTCTTGTGTTAAGAAATGATTGAATTTATGTTGGCTTCTGAGGCCTTGTCTAGAGGAGGATTTAAAGGTTTGTAATTAGTTTCATGTCAGTCCAACCCCTTCTAAAACTGCAGCCAATAGACAACGCAAGGTGTACTCTAACACATGCTAACTTGATAAATTAAAGCCCTGGAGAACCCAGATATTATATATTTCACATTTTTTAGTTCAGCCTTTCTTTTCAAATCTTCTCCATAGCTCTGCTCTGGATGTTAGCTCACGTTAACCGATGAAAATATGACCATGTGTAGGTCATTGTTGCCACCACTGTTTATATATTTGCAACAAATCTCGTACAAAATGTGGCATGTAAGATATCTATGAAAAGGTTATGATTTGCTGGTTATGATTCTGCTATCTGTAGGCATGTATCATTTCTGTATATGAAATTATGAGTATTGGCTCTATACCTGTATTTCAGATGTTTGCTCGTGGGATGAAGGGACTATTCAAATTGAGTGGCCCATCAAAAGGACACTTCACTCACAATGAACCATGGGAGACACCCATTTACACTGAATGCTGCCATGTAAACATGCTGTCTGGAGTAGAGGTAATGGCTTCCTGCAATCATAGGCATTGACTCTGTGGGGGCTCCGAGGCTGGAGCACCCACCGGCAGCTCCCAGGTCACCTCCACTCTGCCTTTGCCTCCTCCCCTGAGCGTGCCACCATCGCTCCGCTTCTCCCCCCTCCCAGGCTTGCCGCGAATTGGCTATTTTGCACGGCAAGTCTGAGAGGGAGGAGAAATGCGGCATGCCTGGGGGTGGGGGGGGGGCGGGTTTTTGGGGTAGGGGTTTGTATGGGGGGGGTAATGGGGGGGAGGGGGGGCGGGGCGGGGGGGGGGGGCGCACCTGCTAAAGTTGGCACCTCTGCCTGCAATGACTAGGCAAAATGCATGGAGGTGTCATTGGCCCATGTGACTCCAAACGCCATCTTGTTGCTGTAGTTTTCCACAATGAGAACAATGGGTTTCCCACCACATGGCAGAGGATATAAAAGGACCTGGAAACCCCTCCATTTTGCCTCTTTCCTGCCCAAACCTCTGGAATATGGACTATGTTAATGGAAGCATTTCTAACTAATAGACTGAGGACCTTTCAATGATTTGGAAGCAGCCAGAGACTTGAATTAAGCCAGCAGTTTATTCCATCCCTGCTACAAGCCTGAACCAATAACTTTGCAATTACTGCATGTATTTGATTCCTTTAACCAATTTTAACTCTCATCTTTCTTTCTTTCTTTCTTTCTTTCTGCCTTTAGATTTTAGATACTAAAGGATTGGCATCAGTGTGATTTTTAGATAAGATCTAAGTTATATATCGACCTGGGTGTGTGGCTGGTCCTTTGGGATCAGAAGAACCTTTCATTTGGTGAGACTGGTTTTAAAGAACCACTCATCTGTGAATCCAGTGTTTTTGTTGGTGATGTAAGACTTACAAGATATATGATATAAGCCCAAGGAAGCTGCTTTTATGACTTCTTGTTAGGCAGTGTGGTGAAACAGGAGTTTACTTTTGTGGCTGGTTTAGTATATCTTATGAAGGAATAACCACCAGTTTTGGGTTGTGTTTGCCCTATTTCTTGGCAGTCTGTCCTAAAATTTGGCATCTTCAGTTGTGACCCACTGAGGCCCGGTTACTGCTGATCATAGCTCAGTTTAAAGCAATGAAGAATGTGTCCTTCAAGACACAGGAACAAATGCTTTTGAGTGAATGGAAACTTACCACTTCCTTTATTTTTCTTGATTTGCATTGTCTTACTATAGAAACAAAAAGGAATCATATCACCCAGGATTAGCTGGCTGGTCATTATTGTGAGCAGTACCTCCGCTAGTGAAAGTTGAACAATATGTATTGCTCTGCACAGGAGCAGGAGGACCTGTGACAGGTCTCCTGTAAAGGATTGTTACACTCAGTGAAGACTGATTATCTCTTAGGGTTATGATTGCTATTAAATAAAAGAGATGAAACAGCATAAAAAGGAACATTGGAACCAAGAGTTGCCTCAGTGGATCAGAGCTGAGATCCATAGTCCAATACCTTGTCTCTGACAGTGGCCAGTACTAGATGTAAGATCCCCTAAGTAGGCTATCACATTAGATACGTTCATGGAGGATAGGTCCATCAATGGCTGTTAGCCAGGATGGGCAGGGATGGTGACCTTAGCCTCTGTTTGCCAGAAGCTGGGAATGGATGACGAGGGATGGATCACTTGATGATTACCTGTTCTGTTCATTCCTTCTGGGGCACCTGGCATTGGCCATTGTCTGAAGACAAGGTACTGGGCTAGATGGACATTTGATCTGACACAGTACGGCCGTTCTTATGCTTTTATGTTCTAGGCGGATATGGGATAATCTGCTTCTCACATTAGCTGGACAAGGTGGATGAGGTACTATCTTTTGTTGGACCGGTTTCTGTTGGGGAGGGAGACATGCTTTCAAGTTTATACAGGCTCTTCTTTGAAAGCTGGGCTCTCTCCCCAACAGAAGTTGGTCCAGTAAAAGATATTACCTCACTCACTTGTGTCTCTAATATCCTGGGACCAACACGGCTACAACTCATAGAAGCTCTCATCTTGCTGTCCATTAGTTAGAGCTTGGCTGAAACCCTGAAACCAGAGGTTTAAAAGCCCTTCCAAAGCATTTTATCATGAATTATCTGAGCTCTGGATAGCCTTCATGTCCATATAAATTGATAGATAGGATAGGCCTGAGAGAGAAAGTAGTGAAATGCTCTTTTTAATTAATCCTTGGAATTTAACCAGGCTGGATTGTTGGAATCTGTCACCTTCCTGTCATCCACTGAAATAAGAACTGAAACACATTTGTAATACAAGGCTGCCACCTCTTGGTTACTGTGAGGAACACATGTCAGAAACCAATATGCTAAACAGGTATGACTGTCAAACCAATAGTCGCTGGGCCTGGCCCTTCCCAGACACTCCTCCAAAACCCTGAAGAAACCCACCCTAAGAAAGTTGCCCCTCCTCTGAGTAAGATGAGAGACTTTTGCTACAATCCTTCTCTGGCCAGTGAGTTGGTGCTTCTGGAAATAGATTAGGACCCAAGAAATTTAAAGCTAAGCAAAAAACTCCAAGCTGCCTGTGTGCCTCAATTCCAGCAAAAGAATCGGAAACATCCCTTGGATTGTCTTCCTGACTGAAAACAGTGAGCCAGCAGGGTGCAAAACCAAGACCCCAAGGGCAAGTCTTGGAGCTCAGTTAAGAAATATCTGTTCAGACTCAAAGCTGTGACTCAAAGCTCCTTCTCCTAACCTGGGGAACCATCAGCCTGTTCTGAACCCAGAACCCAAAGAAGAGGGAAACTTCCCTGGACAAAGAGACATGAAGCTGGTATAGACTGATAACAAAATCCCAGATTTAAGCTAATTTTACTAAGTTTTAAATAGTCTCTCTCTTTTTAAAATTTCCGTGCATTCGCGATCCATGTATGTCCACTGAATTGTCACCGAATTGAATCCCGCTTTCGGCGGCATTTCGGCGAACACAGCATGTGCGTCTGTGTGTCAGCCAAAATTCCGTCGACACCAGAAACTATCACTTCGGTGCTTTTTCTACGGACACACTGATGCGTATGGTATGCCCACTGAAAAGCTGCTGAAAGTAGAAGGATTCAATTTGGCGGTCTTTCAGTGGTGTCAGGGGCTCACGACCCCCCAGGAATTGGTTGCAAGCCCCGGTTTGGTGTAGATTAATGATAAGCATTTGATAACAGTCATCACTGTTAAGTTTGTGATAATGGAAAAGAGACCATTCCAAAACACAGGAAAGACTGAATCAAGCAAGGCCAAACTCTGCTCATAAGTAAATCCAGAGTGACTCCATTGAAGTCAATGAGGCTACTCCTGTATTCAGATCAGAATCAAGCCTGTAGCCTCTATAAAGATAGAATCATAGGACTGGAAGTCTGGAAAGGACCTCAAAAGGTGATCTAGTCCAGTCTCCTGCATTCAAGGCATGACTAAGTATTATCTAGACCATCCTTGACAGATGTTTGTCTAACCTGCTCTTAAAAATCTCCAATGATGAAGATTCCACAACCTCCCTAGGTAATTTATTCCAGTGCTTAACCACCCTGATAGTTAAAAAGATTTTCCTAATGTCCAACCTAACCTGCCTTTGATGCAATTTAAGCCCATGCTTCTTTTCCTACCCTCAGAGGTTAAGGAGGATAATTTTTCTCCCTCCTCCTGGTTACAACGTTTTCTGTACTTGCTTGAAGAATGTTATCATGTCTCTCCCCTCAGTCTTCTCTTCTCCAGACTAAACAAACCCATTTTTTCAATCTTCCCTTATAAGTCATGTTTTCTAGACCTTTAATCTTTTTTTGTCCCTCTTCTTTGGATTGTCTCCAATTTGTCCACGCCTTCCCTGAAATGTGGCGCCCAGAACTGGACACACTACTTGACTTGAGGCCTAATCAGTGCGGAGTAGAATGGAAGAAAGCAGAGCAGACTGACGCATGTTCATTTTCATCATCTGTATCAGATGCCACCAGCAGAAGGTTGATTTTCTTTTTTAGTGGTTTGGGTTCTTAGTTTCCGCATCAGAGTGTTGCCCTTTTAAGACATCTAAAAGCGTGCTCCACACTTGCCCCTCTCAGATTTCGGAAACCACCTGAGATTCTTATGCCTGGGGTTGAGTACTGGAGCTATTTTTAGAAATCTCACATTGGTACCTTCTTTGCATTTTGTCAAATCTTCAGTGAAAGTTTTTTTAAAACAAACATGTGCTGGGTCATCATACGATTGTACAATTACCAATTGTAGCTCATAGACTAATAATATTTGGTTAGTCATTTGCTATGAGAATTAGATAGATAGATAGATAGATAGATAGATAGATAGATAGATAGATAGATAGAGGGGGTGTCTGACGATAGATAGATTATATTCTTCCCCTGTCATACTGTTTAAATATAAACATAGAGCACTACAGTCAATGAAACAATGAATTCACAAGACTGTGGCTCTTTTAGGTAATGCTGATCGCTAATCCTGCTCCTGAACCAATGAGGTCTGTGTATCATTGGTGCAGAATATCCGGCGGCTTAGCTCAAAGTTAATTCTTCCACAAAGGATACAAGTTATGCGTAGTGTGGAGAACGGGGCATATCAGAGCAGACCTATTCAAAGCCATCTAAGGAAGGTAAGTGCCTAAATCCCACTGAAATTCATAGATTGTTCAAGCCAGAAGGGCCCAGTATGAATAAAGCTGCGAGTCCATCATGGATTCCGGTACTTTCCGGGACCTCCAGGACTTCTGAGCAGCTCGGGCAGCCCCGGGGCCACGCGCACCGCCCCACTCCTGCAACAGCAGCGGTTCTGGGCCATCCCCGCCCCCAGTGGCCACATCCGCAGTCCTGGACAACCCCCACCAGCAACAACTGCAGTGGTCCCGGGCCAAAGGAGTGGACCCCCCATGCAGCAGCAGGAGTACCAACGGGTGCCCTGGAGGTCCCCCCCAGCACCAGCAAGTGCCCCAGAGCCCCAGCTCCAGAGCAGTAGCTACTCCCCTGGAGCCCCTCAGAACACCCAAGATTTAGTCAGGGGGATATAGTACAAGTCATGGACAGGTCACGGGGCCGTGAATTTTTTATTTATTGCCCGTGAGTTTTACTACAAATACCCATGACTAAATCTTAGCCTTAATTACGATCAGTGAGGCGGACCATAACCCGGGCACAGTCAGGGGGCACCTTATTCCCTGCAAAATGGATGCCTGTGAAAAACCAGCCCACACTCCTGTGGCAGCCTGACACTGCAAAGTACCAGGATGAAGGGCCCAATGCCATACTTATTGACACCAATGGCAGTGGTGCCCTTGGCTCTGATGGGAGCAGGATGGGGTCCTAAGTGCGGGGGTGGCGGGGCAGAGAATTGTGACTTACTGACAGCCAGGATAAAGATGGCAAAGATTCCAATCACCTGCCAGAGGCGTAGCCCCCAGAAAACCACGGTCTCGGAAGTGACGGGGTCCGGTTTCTTTTTGGGGGGTTCAGTGGTGGCCTGGAGGAGGGAGAAGAGCGGTTAATGAATGGCAGACGTCACTGTAACACAGCCGAAACCCTTCAGTGACTGAGGAGAGACAGGTCACCCACTTGCAGCACTGAAACCCACGGGCCTCGCCCATGGGACTGCGTCGCCCAACGACCGAGAATGCCTTCAATCAACGCACTGAGGCTAGCTTGCAAAGCTAGCTTGTGGGCTTCATTGAGCATGCCGGCAGGATTGGCAACTCTCATGATTTTATAGCAAGTCTCGCAATATTTTGTGGAGGGGGGGTTCTGAAAGTCCCAGCTCCTGGAGTCATGGGATGATGCAAGAATCTCCGTTTTATTTTAAAAAGAAAAAGAGAATTCCCTATGTCCAAGCACTGAGGCTAGGTGGCAAAATACATGATAATGATAAGGACATGCACAAGGGAGAGAGCAAGCAGGGGCACAGGCACCCCCGATCAGTGGGAACACTGAACTCCTCCAGGGCCATGGAGGGGAGAGTGGGCTCCCAGGCCGGGGCAAGAGATGGGCTCCTCCAGCCCTTGGGTTTCAGGGGGAGAAAGGGAAAGACAGCTCCACCGGGCCTGGGGTTGGGGGGGGGGGGCTGCAGGGAGGAGTGGAGAGGCAGCTCCTCCAGCCATGATGGGCACAGAAAGTGCTCTTCCAAAAGCGGCCAAATCTGTATTCCTGTGCACGCCCCTAGTATGACTGTAAGGTACATAACTGTCCAGTTATGGTTCTGCATGGGATGGACTCAGCACATACCAAATTCCCAAAGTCCTGTCGGAGAGGGAACTGAGCTCCATCTCCAACAAGGTCTGAGTTCTCTGGCAGCGGAAGGAAGTGTCTTCGTTGGTCATTGCATCGTGTTGGTCTGGAATCTAGAGGGGACAGCCATGTGGCTTCCCACTCACCTGCCCAAACACCCATGGAACTTCTTCACGAGGACGGCAAGATCTCTCAAATAGGATTAAGATGAGCGTGTGTCAGAGAGCTTATTCCTTCACTCTCCCATTTCCCTGGTCCTTCTCGCATGAACAGAGAGCAACAAGACCCGAAGTCCAGAGGTGCAAACAATTTGATGTTTATTGGGGTGAACTTCCAGCAAGCTTAAATCCAAGTTCCTTTTTCCTTATTTTTGAATCCCAACTTACTTCCTGTTTGCCCCTAATTTATATAGTAATATTCTTAGCTATCCCTTAACCAATCATTCTACTGAAATTTACCTAACAATCCTAAGATATTGTAACATGATTAGTCAACCAATTATATCCCATCACCTTAATTAGTTTACACCTAGCAAAATTAATTATACAGCAGACAGAAACAATCGCAGAACCAGACAGAGACCATGCAAATAATCAATAGCAAAGTGGGAATTATAATGACAAAACAATACAGACGTGAGGATTTCACAACTACATCTATGAAGACATAAGGGTTTCCCAGCTGTGTCTATTGAGAAGTGAGTTCTTACCAAATAGAAAACTATCAAACTAAATGTTCTTTTACATCTTCTAGGCTCTTCCCTTTCTCTGGAGGCGAGAGATCAGATCCCCTTTCTAACAGCCCCAGATTGTCTTATCTCAGTAGGACTAGTTTGGAATGTGAGAATATGACCGTACTAGCTAATGGCTGCCTCTGGTGCTTAGTCAACGGCATTGGCCTAAGAACAGGGCCTCCGACTGTCACAGTGAGAGAAGGCCCTTACACAGATTCTTTCTTTTATATCTCTCTAACTAGCTAAGTGATAAAGGTAACCTACAATCTTAAAGTATAGGCCTTTACAGACAGGTCTGAATATCTATAGCCTAAAAGGGTGCACCAAATAAGAATCGAGGCAGACCAAAAAAGTAGGTAGAACATTTTAATCAATGGCATCACATGTGGCAACTCATTTTCTTTCACATTTCTTAACATGCTCTAATAATCACTGATACTGGTGTGAGGTCTGACTGGTGAGACAGACCTGTCCTACAACTAGGACATGAGATCAGAGTTTAAGTTTAAAGGAGGGTCTTGTGGCTAACACACTGATCCAGGACTTGTGAGTGCCGGCTTTGCTTCCTGCCTTTGCCACAGATGCTGTGTGACCATGGGAAAGTCACTTAATCTCCGTTCCTCCATCTCTGAAGTGAGGATAATGCAACTTCACAGGATATTTGTATTAATGTTTAATCAGATGTTATGGTAATGTGGGGGGCCAGATAAGTAGAGAGACAGTGTGTCTCAATGGGGCCCGCTTGAAACTTACAGTCAGGAGATCTTGTTTCTATATCCAGCTTTGTCTGTGTCATCTTGGACAAGTCACTGCAAACGCTTGGTGCCTCAGTTTCCTCCACTTGGAAAAGAGGAGGGATAACGATACTTTCCTATCTCTGTAATCTGCTTTGAGCTCTATGGATGGAAAACATTATTATGTGGGCTAAAATAACTAGGTTCACAGACTAAATGCTGTGAGCCACATCATCAACTGGTGTAAGGTGACTACAGTGGGGCTATCCTGATTTACACCAGGTAAAGATCTGGCCCTGTTCTAGTAACCATCAGGGAATCAATATTTGATGTACTAAGGATGAGTTTCATGCACAGGGCAACATCTGGTGATAGTAACACTTCAGCAGATGTTCTTTGTAGCTAACTCTTGTCACTGGTTTGGTCTCGTTAGTTATTTATTTGTTTTGCTTGTAAGTGTTTGAAAGACAAGTACGTGGCCAGGATAGTACCCTAGAAAGTAGCCCCCACTTCTCCACTCCAGTACAGAGGTCAGGTCATACAGCTTCCACTCGGTGCAAAGGTCAAAGGTTCAAAATAGGATCCCTGCTACAAGGTGTTACAGCTCCAGCATTAAGAGACGCAGTCTGAGTTCTTCATGAGGCCCCGTACGTAGAGCTGGACGGATTGTTTGGTTTGCTGGGGGGCGAGGGGTTGAGTTCAACCAAAACTGAAATTTTTGGTGAATTGAAACGTTAAATAAATTTCCATTTCAGGTCGAATGAAACATTTTGTTTCAACAACATCGTCACCTTTCGTTTCAGTTTTGCTTGTTTTTCAATGTTTTTCCTTGGGGCTTAATACCATCCAAGGCCAGCTTGAAACCAAAAGTTTAGGTTGAATTGAAAAATTCAAGTGTTTCATTTCCAAAATGGCCAAAGGAAAAGTTCCACATTTTTCAGAATTCTTGTGGGGTTTTTTCTCAACCAAAACAATCCAGTGAAACTGACAGGAAGCTGGGACACTTTTCGGTGTTGCCGAAGCTGCATTTTTGTGCCGGCCAAAACACGCTGGGCCAAAAATGTTCATCTAAGAGTGAGAGTTGGGCTGCAAAACATCCCTGTTTTCTACCTATAGGGAAAGTAGGAGCTATGTAGAGAGCTGGACGAAGGCACAGAGTCAGCGCTCTGTAGCTAGGGCTCCATTTCCTGCACTCACACAATGACATCAGCTTCTCAGGCCTTATATTTCTAGCCCTTGCTATTGAGAAGAAAACATGATTGTACTGTACGATGCACCCGGCCCTTTGCTTCTTGAAAGGGACCATCCTCCCCTTCACGGGTGCCACGCTGTCATTGCCATGTGCAAGGGGGGCACGGACCGCCCGCTTCTTGGTGAGGTTCCCCTAGTGGGGTCGTGCATGTAGTTCCCCAGAATGCTTTACCCAGCCTTAGGCTGGTGCAATTACAGGGAATCAGGGCAGTGCCGGGTTTACAATGGCGCCAGTGGCACAACGGAGCCGGGCCCGGGCTTAGAAGGAGCCCCAGCCCGCTCTGCTTGCACTGCGTCCCGAGACCCCGACAGCCTGCTAGCTCCCCCTCTCCCTGTCACTTGCTCTTTGCGGCCAGCTGCTGTCTGCCCCTTTGCCCCACTCACCGGCTCCTCTTTGCCCCTGGACGGACCCCAGTGCACTTCCTGCTCCAGGCAGCCTCTGTCTCCCCGGAGCTGAGCCGCCTGAGACTGGGGCAGAATCCTGGCCAGTTGAGGGGGCAGTGGGATAGTGTTGGGGGCTTGGCTGGGCCGCTCTAGGCAAGTGGATCCGGGGGGAGCCTGGCTGGGACAGGCCCTGACCTGGCTGATCGTGCCACTTCCAAGGTTCCCAGCCCCGGGACCAGCCCCGGCTGCGCTGCCAGCTCAGCCCGGCAGACCCGTGGGTCTGGGACAGGAATCACCAGCTGATGACCATGGAGGCCGCCATCAAAATGGCGGAGGAGTATGCCAAGGTGAGCTTTCCCTGAAGGGAGGCACAGACAGGCCACAACCAGGACTGGGGGAAGAAGCCCTGAGAACCCACGCCGTCTCCCTCCCCCGGGAAAGGCCTGGAAAAAAAGAGAGAGGAGCCTAAGGGGGCCCCCAGTTGCTCAGGTCAACTGGTCTGTTGGCGTCGTGGGCAGCAGGGACACAAATCCTGGGAGTGCCTGATGATGGTTGGACGAGTGAGGGAGAGAAGAAACGGGGGACAAGGGCTGGGCACCATTCCCGTATTGGCAGAGGGGAGGAAGCCCCAGAGCGGTTTGGTTGATACGGCCTCAGCCCGCTCCTTCATTCAGCGCGGGCTGGTGAAACCACACTGCTTTATCCCCGGGAGACGAATGATGCTCGAATGCACCCACGGGGCTTGAAGGCCCTGTTACATGGCGCAGGTGTCCCTGGAGGTTGTGGCCAGATTTGCCTGGCAATTGGTGGGGATAGTAGACAGGCTACCATACCCTGTCGTGCTGGGGACAGATTGGGGTCCCGTCCCAAGGGGGGAAATGGCTATGAGAGAAGTTCCTCAGGTGGGAAGAGGGGGGAGCCTCCAGGAAAGGGGGGGAACCCCTATGCCTCTCAGCCCCAGTGAGGGGGAGGATCCAGGTCCCCGGAAGAAAGAAGCAGGTATTAGACAACAAAATCAGAGGAAAGGCAGGAAAGAAGGGGAGAGCGAGCGACCGAAGGGTTGCCCCACTGTGGAAGCCCCTGGAGGGGAGGTCCTACATTTAAAGGGGGAAGACCCTGGGGAATGCCTACAGGGGGATCCTCCAGGCAGCGAGGGCCAGGCCCCCTTGGGCTCGGTACCTGCACCAGAGGTCCAGGAAGGCCTGGTGTTGGGAGCAGGCCTACCTGGCTCCCCGGCCAGGAAAAAACGGGGAGCAGCCAGGAAGGCAACCGCCCAGTTGTGATTGGTGTGCGGACCTCGGGGTGGGAGTAGAGCTATGGGGCGGTCGGTCCTCCACACACTGTGGCTTTTGTTGGTGGGGAGCTCACAAACTCTGCGAGGAGAATCCAGGGGACCTCCCTGTGGAGTGCAGTAGGCTGCCCGCGGGTAGGGGGAGAAGGGGTTGAACCAAGGCCTGCCCCGGCGGTTATTTGCGTGTGAAGTGTGTGTCAAGGCGCTGCAGGGGAAGCCCCAATCAGCTCCTGCCACCCCAGGGCAAATGGGTTGGGGCTGGGCCAGTAGCTAGGACTAGCCTGAAAACTGGCCACCCCTGCCGGCCTCGTTAACAGGGTCTAAAAGCTTGGGAGGAAGTGAGTCTGGGGTGAGCGGAGACCAGGAGGGGAGAGTAGGCCCAGAAGGAGCCTGCTACCCTGTTGCCGCTGAGGCCTATGCTAGGCCAAACCTGTAAATAATCTGTAAATAGGTGGAGTTTGGTGATGGGGACCAAAGCGCATGGGTGTCACACCAGTTTGAGGTGGTCCTGACTCACTGGGGAGCAGGGCCAGGAGGCTGAACCCAGCGAGATGCAGTGAGCACCCCATTACAGGCACAGATATGAAAAGATTAGTTAGGAGAAGGGGAGGTGAGAAAGTGAGACCAGAGACATCAGCAGGAGTGGAGGGTCAACAATTCCATCTGGTGATGTTCTGCCTTGAGCTTCCCTAGCCTGGTTTACTGGTGACTCTTCTGGGTGGAAATTTATCCCTGTAATTCGCAACTCCCTGGTCCCCTTAGTCTAGGTGTAATTCAGCCTTTAGCAGCAGTTCATGCTTAGACTGCCAAGCGGCTCAGTTACAGATCACACTGCTCCAGCCAGGGTCGGGTCAGAAGGAAGACTCACAGCAAGCATCAGCTCATCAATAATTTGCGCTCGGAGGTAACTCCGAGTGTGCTTTACAGCAGGAAATGTCAAGAGCTGACAGTGGCTTAGCCAGGGAGTTGAGCTGTCTATCAGTTCTCTCTTCAGGAGGCTCCTTAACAGGCACTGGAGGAAGACTATGGTATATGTATTCTGCGGTTGTTGCTAATAAATAGCTGTTTAGAGCACAGCTGTGTAAGGCTCTTTCCCTGGAAAAAGGTTCCACAGACCCGTACAACTCTGAGCCCCATGGGAAAGGCAGGTACCTAAATGGACCAGGCCACACTTTGAGTCTTCGGTAGGGTGTAGGTGGGGTGCCCATTTTTTGCAGGTAAAATAGGTCCCTCCTGTAACCACTTAACAATACTGTGTACTAACATCACAGCCCCTGAATATGCTGTGGGCATTATTTCTGTGTTTAAGAAAAGAGGTGACCAGTAACTTAGGTACCTCTACACAGCAAAATCAACATTAAAAAAATGGAGCAGCGTGTGTCAGAGCTCAGGTCAACTGACTTGGGCTTGCAACACTCATGTAAAGGGGCTAAAAATAGCAGAGTAGACATTCTGGCCCCGGCTGGAACCTCTCCTAGTCCTTCCCCCCGCTGGGTTTCAGGATCCAGCCCGAGCTCAAACATCTACACTGCTATTTTTAACCCCATAGTGAGAGCCCCGTGAGCCTGGGCTCTCAGACTCCAGATCATGGAGTGTTTAAAGGTTGGGGTTAGTTTGGGGTTTTTTGCTGTGAAGATGTACCCCGAGGGTCCAATTCTATGCTACACCTCTAGGGGCCGCAGCTGGGAAGGTGGTGGGGCAAAGTTTGCCTCTGGATTCTGGGCTGCTCTAGGGCAGGGGTGGGCAAACCACGGCCCGTGTCCACTTCGGGACCGTCCTAACCAGCCCGCCTGAGCTCCCAGTGAGGAATTGGGGGGGCAGAACTTATCCCTGAGGATTTGGAATGGAACCTCAGTTAGACCCTAATGATCTGTATTGTCAAGTGCTTATGAATTAAATAATTTACAAACTGTTCACAGTTTAGGGCAGAACTGTTTGACGCTGCTCCTTCTAAGTAAAAAACAAACACAAAAGAAACACCCTTGTTAATTTCTGATTAATCAGAAACAGACAAAAGACAGGGTGGAGAGGTCATATTCTCCCAAATGAAAACAGAGATAGCTGGGAGGGACAGCAACTTTATTTGCAGCATTACACAATGGAGCGGAAAGAAAACTTGAAAACAACTCCTCAATGTCCTTCAAAATGTCTCATGTAATTAGCCAGGATGAGTGCTGATGCTTTGCTTACAACTTGCCTGCTTTGGAGAACAAAAAGCATTTATGACTAATTGCATGGGATTAGGCATATCTAAAGGTCACAGGCTGTCCTGGGAGACTGGGCTTTAAACACACACACACACACACACACACACACACACACACACACACACCTGCTACAGCACACACACACACACCTGCTACAGGCAGACCAAACCAACTCCAAGCAGGTTGACTTCTGCAGAGACCTATGAGGTTCCATATGGGCACAGGGGATCCACCAGCCTGGGATGATTGCAGGATGAGGTCCAAAGCGTTCAATGGGTTTTGGTGCCTTCATGCATATATAAGAGACAAAAGACTGGAGAGAACAGTGTTTTTCTCACACAATCCCTACATTGTTCTCCACCTCCTTCTGCATATGTAACTCACTAGTCACTGTGTGTTATGTGTCCCTCTCTGTGCCTGATCCACAGAGCATGGGAGTCTGGTATAGACCCACCCTTCTAGTCTGAGCTGTGGAGACTCCTGCTTTCAGCGCTGGAGGGCCCCGGTAGCGCCATTGTGCTTAGACTGGCTCGAAGATGGGTTAAAAGGGACCTCCTGTGTCACTGAGTCCGGTCCCTGCCATTCCAGGCCTGTCATACCAGCCTGTTCATAAACTCACCATGAGCAGATTGGTTGTTTGGAACGGGGGAGATGATTTCTCCAAAGTAGTTCCATCACTAAATCTATCAATGTCTCAGTGCAAGTGTATTTTAAAACCAGGGATGAGTCCGGACTATGCTTCCAAATTGGAGCACTGTCTGAGACTAGAGGGCATTTGACATCCAAACTCCACTCTGGAGCCAACATTTAAAAACATTACCTTGCATCTATGTAGCTGCTTCCCCCTTGATGTCATCATAACCGGCCAATATATGGTAAGAGTCTTACACTAGCACCACCACCACCCCCTGAGATCAGGATCCCATTGTGTCAGGTGCTGTACATACACATAGTGAAGGACAGTCCCTTCCCCAAAGACCTCACAACCTAAACAGAGAAGGCAGACATTGAGTACAAGAATAGAAGTATTATGCCAGTTTGCCGGTAGGGAAACTGAGGCCCAGAGAGATTAAGTGACTGGCCCAAGATCACACAGGAAGTTTTTAGCAGGTGCCAGGATTGAACCTAGATCTTCATCTGGTGTTTATAATCACAAAGTCTTCCCCTCTCTCAGTCCAGTCACACATTATCTGAACCATCTGAAATCCAGACTGTCAGGCCTTGGGCCTGTCTATAACTGAAACAATCAAAGGGAAAACTCTACCTTGATCAGCTCATGTGGTTAAGGAGTAACCTCTTCCCCGATCTCTGCTACTCTCCAAGCTTGCCAAAGATTCTACCTTACACGCTTTAATGGAGGTGAGCTCTAATGAGAGACTCCCACCTGGCTCTAGCAGCATTCGGACTGATCTTGTAAGGTTAGACAACCTTCAGTCCATGTGTGGAGCATCTCTCCTGAGAAGGGAAAGGCCTCACTATCCTTCCTCTTTTCCCCAACACCCCACACCCCGGCCAGGCCAGCGTGCCCACCCCCCCCCACACACAGCTGTGGGGAGCCAGGGCTGACCCTTCACCTGCCTGCAGTGCGGGGGGACTGAGAGCAGCCCCCCAGCCCATGTCTCCACCTGGTCCAGGGCAGGTGGAGGGTCCGTGACTCCATGCCAGCTCCCCACAGCTGCACGGCTCTCCCTGACCTGGCTCCGGCTGGGCGGGTCGGGGGCTCGCAGCTGCAGCCTGGCCACGTAAGAGCCGCACAGGCAGCTGTGGGGAGCTGGGGAGTCGCGGACCCTCCACCGACCCTGGGCCTACGGCACTGAGGCATCCCTGCCCCCGGGCAGAACCGGGTCTGGGAGAGCCACATGGGCCGTTGTGGGGAGCCTTGGTCCCTCCACTTGCCCTGGGTGATGGGCCTGAGACATGGGCAGGGGGCTACTTTTGCCCACTGTGGGGTGGGCTCCCTGGCCCCGCTCTGGGTTAGCCAGGGAAGGGGCCTCAGGGAGCAGGGGGCTCCCCCCCGCTACTTTTGGGAGGGCTGCGGCATCCCTGGTTTGATGCCTAAGCCCAGACTGCAGGGAGGTGCCTTGTTCTTCTTGTGCTCTATAGCCCAGAACCCCTCCGCTGGAGTCAGCTGATTTAGACGCCGAAGCTGCTTCTCACGAGAATGAATTCTGCTCCTGCCTCATGCCATGCAAAGCAGCTGAGGGCAGGGGATGGGCAAAGAAAGAAGGGAGGCCCTAGCTCCAGGGTAGTCAATAGGCAGATCTGTGGGCTAAATCTGGACCACCAGACGCTTTTGAAGGGCCCCTGAAATCTTTGTATTTACTCATTATCATTATTGGTGTTATTTTTTTATCATCTTCTCTGGGGTCGGCACCTTGCCTAGACCTTGACCAAGAAATATGGACCTTGACAAAAAATAATTGACTACCCCTGCCCGAGTTTATAAACAATAGCCTTGTGGTTAGAATAGCTTGTTAGACTGTAGAAAACCCTGGTTCAAGTCCCCTCCACCTGCTGAGGAGAATTTGGACAGAGAATCTCCATCTCTTGGGGGAATGCTTTGGGATAGTCTTAGGTTGGGGCTTTATCAGTCTTTCCTGTTGAAGCCAGGCCATGTCAATTAAATAATTAACTATTAATTGGGTCAGACACAGCATGAGACTCACTCTGTAGCTGGGTGGTTAGAACATTGTGCTGAGAGGTAGAGGAATCCCTGCTCAAATCTCTTCTCCTTTGAGGAAGGCAGGCAGAGGAATGTTCATCTTTCCTGTTTAGTGGTGAGGCAGGCAGCAGGGTGAATGGGTGGAGGCAGAAATTTAAGCTGTGGGGGACCTTTTACAGCAAAAATTCAGGTGCCCCATGAGTTTAAGCTTCTACAGGATTAGGCAGCAGCTGAGCAGGGGTTTTCTGGATTGCAGGGGTGCCTAAAACTGTGATGTATGTGCCTAAATCCCTTTGTAGCTCTGGCTCTAAGAGCCTAATGAGTAAAGAGTAAAAAGGGTAGAATTCAACTCTGGGTATGTTTTTGAATTTGCAAGAGTTCACACCAAGAATGGTCGGACACTCCTCCAACAACACAACATAGACCCTTAAAGAGGTGTTGAACTGACTAAACATTACACTGCATACTAAACACTTGGGGGACCTTCTAGTCCTCTGATACCTCCATCCAATCCAGGCCTTTTTAAGGAGGTCTTTCTTGATGCTTCTCTCCATTAGGATTGAGTTAAACCTGCTGTGCAAATGCTTCAAGCCAACGCTTGGTCTGATGGCTTCAACCTCCGCCCTAAAATGGGGATGGGGGTGGGAGGGAGCATCAATAAAAGGGAGGGGAGTGGAGGATTCCGTCTTTCAGGCCAGTTCCTGTTTTTATCTTGCCTGCTTTGCCTCTTCAAAGCATAAGGACATAAGCCCAGAGAGCAAGACAGAAAGGTTTAAGCAGAAGAAAAAGTCCAGGTAAAAAGAATAAGGGGGTGGAAAAAGCCCTGGGAGGGGAATAAAAAGGGGAATGTGCAAATCAATGGTGCAACAGCAAGGTAATATGGGAAACACAGACTGATACACTGGCATTTGAGTAGGCTAAGTCTGTAGCAGCAAGAGGGTCAGGTAAGGACAGAGACTCCTCTAGGTTTATCTGAGGCAAAGCTTTATGATTTTCCTGTCCTACTAATAGCTCTAATGCTTTCATAGCCTAGCTGTGAGTGGCCCTAGAACACAAAGAGGTTGACACTCTGTCCTGGTATAAATGTGGACTAACTCAATCGATGTCAACGCTGATGTCTGAGGAGACTCAGACCCCTGAGGTGGTTGGAGGCAGTGATGTGAGGCATGCCTGCCCTACCCCACCCTATGCCAGGGTCTCTGCAGGGGTCTCCGCTTCTTTTGCTTGGTAGGCAAAGCACCATGGTACAGGCTGTTACCAGCTTGCCCATTGTAAGTTGCGTACCACTGGAGTTCACAGCTGATCACCACGGGGACTGTGCCAGGAGATGGAAAAGTGATGCAGACTAACGGGCCATAGATACAAAGTGGTTTTAAGCGGGCGCAGTATAATGAAAGCGGACTCGCTGTAGCTATACTAGCTCCTCTCTGGGCTGTAGGAAAGTATCTATATGATCCGGGCAATCCTTTAGGCTGTGTCTACACCACGCAGCTTCTAGTGACGCAGTCGCATCGCTAAAAGTCACGCAGTGTAGCAGCTGTTTTGCCGACAAAATACTTCCTCCCCCAACGAGCGGCGTTCGCAGTGTCAACAGGAGAAGAGCGTCTGCTGACAATGTGCTGTTTACACTGATGCTTGTTGTGGCAAAACTTTTTTCTTTCAGGGGTTGGGGGGGTTAGCACCTCTGAACAACCAAAGTTTTATCGCTCAGTTGCCAGTGTAGACATAGCCTAGGTCTCTCCTTTCTTTCTGACTCCCTGTCTTGTGTTCTGGAAGACAGCCCTTCTGTCAAGCTGAGGGACCCATCTGTCCCCCATTGTAGTAGTATCAGAGTGATTCACAACCATTAATGTATTTATACTCACAACGTCCCTGGGGGGCTGGGCAGCACTATTATCCCTAAGTGTGGAGTACAGAGGCTAAGTGACTTGCCCAAGGCATACAGGAAGTCAACAAAAGTGTAAGGACTTGAACCTAAGTCTCTAAAGCCCCAGGAAGGCTCACTAACCACTAGACCATCTGTCTGCCCTTCTGTAGAGGTAGCAAGTTTGTATAATTTTTGTTGGTGCCCAGAATGGGTCCAACCACCCACACCCACACCCACCCGGGAGGGGGTTTGGGTGTGGTGGGGGCAGTTTGGGGTGCAGGCTATGGGAGGAAGTTTGGATGTGAGAGAGAGGTGAGCTTTGGAATGAAGTTTGGATGCTGGGTGCAGACTCTGGGGTGAAGGAGGGGGTTTGAGGTGTGGGGTCTGGGCTGACAGAGGGTTGGGATGCAGGAGGGGGCATAGGGCTGGGCTGGGCCGGGGATGAGGTGTTTGGGGTGCAGGCGCACTGCCCTGGGGCTTGGGTCCAGACAGCAGGACTCCTCACAGCCCTCTCCTCGCTGGCAGCAGCAAACTGTGGGGAAGAGGGACCCCTCCTTACTCCCCATCCGGCACGATACTCACCCATGCCTGCCCAGGAGGCTGCTCAGGAGGTCCAGCCAGGATAGCGCCCCCGAAAATGACTCAGAGTCCCTGCCTGGGGGTAGGGTGGGAAGCTGCCATGCTTCGCCTCCCTCGACAGGCACAGCAGCTGCCTCCGCCTGCCCTGGCACCACTCCATTGTAGCTGGCTGCAGCGGCGGCCAGCAAGGGAGCGCAGTGCGGAGCGGCAGCGGGCAGCCATTTGAATACACCGGTCTAAGTGACTTGACCAAGAGCACATAGTGAGTCAGTGGCAAAGCTCAGGCTGCAGCCTGGGAGTCCCTACTGTGACCAAAAGCTCAACTTACCTGTCACCTAGTGGCTCACGACTAAAACCTGCAGCTGTGAAGTTTCTAACCAAGGTGACATGGAGGATAGAAACACAGACTGCTAATCACTGGCTCCCATGTCATGCTGATACAGTGCTCTGGTTTCTCTTCCCTCTGCTGTGCTGGTGTGTCTAATCTCCCACTCAGTGAGGTGTGCAACCCACTGGTCAATGTGTCCCCCTGTGACTGCCCCATGGAAGTGAGTGTTCCAGCCCTGGAGCCTGGCTTTTGTGGCTAAAACTTTATCACTTTGGAGATCCCTGGTTCAATCCTTGGTGTGTTAGTCACTCTGGAAGTGGTAGCGTACCCCCTGTCCCACTGGAGAAATTGGCTTGCTCTGCATGCCAGCGTCCCTGGAGAATAGGAGGCATAGACTGATACCCCCCAGATCTTAGTCTGGCCAGAGGTGACTGGGAACTGCTGGGCCAGATACAGTTATTATGGCCCTCATTGTTTGCTTGTCCTTTAGTGCAAGACTCTTCTGAACTAATGAGTTATAGCCATTGCCTGTCAGTTTGTAGTAATGAGCCAGGACGTTTCTTCAGTGTGTTCTCCTTCCCCCTTCAACTGGGTTGAGGGGGACCTAGAGGACAAGGAGTTTTCCACAGGGTGCTCGGAGGGCTGTTTGCCCAGGTGACTACCTGGCCAGTAGGAGATGCTGTGAACATCCTGAAAGCTGAATGCAGAGAGGAGGCCTATCTGACAGCCATGGGGCCCAACAGAGGGCTGCTGACAGAGCTTGGAAGGTTCTGGGGTTGGGGACTAGCCCCCTGGGTGCGGAGAGACAAATTCCCTGGCCAGGTGAATTGCAAAGGGCTCGGAGAAGAGGGCCACGGGGAGGAAGGTGTGACAACTCCAAGGAGAACAAATGGCACAGAGGAGATGGGTTAGAGGGTGGCTTGTCTGGGATGAGATGCAGGCAGGGTGAAATTGTGCGGGGTGTGGAAGGAAAGGGGAAGGCACTAGCAGGGGACGCAAAAGGAGAGGAAGCCAGTGGAGGGAATGAGGAGGAAGGGTGTGGAAAGATGCTCTTGGTAGCATCACATTGGGTGCATGAGAGGGAATAAGGGAAGTCAGAGGTAACCAACACAATCTGTCATTGCCATTAGCCACTGTAAAATGGCTCCTAACTCTTGGCTGCCTTTACTTGACTGCTGACCACCTTAAATGTACAGTAGTTTACAGGTGCATCCCTCGAACACAGGCCTGCTGGAAGCAACAAGCTTCAACTGAGCAAACCTCTAACTCCTCAGAGCCACCTTAAATTCTCCACTCTCCACATTGGTCCTCGCTGGGTAGGGTGACCAGAAGTCCTGTTTTTAAAGGGACAGTCCCGTTTTTTGGGGACTTTTTCTTATATAGGCACCTATCACCCCCTGTCCAGTTTTTTCACAGTTGCTATCTGGTCATCCTGTCCCTGGGGAACATGCAAAGAAAACAAGATCCATGCAACCTGCTGGCTGCACCACCAGTAGCACCCCCCGCGTCCCCCATTCTCCCAGTCCAAGTGGGGGAGGTCTCTTACCTCTATTAACTGGCTCATGGCCGCTCTGGAGTAAGACAGCAGGAGGGTAGAACACCTTTGCCAGCAGAGAGGATGCTGATCCCACGCCATCTTATTTCCTCGTCTTTCGCTCACTCGCTTGCTTGCTGTGTGCACCGGAGCCCGGTCTGGAAGGGTGATTGATAGCCCCCTAGCTTCCAACAGCACTCTCGGCATCTGCCAGAAGCTACCCTGACCAGTCCTTTCCCACTCCTTGCAGGCTTGCTCTCCAGTCCAGCAGTCGCAGAGCCGGCCCTAAGGAGTCATTAATTAATTAGGTCGGTGTCGCTTACAGAGTGCTCTGGAGTCTGGGCCGAGGGCCGGCAGGGCTCCGAGCTCTAATATTGCCAGCAAGGTGGCAACCGGAGATCAGAGCCCACTCCCCAGAGAGGAAAGCTATTTACTTATTACAGCCCTGCTTCCGTACAACCGATGACGGATTCCAGCTCTCCTGTCTTGTTTTCTCCTGGCCGGTCGATAGCCATGTCTCTTCCCGAACCAGAAGGGCGGCAAGCCAAGCTCTGTGCAATCAGTGTTGTAGCTAGCTAATACTGGCAGGGTCAACAGCTGCAGAGAGCAGTTTTTAATGTGCTACGTTTATCTAGCATCTTTCATCCCAAAAGACTTTGCAGCCATGTGCTATCTGATCTCATGTCTATGCCGCTCTGAAAGTGGTTTAAACTAAACTGGAAAGGGACTCTTATTGTGGGCTATAGACTATCCCCAGTGGACATTATATTGGTAGAACTATAGCAGTATAATTCTGCTGGTAAACTTCCTCATGTTGTTGAGCGATAAGTAGGTTTGATCCAAGAGATGACTTGGACTAAAAATAATTTCCCCAGAGCTCCCAGATACTGCAAGAGCTGCTGATTTAGCAGGGGAAATTGTCTATTGAGTTGATATTGAGTCAATGACCACGGGGCACTGGATTGTTAGAGGTGCCATCATTCAGATGAAACCAGCACCAAAGTGTGTTAGCAATAAGGTTTTCTAATTAGGACTGGCGGGAAAACAAAAATTCCATTTCATCACAAATTTGGTTGCATTCTGATGCAGAACAAATGAGACCTTTCACCACTTTTAATAGGACAGCTGACACCCTACAATAGCTAACTGCCCAGTGATCAGGGCTTTCTCCTGGGATGTGGGAGCCCCAGGTTCAAGTCCCTTTTCTGCCAGATTCAGAGCGATGGGAGGTGAGAAATCTGCTGTGAGCAGGAACTGACAGGGGGGACTCTTGCATTCCATAAGTGCCCTCATCACTAGGCCATTCAGTCTTCTTTTTGAGCAGAACTTCCATCCTGGACCTGAGACCTTCGCCGTGAAAGTGTTTTCCATGGATGCAATCTGTTCCTCTAACATGTATGTTTCAACAAATCAGCATTTTCCAGTTTAAAAACAAACAAAAAAAGTCCAAGAGAAATTCCCAACCAGCAGTATTCAAAAGGCCGATGCTTTAGACATGTTCTCTCAGGGATAATTCAGGGTTGCCAACTCAAGTGATTTTTTTTCGTGCATCTTGTGATATTTTGTCGTCTTGAAGCCCCAGTTCCTGGAGGCATGTTGTGTAGGGCAATCTAGGCTTTCACCTTCAAATAAGCTTCTAATGCATGAGCACAGAGGAAAAGCATAAACTGTGCTCCCCTTCCCCCTTTCTCCCGGGCTCAAAAACAGTAAATGAAGTTCCCAAATTTGTTTTATTGTTGCTCAGGATTTTATGGGGCCTATCGTGGTTTTTGAAGGCTTTTATTAGTAACTACATCATGCCCTCTGTAGCTTCTTTTCTGTGGGGGGATCTAGTCATGTCTGGCCGGGAGTCAGGCAAGGATATATGCTTGTTCTCGGAGCAATACTAAAGAACAGGGAGGAAGGTGCAGGTTCTCAAATCTGCTCTTCTCACTAGGTGTTCTAGCCACTTGTCACAGCTTAGTTCAGGGGTAGGCAACCTATGGCATGCATGCCAAAGGCAGCACACAAGCTGATTTTCAGTGGCACTCTCACTGCCCAGGTCCCAAGCACTGGTCTGGGGGGCTCTGCATTTTAATTTAATTTTAAATGAAGCTTCTTAAACATTTTAAAAACCTTTTATTTATTTTATATACAACAATAGTTTAGTTCTATATTATAGACTTATAGAAAGAGACCTTCTAAAAATGTTAAAATGTATTACTGGCACGCGAAACCTTAAATTAGAGTGAATAAATGAAGACTCAACACACCACTTCTGCAAGGTTGCCAACCCCCAGCTTAGTTGCTTTATAAGGGCCCCTGATTATAGATCAAGCACAAAAGGAAATATTTCCAGATATATGGTGAGTTAAAAACAATCTAGACAAAGCTGCTCTGCCTGTGTCCGCATTAGTGATCAGCCTATGGCGCTGGGAGCAGTGGGGGAAGGAAATCTGGAAGTATAACATCAGAGAAAACCACCCATTAAAGCCTAAATGCTGCCCCCTTCCCGTGCCGCCAGCCAATTCAGTGCCCTGGATGTACGTAACCTGAGCAATATTAACACAATATGTCAAGACAGCCACCTAATTTCCCCCTGCAGCCACAGAGATGTCCCATAGCACAGTAGTGGTCTCCATGAAATTTTCAATGCATACCTGGCACTATAAAATCAGGACATCTCGTCACCCTATAAACAGCTGGCAATGTTGTTAGTACCACCCAGGGAGCTGTGAGCCTTTGGCACCACCCAGTGGCCAAAGGCTCAGTCCCTTAGCTTGCTCCATTTTCCCAGATTCCAAATGGGTTTTATGAATCCTTGGGGTAGAGGTAGGGTGACCAGACAGCACGTGTGAAAAATTGTGACAGAGGTGGAGGGTAATAGGAGATTATATTAAAAAAAGACCCAGAAATCAGGACATCTGGTCACCCTAGGTACAAGGCGAACTAAACTAATCATAATGGTCTCTTTAGGAGTCTAGCTGAGAGTTTGGGGTTTTTTTAAAAAAAATCTGTTAGAATAATAATAAAATGGATCTACTGTATCTTTATCAAAATGAACATGTTCTACTGTACCCAGGTGGGATGCAATAGACACGTACTAGTGTCTTGTTTATGGCACGGAAAAGCTGCTATTGTCAGCACAGTTCATATATTTTCCCCCAGCAATGGACTCTCTCAATAATTTAACAAAAACCCATGAAACAATTTCCAAACTGACCGGAATGTGGGGTTGATTTGCTGGGGTCTCAGGGAATCATCGCTTCCCTGGGTACTGTTAAATTAACCCTGTCGCCAGAGATCATATCCTCAGAACTCCTAAAAATACTTCTGGCAAAGCAATTTCAAGTGTGCTAGGTGCTGTACAAACTTTATAAGAGACAGCTGCCTTTCATCAAGCTTTCCAGAAGTAGGCCATCTTCAGATTTCCTGGGGAGCATACTCCCTCGTCAAGATCTTATCTACCACAGCCGTAGCTGTGGTATTAGTATGCTGGTATAGTTTTCAGGGCCCAAACTACAGACCTTCCTAGCAAATGCACTTGGATGCTTGTTTACCTTTCGCTGTGGTTATTGGAAAACAGTATTGCCATTTCCAAGTATCTCAAAACAACAAGCTAGGGCCCCCCAAATGAGATCTTTTTTTTAAAAAAAAAAAAAATGTGTGGGTTCTCTGTATTTGCCTTTTGGGTCTTTAGAGGGTTTGTGATTCTTAACCTTTTCTCTACAGCCGTGAGGGCTAGAAACTCCTTGCTTCGCTGAGAGCTGATTCTCATGTGATCCCCAGACTCCAGGAGCTGAGGCTTTGGGGAATATTGCAGGACTTGAGTTCATAAGTCCTGGAACTAGGAGTAATGGGGTGCATGGGTGGGGGTGGGGGTGTTACAGCACCCCCTGGCTTTAAGTGGTTTCCATTACCTATAGGGATTGGTTTGATTAAATAGCTCTCGGCACCCCCACTACACAAATTGTTCCAGCCCCCTGTGTGAGTTTGGAGAAAGTAGCTTCACACAAATAAGGAAAACAAAGGTATAGGTCTCCCATTCCTTCTGCCCTCTTTGACTGGGATTTATCCTAGGCCAATGGGAACTCTTCTGGGAGCCCTATGAAGATGAGCAGCATGTTTTAGTGAAACCACAGAGGTTACTCAACGTGTGGTTGTATCTTGAACCTTTGGAACCCTTGGAAAAAATAAAGGGCATGTCCTTCATCTTGCCAGATAAATAGATCTTTACCAGCCAGCCTGGGTGCTGTGCAGAGAAAGGTTCTCTTTCATGGAGGAGTCTGATATTTCCAAAGTTGGGTTACAGTATGATTCTGAATAAAACCCAGATTTTGAAATTTGCCACGAAAGAGACTGGAACCTTCGCTCTGGGGTTGTTCACCTGTTGGACTGCCACAGAGCTGTGGACACTGCAAATCGGGGCTACAATGCGGTCAGAGTGCCTAGACTCCTGCCTGCTGGGCTGATAGAGTGGTGGGGGTCTGGAGGGGTGAGAGCTTGGCTGGGCATGAGGCAAGTGGAGGAGAAACATAGGAGCCTGGGATGAGAGCCCAGACGTCCTGTCTGCCTCCCAAGTGGACCGCTGAGGAGCGGGGCATGTGAACTAGCCGAGCCGTCTATCTGTGTGAGATGTTTTGGTTTTTGACACTTTCATTCTCTGATGGGGAAAAATGTGTTCTCCGTTGGTGATCTTCCAGCCAGCTCAACCTGGTACCAGATCATTCCACATTATCATATGAAGATTAAGCGGCGATTGAGATACCATCAAGAGAAAATGAGGAAAACTGCTCCAGGGTCAAGTCCCTCGGCTGCCGTAGATAGGCTTGGAAGGATCAGCTTTTAATGGGCAAATGTCAATTTCGCTGCTCCCGCCTTTAGACAGCATATCCATTGACGAGGATAGTTGTTTAATGATCAGCAAAGTAAGAAAAATGCTGCTGGGGACTTTATAGTTTGATGTAAGTATATTTATTTTCTATATTTTGACATGCAACAGTGATACTGTGTTTTAATGGCTATAAAGCTTTAATTTTGAACGTCAGCATCAACTGTCACGAGTGTCTGACCCCCCGTCATTAGGGGTCTGCTTAAATCTCCATGAAATCGTACATTTTTCGTGGGTTGGTCAGGGCATCATTAGCAGATTTCGCAGCTGTGTTTGTACAGTTGTGTATTCCAAGCCTCCCTTCTGTGCCGCTGCTGGCAGCGATGCTGCCTTCAGAGCTTGGCACCCGGCCAGCAGCTGCAGCTTTCTTGCCACCCGGCTCGGAAGGCAGCGCAGAAGGGTGGCAATACTGCGACCCCTCCCCACAATAGGCTTGCAACCCGCTTTTGGGTCAAGACCCCTCGGCACTGGTGGGTGCTCATGCCCCTGCCCCAATTCTGCACCTTCCCCTCTCCCATTCCAACCCATTCCCCAAAGTCCCCGCCCAACTCCACACCCTCCCTCCCCTATTGGACCCTTCCCCAAATCCCCGCCCCCTCCCCTTAGCATGCTGTGTTCCCCCTCCTCCCCCCTCCCTCCCAGCCACGCAAAACAGCTGTTTTGCAGTGCAAGCGCTGGGAGCTAGGAGGGAAAAGCAGCACATGGCACACTCAGGGGAGGAGGCGGAGCGGAGGTGAACTGGGGTAGGGGGGGGGGGCGAAGCAGTCCCAGAGCACCCACGGAGTCAGCACCTATGGTCAAGACCCCCAGTTTGAGAAACGCTGTGTATTTTTACCCTACCGTATAGGGTAGAAGTACACAGAAGACCCACTGTCATTGTCCATTACTTGTGTTCCACAGCTGCAAACATGGTAGACACCTGCTCATAATACCTTGCAACTGTGAAATTTTAAATTGATAGATTATTTTAAGCATTTTGTTGAAACCTTGATATCTCATTGAAATAACAAACACATTTTGCCAAGCCTAGCTAAATGTGTGACCTAGGGCAAGTCACGTAGCCTGTTTTGTGCCTCAGTTTCCCATCTGGGCACTGGGGGTAAGAGCATTGCTCTCTCTCACCGTGAGAATAAAGGTGGCGGAGCTCAGGTACTGTGGAGGGGGCAGAAAAGTAGCTAGACCGACCGAAATAAATGGCCATTATAAAACTAACATGCAGGAGGAGCAGTATTGGCAAACGAAGGCAGGATGTTCCCCAGTGGTGAATGCAACCTGAAATGTGTCCACCGGAAGAGAGAGATAGAGATCGCATGTAGTATTGCTAGGCTTGATTAGGCAAATTATGACCCCGCTAAGCTATATATGCATCACAGCGACCGTTTCCTTCTCTGACTATCCACAGAAGTGTGATAACATCTCTGTGTCAGTGCAGAATCACTTCCCTGTCTATTTACACAGAAACCCCAAATAGTCTGTGTCCTGTAGATACACTTTCCTTTTCAATTCCCTAAAAGCAACTCCAGTGTCAAGTTACTTGTTTAAACATTGATGTGGAGTCCTGCCAAGCTCAGGCTGCCTGCCAGCGGTTTCCATGTTGACAAGGAATGTTTTGCAGTGCACCTTGGGATAAGACTGTGATGACTTGGTTATTTTTTTAAAAATAGCTAGTAAATAAAGTAGCTGAAAAGTCAAAGGAGGCCGCTCCTGTCAAGGACGTCTCTCTCCGCTCCATGGAGCTGCATGGTCAGGCTGATAACCCACACCCTGGTAAGGAATGTGTCTCGCTCCAGTTCAGCTAATGTGACTGTTATTTAGGACAAAATCTAGCTAGGCTGCTATTCAAGTGATATTTTGGGAAACCGAGTGGATGGTCCGAGGAGGGAGCTATGTTTTTTCAGAAGGGTTGGGTCACTCCAGTGGCCAAATCTCTCCTCACAGTTGTGTGGGAGAGTGGTACAGAGAGTTATTCGAAGTTCAGTGCTCTGTCTTGCAGGGCAGGTGAAGGAGGAATCCGCAGGACAAGGAGTCAGGGATAGAAACCTGCTCTGTCAGTCAGGCTGCAGCCTTCAGAAAACTTCATCTCTCTGCCTTTATGGGTGAAATAAGCGCACTTCTGATTTCCTGTGTGTGTTGAGGTGAAATCCACTGGTGTTCCACAGGCCCTTCAGAATCCTAGGAGGGCGATAAAGTAGTAATTTATAATAATCTTGTCCAATAACACATTTTCTCTTGCATTGCCTCTCTGTGTACTTGTATGATCACAACATAAAAACGCAGCACCTCCCAGTAACTAACGCCGTCTATCCTCACAGTTCCCTGGGAAGTGGGGAAGTGCTATGCCCATTTTACAGATGGTGGGGCTGTGTGTGGAAGGGGAAGCTGAGGCACAGTGGCCAAGGTCACAAAGGAAGACTGTGGCCAAGCCAGAAACAGGCCACACCTCTCCTATGCCCCGGGCTAGCCTTTTATCCATCCAGCCCATCCTCACAACAAATTGAGTAACTAACCCTCTTCTTCCGCACAAGTCGGCACCCTATTGATTTCTGCCTGGACACCAGCAGTAGGAGAGAAGCAGGGAGATGCATGTACCATTGATTTGTGCCGGGGAAGATGTGGACCAGGCTTTGAGCCTTCTGTGAGTCCTGACCACCTCCCTTCTACCTCTGCTGCTTCTAGTTAGCTAGTTCCTTGTATTTCATGCTTTCGCCCCTGCTGCCAGTATGCAAGTGTGTGTGAACCCCTTAAAAGGCCCCCCTCTAATCTCCTAAGACTTTCGCCTCTGCTGAGATGCCTGCAAAATGGCTAACTGCCCAGGTGAGACTCCTGCTTACTATCCAAAGCTTGCGTGTGTCCCTGATCTCACAGCTCACCCGTTGGCTTCGTACACCTAAATTGTAATCTCTTTGGGGCAGAGACTGTGCTGGTACTGCCTGTGGGTGCAATGCGGCCCTGGGCTATCATGGGAGCCGCTAGGCAGAAAACAATGAAAAGCATTCTGTCCTCCCTGTCACAGCACCCCCTAGTGGCAGCAACAGGCTGTCATAAGTGTGAAGTAGCCTAGATTTAGTGTTTACCTGTAAGGGGTTAAGCTAAAGGTAACCTGAGAGGTGGACAACTGACCAATGAGAAATTCCTCAGGAGACAAAGGATTTTAAGTTTCAGTTTCTCTCTGGGTCTCTCTCTGTTCACCTCGGCTATGGGGGGAACACAGCTATATCTTTCACTATAACGATAAGATTCTATTAAGTATTGTAGTCAGTAAGTTTACCTTCTTTTTATCACTTGGAGAGTTCTCAGTGGTGAGTGTTGGCTGGGTGCTTCTTGATATTGTAAGCTTCAGCAGAGATATCAACTGTGGGAGAAAATTGCCTCGGGGGAGAGGTTTGGTTTCTGAATCCTTTTGTTGATTATGGTAGATGCTGTTCTACTGATGGTTATAAGAGATTTATTCCTTTCCTTTTTTTCTTTTATTAAAATCTTTCTTTTAAGAAGCTGACTGCTTGTTTTTCATTGTGTAAGATCCTGGTTTTGGATCGGGCACGTCTCGCAGGATCAGGCGAGGTTTGGTTTTTTTTTTTTTCTCTCTCAAGCTTCCCAGGGAAGGAAGAAGTTTGGGGGGTTAGTGGAAAGGGAAGGAAGGGTCCCAAACTACCCTAGACCTAGTTTGGTGGTGGCAGCGTACCAGGTCCAAATACAAAAGAATTTGTGTTCTGGGAAAAAACATTTTAACCCAAGCTGGTAAAATAAGCTTGGGGGGGTTATTTCTTTTTTCATGCGGGTCCCCACATCTGTACCCTAGAGTTCAGAGTGGGGAGGCAATCCTGACACAGGATCTTGGAAACATACCCAAGGACCTTGATGATTTTTGTCAAAGGTTTAATGTTAATTCAGTATAGAAAACCTGACCTATGAGGAAAGGGCTAAAATGTGGGGGGAAATGTGGGGATGTTTAGTCTTGAAAAAAGAAGATGGAGGGGCGACATGATACCTTTTCAAATCTATTAAGGGCTTGTAGAAAGAGGACGGTGATCAATTGTTCTCCATGTCCACTGACGGGTAGGACAAGAAGTAATGGGCTTGAGCTACAGCTAGGGAGGTTTATGTTAGTTAGAAAGTTTCCTAGTATCTATAAGGGGGGTTAAGCTCTGGAACAGGTTTCCAAGGGAGGCTGTGGAATCCCCATCAATGGGAGGGTTCTAAGAACAGGTTGTACAAACACCCGTCAGGGATGGTCTAGGTTTACTTGCTCCTGCCTCAGTGTGCGTGGGGGAGGGGGTGTGAAGTTGACGACTTCGCAAGGTCCCTTCCAGCCAGATGCTTCTATGATTCCATGATGATTCCCTTAAATGAGGGGAATAAACAATCTTTACCCAAAAGCCAGAACTTGCAGCTGCCAGGAGAGAGCATTGGGTGTTTCTGGATTCCTGAATGTCGTTCTAGCTCTATCAGTATCCATTACCCCCACAACAAACACTAGCAAAGTGTTGTGCATCCCTCTCAATAAATACCAGTAACTAACCCTCTTCTTCTGCACACGTCAGCACCCTACTGATTTCTGCCTGGACACCAGCAGTAGGACCTTTAGTGGCTGGTCCTCTACAGGATAAATACTTATTACTGCGGTTGGCTAAAGGAGATGCTCCTTTAACTTCACTAGCATAGTCCTGGCCAGAAGATCTAATAATCTAGTGCAGTAGCACTTAGAGGTCCCAGCTGAGATCAGGGCCCTGTTGTGTGCTATACAATCACAAAGTAATGTGGTCTCCAAACAGTAGGGCACAGAGAGAGGAAATGACTAACCCAGAGTCAGTGGGAAAGTTGGGCCAGTACCATACCCTTTAGCTCAGTGATTTTCAATCCCTAAAAAATTTTAAATGGTAGAGCAGCTCCCTTTAGAAACCTTAGACATAGGCTACAAACCTCCCAAGGGTCTGTGGACCACAAGTTGAAAACCACTGCCTTAGCTCATGCTGATTGTCTAGGCTTTGAATGCTGCAGACCGTCATTCACAGAATATCAGGGTTGGAAAGGACTTCAGGAGGTCATCTAGTCCAACACCCCACTCAAATCAGGACCAATCACTAGTTAAATCATCCAGCAGATTTTTGCCCCATATCCCTAAATAGCCCCCTCAAGGATTGAGCCCACAACCCTGGGTTTAGCAGGCCAATGCTCAAGCCACTGAGCTATCTCTCCCTTATTGCTTGATGGTTTGATGTATGTGATCTCTGGAGCTGTCTGGGAAATTCTTTCTTTCTTTTCCTGTCCCATTAAGAATTTTTGTGATGTCTTTCTCCCCCTGCCCTTCCCCCCTGCAAGAAAACCACCCTGTCCCAAATTGGGATGGAAAGTCAAAATCTCAAACTTTTCCTTAACTGAAAAAAACCCACTTGGCTCAGGACAACTGAAACCTTTTGTTGAGATTTGGACCTTTTGAACTTTTGTTACTATAAACTACCTTAAATAGTGGATTTTACCCAGTGGAGTTTATCCAGAAAATGCAACTACTAGTTTTGAAACCAACAATGGGAAGTTTTTAGGATTTGTCAGAACTAGCCCTTTCTGCAAACAGTTTTGGCTTTGACAAATTGGCGTCGTTGGCATGGAAAATGTCTTGTCAAAAAAACCTCTTGATGAGCTCCCTGAATCTCTACGCCTATCAGTCAGTCTGGCCAGATATCCTAGGGAAAGTATCTTGACAACATTATAGGGATCATTATATGTGGCTGATCTACAGAGGACTTCAAGTGACTGCCAAGAGATAGGAAAATCACTGCTTTGTTCCCATTGTTCTCTTTTACTCCCCTACCCTGTCTTCTGAGTGCTCTTGCATCATACTCTGATTGGATCTTCAGAGAGAGAGAGAGAGAGCCTCTATTATATTCGTAAGAGGGTTGGGAAGGGCTGGATTGCCAAGTAGGCCTAAACATTGTTTTTATCTGTGCTAAGGGTGTAACAGCATTATCCCTAGTTCCGTCTACATGCACAGTTTTCCAATTTCCTCATACAAATAGTGAGTTCCTGGATTTAACAGGTGCAGGGGCAAAACATGCCCAACTCTGAATTGGGCCCCTAAGGGCAGCTGAATGGATTAGAATGGTCTAGCCTGCTGCCCCATCTTGGTGGAACACTAGAGCCACATCCTCAGCTCGTGTAAACTAGCATCGCTCCACTGAGGTCAGGGCAGCTGAAGCTGTTCACACCAGCTGAGATGTGTCCCTCTGTACCAAGGAGACTCAGGAAGCCCAGGAGCACAAATTGAGTTGCTGGCCATGCTGTGTTCATCATGCTGACTGCCTATAAGGTGGCAGATTGGCTTGATGTGTTGAATACCCTTAGGGTTTGGCCCTGGTGTCATTTGAAGCCATGTAGTGACTGGTCTCAGTCCCTTAACTACCTGCTGCAGAAGGTTTCCGCCCTTGCATCTGAGTCCCCATACAATCACACTGCCACAGCAGCAGGCTGAAGAGTGTTGAAGTCCTGTCCTCTGAGTGCAATCTCGTTCTGTCCCCATTTGGTTTCTGAAAGCCACTTTCAAGGAGTTTTTTTGCTTCCTGAAGGACTTTCAGAATGACCACGGTTGGGCCTATAATTACAACCTGCTCTCAGTGGTGGGTTCCTTCTCCTGAAGCCCTCAAATCAAGAGTGGATCTTTTTCTAAAAGAGGTACTCAACTCCAGGAATGATGGCCTTAAAGCTGGAACACTGGATGAGGTTCATAGGCCTCTGTTATGCAGGAGGTCAGGCTAGATGGTCATAATGGTCCCATCTGGCCTTAAAATCTGAATGGTCTTCCTGTCCCTTTTCTTTGTATTCTAAGGGGATGTATTTTCTAGTCTAGTCTTCCCTTGAGCACCACACAGAGAGCTGAACCTGGAAGGAAAGCCTCCCAGAGTCTGTCTAGACAGCATTTTGGAGCAAGCAGGAGAGAGCCACCCAGCCTGGGTTGCCAGACTTGGGCTAGCAGAGCTCACACTAGTGCTTTAAATATAGCTGTGTAGACAGCACTTTGAAGTTTCAGCTGAGGTTGGAGCTCTGGTTCTGATGCCTGGGGACAGAAGCACAGATATGAGCCCTGCTAGCCTCAGTCTGTCATCCTGGGCTCGGCAGTTCGCTCCCACTTGCTCCAATGTGCTGTGTAGACATGCTCCCTCTCCAAACCCTCTTCAGAACTCACCCGGGGGCTGCTTCTGTTCGCAGTCCTGGAGTGACCTGGGTAATTCTAACCCTGTCAGTCTGACGTCAGTCCCAGGCAAGATAATGGAGCAGTTGGTACAGGACTCGATTAATGAAGAATTAAAGGAGGGTAATGTAATTAATGCCAATCAATGTAGATTTATGCAAAATAGACCCCAGCAAACTAACTTGATATAAATCTTTTTTTTTAATATAAGTCTGGTGATTGAAGATAGTAATGTTGATGTAATATATTTAGGCTTCTGTAAGGTACTTGATACTGCACAACATTTTGATTTTAAAAATGCTAGCAAGATAGACAATTAACACAGACACATTAAATGGATTAACAGTAGGTCTTAAAATATTATTGTAAATGGGGAATTATCATTGAGCAGGTGTGTTTTCCAGGGGAGTCCTGCAGTGATTGGTTCTAGGACTATGCTAGTCTATATTTTTTATCACTGACCTGGAAGGAAACATAAAATTGTCACTGATAAAGTTTGCAGATGACCCAAAAATTGTTGAAATAATGTAGAGGGCAGGACACTGATTCAGAGCGATCTGGATTGCTTGGTAAATTGGGCAAAAGCAAACAATTTGCATTTTAAGATGGGTAAGCGTATTCACCTAGGAACCAAGTGTAGGCCATATTTACAGGATGGAAGACTCTATCGAGTGAAGCAGTGACTCTCTGAAAGAGTTGTGGTGGATAATCAGCTGAATATGAGCTCGCATTGCAAGGTTGTAGCCAAAATGGATAATGAGATCCTGGGATGTGTAAACAGGGGAATCTCAAGTAAGTGTACAGAGGTTATTTTACCTTTTTGACACTGGTGCACCTGCTGCTGGAATCCTGTGTCCAATACTGTTGGCCACTGTTCAAGAAGAATGTTAATAAACTGAGAGGTTCAGAGACAAGCCAGGAGAATGATTAAAGAATCAGAAAACCTGCCTTATACTGATGGACCCAAGGAGCTCAATCTACTTCATTTAACAAAGAGGAGGTTAAGGAGTGATTTGATTGATTAGTCTACAAGTATTTACCAGGGGAACAACTGTTTAAACATGGGCTCTTCAGTCTAGCAGAGAGAGGTTTATGTAATCCAGTGGCTGGCAATTGAAGCTAGACAAATTCAGACTAGATAGAAGGTGTAGTTTTTAACAATGAGGGTAATTAACCATTGGAACAATTTACCAAAGACTAACTTGATATATATACTTTTTTAATAAGATAAATCTGGTGATAGAAGGTAATAGTGTTGATGTATGATATTTAAGCTTCTATAAGGTACTTGACTTGATACTGCATGACGTTTTGACTTAAAAAAGCTAAAATTATTTGCCATCACTGACCGTCTTTAAATCAAAACTGTATGTTTTTCAAAATGATGGGCTCTAGGAACTGTTTGGGGGAAGTTCTCTGGCTGGCATTATTGCAGGAAGTCAGACTAGAGGATCAAAATGGTCCCTTCTGGCCTTGGGATCTATAGATTTGTTGTTAATTTAATTTACCTATGCTCTGGATTATATTCCAGCAGGCTAGCAATTCCAGCCCTGCAAAACTCTGCTGTTTCAGTTCACTGGAGTCTGTCCTACCTTCTCACCCCAAATCTTATGAGGGCTGCATTTGAATGAACTAAAAATAATCCTCTAAACCCAATGAAAGCTACCAAATTTTGCCACCTCATTAGGATCAAATGCATCAAATTCTGTCAACCTCCTAGAACGTGACTTGACTTGACTTGTGCAAAGGCAAGTTGATTGATGTTTTGAAGAGCTTTTCAGCATTCTTGGCTCATGACCAGTTCCACGTTTAAGCTTTGCTTGGCTTCAGGTTGTGTTAGGAAGTTCCCAGCACATCCCTTTATAGAATCATAGAACTGGAAGGAACCTCAAGAGATCATCTAGTCAAGTCCCCTGCACTCAAGGGGGGACTAAGTATTATTCTAGACCATTCCTGACAGGTGTTTGTCCAAACTGCTCTTAAAAATCCCCAATGATGGAGATTCTACAGCCTCCCTAGTCAATTTATTCCAGTCCTTAACCACTCTGACACTTAGGTTGGATATTAGGAAAATCTTCCTTAGCCGCCCTTGCCTGAAATTTAAGCCCATTGCTTCTTGTCCTATCCTCAGAGGTTAAGAACAATTTTTCTCCATCCTCCTTGTAACAACCTTTTATGTACTTGAAAACTGTTTTCATGTCTCCTCTCGGTCTTCTCTTCTCCAGACTAAACAAACCCATTTTTTTTTCAATCTTCCCTCATAGGTTCTGTTTTCTAGACCTTTAATCATTTTTGTTGCTCTTCTTTGGACTTTCTCCAATTTGTCCACATCTTTCCTGAACTGTGGTGCCCAGAACTGGACACACTACTCCAGTTGAAGTCTAATCAGCGTGGAGTAGAGCAGAAGAATTACTACTTTTTTGTCAAGGGCTGGACAGAGCTTTGCATAAAACAGGAATTGACGTAAACAACTTTAGGGGCTTGGATAATTCCTCTTTCCTTTGCATGTATTTCTGAGATCTGATTCCATTTGTGGAGGAGAAGGCCTGGCTTGGGACCTCATGTCCCCTGAGAATCGCTGTCTTCAAAGCCACATCGTTCTGGGTCTGCTTTGAATGAGATATGAACCAGAATGCATTGGCTGATAAAGGGACTTGGCCTAACCTCCTGAGATACATTTCAGCAAGGCTAGGAGGTAGCTCATTTGGAAAAAGGATTTTGACCAAGGCGTGGGTTAGTTTTCCTTGAATGAGTTCATCGCTGTCGTCTGAAGTAGAGCTTTATTGAACTGTGGTGTACACTAAAGTTCTGCTAATGTAACAATGCACCTGACAGGTCCTCTGTGGGAACTGAACCTGGGACACCTGGATCTAAAAGCAAGCTCCATTTGCTTGGAGGCAGTAGCATAAGAATGGCCAGACTGGATCACACCAGTGGTCCATCTAGCCCTGTATCCTGTCTTCAACAGTAGTTGGTGCCAGGTGCTTCAGGGGGAATGAACAGAACAGGGCAATTATCAAGTGATCCATCCTGTCATCCAGTCCCATCATCTGGCAGTCAGAGGCTTAGGGACACCCAGAGCACGGGGTTGCATCCCTGACCATCTCGGCTGATAGCCATTCATGGATCTATCCTTCATGAGCTTATCTAGTTTTTTGAACCCACTATGCTTTTGGCCTTCACAACATCCCCTGGCAAGGAGTTCCACAGGTTGACACTTCATTGTGTGAAGTACTGCCTTATGTTTGTTTTAAACCTGCTGCCTATTCATTTAATTCGGTGGTCCCTGGTCCTTGTATTATGTGAAGTGGTAAATAATACTTTCTCCACACCCGTCATGATTTTATAAACCTCTAACATATACCCCCCGACCCTTAGTCGTCTCTTTTCCAAGCTGAACAGTCCCAGTCTCTTTAGTCTCTCCACATAGGGAAGCTGTTCTGTAACCCAGTCATTCTTGTTGCCCTTCTCTACATCTTTTCCAATTCTAATATGGTTTTTGAGATGGGGATGACTGGAACTGCCTGCAGCCTTCAAGGTGTGGGCGTGCCATGGATTTATATAGTGGCAATATGATATATACGGTCTTATTATTTATCCCTTTCCTAATGGTTCCTTACATTGTTAGGTTTGTTGACTGCTGCTGCACATTGGGCTGATATTTTCAGAGAACCATCCACAGTGACTCCCAGATCTTTCTTGAGTGGTAACAGCTAATTTAGACCCCATCATTCTGTATGTATAGTTGGGGTTGTTTTTTCCAGTGTGCGTTACTTTGCATAAAGCCTCTGATCTTGCTGTTGTGGGGAGGGGATGGGGACAAAAAGAGACCCACACTCTTGGGTTATTAAACTAACCATGCAGGGTTCATAATCTGACACAGGGATGACAGCCATCCTCCTCAATACTCCAGGGACACCCTGCCCTTAGCCAGTATTCTGGCAGAAGGGTGGATAAGGCAATGCTATTTACAGAAAATCAGGATTGGAAGGGACCTCAGGAGGTCAACTAGTCTAACATTTTGCTCGGAGCAGGACCAATTCCCAATTAAATCATTCAATGGATTTTTGCCCCATATACCCAAATGTCCGCCCTCAAGGATTGAACTCCTAACCCTGAATTTAGCAGGCCAGTGCTCAAACCACTGAGCTATCCCTCCCTCCTGGGAGGAGTAGCCTGGCTTCTCAATTTTGTGACCTGAGCCAAGCTGATGTTTTGTGAATGCACCAAATTAATCTCAAGTGTGGGCTGCCAGGATGGTTCTGTGCAGCTTCCGCAGTGCCTTCAACCGAAGCCGTGACTCCTTGTCTTAAGGTAAAGTTATTCCTGGAAACCAATAAATCGCCCCGAACTAAAACTTAACTAAACAATAGTTCCTGTAAGCTGAGCTGGCCCTGGCTGTCTGCAAACCACTCCCTCCAGAGCTGACTCAGCACAGCATCACCAGCCATCCTGACACCCCTCTTCCCCCGCCTCCCCCAGCGCAGAGAAGAATTGTTTCTACACTTGCACAGAACAGAGGAACTTAAGCTGTAAACCCACTTCCTTGAAGCCCCAAATGGGGGTGGAAGGGGAAAAAACTCCGTCATTACCGAAAACCCGCTTTGGAGACATAGGGCTGCATCCTGAGCGGATGCAAATCAAGCTAGTTCCCTTGGAGAGCCTGGCCTGTGATATCTGTTTTCTAGAATCATGACATGCAGCAGTAGGATGAGATTTTTTTCCATGACCTGTTGTCAGAGCTCAGAGACCATCCCTTGCTTCTAGAGCTGTAAATGCCTTTATGACCCAAGGACCCCTTTGATGCCAACTGGCAGGGGGCATACGGGTTACAGAGATCCAAGGGTGTGTGTGTTTTAGTTCACCAAAGACTCTTCTGTAGGTTTTCAGCACACCGGTCAGCATCATCTTTCTAGGATGTATGGAGAATGCCTGAGATGTGGGTGGGAAATTTATATGCTGAAGGCCTTGTAGTAAAAGGTACCATGACTTGAGACAGACTTCTCCAGACCTGAGGTGGGAGGCCCTTATCTCCCTGGTGGAATGTTGTGTATTGTGTGGACTACAATAGAAGGCGATTAACATAGGAAGTCAAATGCTAATTTACAGCTTGTGGGGACTTCAGAAAGAAAACTAAGTGGGAGAGATAAACAGGGCCGAAGGGAGGAGACTAGGGGTATGGTTACACTTACAAGATTATAGCGCTATAGGTTATAGCGGTCCCCTTATACAGTAATATGTATAGCGCTATTGTATGTCCACACTCAGATGCTCCTGCGGTATAGCATGGCCACATTTGGGGCACTTAATGCGGCATTAAGAGCAGCGCATTAGGGCAGGTATCCCAGCATTCAGCTGGGTGCAACGTGCTTTTTAAACGAGGGGGATGAGGGGGGACGCGTTGTGTGTATGCGGAGGGAGAGAGACAGTGGTTTTTCCGTTTTTCTGAAAGCCTGTCAGTGAGCCTCCGTTCACAGAAGGCTTTGTTTTCACACAGGCTCCCTCCTTAAACATTTGCATTGCTTATCTGCCGAGTTAAGAGAGAAACTCTAAAGAGGTACTTCCGCATTCCTCCAGCCGAGTTCAAAACAAAGGGAAGAGACGTCAATTGCCTTAAATGGCTCTAGGCATCTCCAGAGATTACTTGTAGCGCAGTGGGTGTCCACATTCTTGCTGTAGTGCTACAGCAGCTGCGCTACAGCCCTTATTCCCCATGGGGAGGTGGATTAATAATAGCGCTATAACTCAGCAGTTATAGCGCTATTAGTGCCTTGCCAGTGTGGACGGAGAGTAGGTTATAGCGCTCGTGGGGGCTTTATAGCGCTATAAAGTGCCAGTGTAACCATGGCCTAAAGCTCTCAGCTAATACCTCTGAGGCTGCAGAAAGAAACCTGAGCAGTGAGCATCTGTCAGCACGCTTGGCCTCACAAAAGCAGGATCTTAGCCTTCCTGGGTGAAAGACGCTGTGAAGAAGGACTTGGGGGTAAGCATGGCCTTATTAGAAAACAGTGTGCCTTGTTAGCTGAATCTGGGCTCTAGCCCGTGCTGTGATTGATTTTTTTGTTTTGAAAAACCTTCCCTTTGTTCCGAGTATTTGTTTGACATCATGTGAATCTGCTCTTTGTTGACTAGACTTCCTCTTGCTTTCTCTATAAACAGCTCGAAGCGCTGCGTGCAGAGCTGTGTGCTAAGGCATAGGCTGTGGTGTCCGGTGGTTAAGGAGCTGGCCACCACAAGGGGATGGTTGGAGGACTTAGGCACGCTCCAACTCCTGTCTCTGGCCTTCCTGCTATGCTGAATGGCGGGTGCTTCTGCTTCAGGAGGCTGGAAGAGCCGGGGAGCTGAGCCCTGGGAGGTACAGGTAACGCTTCTCCACGCTAAAGGCAGGTGCCGCAAGGTGCCTTAAGGCTGGGTACCCCGGGATGCCTTTTGATAGGCAGGGGATGTTCCATGCAAATGTGCTTCTCCAAAGGCCTCGATAGAAAAGGATTCGGAACTGGGCGGCTTTTCGATACGGATGTCGGATCGCCCTGTTCTCCTGCACTCCCATCCATCTGGGTGAGGAGAGGAGATTGGTAATTACTTGTATTTCATAGGTTTAAGATTAACAGCCGGGTTAGTCTGTATCCGTAAATAAGATGAGGAAGACTTTGTAGCACCTTAGAGACTAACCATAGCTTACTTCAGCATAAGCTTTCATGGGCTATAGCCCACTTCATCGGATGCATAGAATGGAACAGAAGTAAGATGCATTTATACACACAGAAAAAAAAAGTAAAAGGTTGTACATTAGCATACCAATTCTAAGAGACTGTTTTGTTTAATTTGGATGGGCCATTATCAGCAGGAGAAAAAAGTACCTTTTGAAATGGATATCAGGAGATAACAACTATTGAAGGCAAATTAACTAGGGAAATGCAATCAATTAGTGTAATGAGTGAACCATTCACAAGTTCTATTTAGTCCTTGGTTAACTGTGTCCAATTTGAAAATTAATTCCAGTTCCTCAGTTTCTCGTTGTAGTCTGTTTTGGAAGATTTTCTGTTTCAGAACTGACCCCATCAAGTCTTTAATGGAATGGCCAGGAAGATTGAAGTGTTCTCCTACTGGTTTTTGAATGTTATGATTCCTGATGTCAGATTTGTGTCCATTTCTTCTTTTGCATAGAATATCAGGGTTGGAAGGGACCTCAGAAGATCATCTAGTGAAGTCCAACCACACTGCTCAAAGCAGGACCAATCCCCATTTAAGTCATCCAATAGATTTTTACCCCAGATCCCTAAATGGCTCCCTCAAGGATTGAGCTCACAACCCTGTATTACAGCTAGAGACTGCGCTTGAGATTGCAGGGCTCCTTTGTGCTAGGAAATGATGTACATAGAGCAGGAGACACTGAAGCGAATCTAGCTAGAAAAGGTGGGAGGGGAAACAGAAGCAGAGAAATCAAGGGACTTTGCCAAGGTGACACAGCAGGCAAGTGGCAGAATGAAGGTAGGACACAGGCCAGGGCCTTATCCACTATAGCCGAGTACTGTACAGAGTACAGGCCTGGGGTGAGGGCATAATTAAATCCTTCATCCCGGAGTCTTCAAATCCAAGAAGGGCTGAAGACATTGGAGGATTGTTGTGTAACGGTGGCCTGGGGTTGTGTGGGGAGTGAATGGCAGAGGAGCGAAGCCAGGCCTGGGGAAGAAGGGGAGGTGGACAGTGGGAGTAAAGGAACCGCTGAGAACTAGTGGGAGGGTACTAGGAATTAGTGTTGTGTCATGGTGGTGACTGTCTGCTGTGGCCAGTCATGCAGGACAGATGGTTGGTCTCATGGCTGAAGGACAGGACAAGGTCAAATCAGAATGCCTGGGGTCTATTGGGGTGGCAGAGCCTTTCCAAAAATGGGGGGGGGCAAGGGCCCCCTTTTTCATCCCTCTGCCCTAGGGGGGAGAGGGGGCGTGTGAGAGCAGCTCCCTGTCTGTCTCTGCCCCCTCCCCCCCGCCCACTGCCAAGGCCCACATGGCTCCTACCCCAATCTGGCTCCGGCCAGAGGATGGGGCCTCAGAGCTGCAGCCTGGCCATGGTAAGAGCCATGCAGGCAGCTGTGAGGAGCCATGGCACAGACCCTCCATGTGCCCTGGGTGGCAGGGACACGGAGTGGGAGCTGCTCTCAGGCCCCCCATGCTACAGGCAGGTGGAGGGTCCACATGGCTCCCACAACTGCCCGGGCTCCCCAGCTGGGCTCCACCGGCTGCTGGCCTGGCTTGGGAGGGGGTGGGACCTCGGGGGGGGAAAGGAGCAGGATCCACTGGGGTGAAAAATGGACGGGCCAGACCTGTCCCCTTTCAAAAAGCGGGAGGGCCATGACCCTCCCACTCTGGCACCACTGTCCCAGATATTAGAGACCTGGTGGGTGAGGTAATATCTTTTATTGGACCAACTTCTGTTGGTGAGAGAGAGACGCGCTTTTGAGCTATACAGAGACCTTCTTCAGGCCTGGGAAATGTACTCCGAGGGTACGTCTACTCTGCAGCTAGTCACCCAGGGCTGGCCTGTGCCAGCTGGCTTAGGCTAGGGGGCTGTTTAAATGCAGCGTAGACATTCAGGCTTGGGCTAGAATCTGGCCCCTTGTGAGGTGAGAGGGTCCCAGAGCTCACACTACAACCCCAGCCCGGTGTCTTTGTCTACACTGCAATTAAACAGCCCCTTAGCTGGAATGAGCTGACACCAGCCAGCCGCAGGTGCCTAATTGCAGTGTAGAAATATCCAGAGCATCACTGCTCAGTGCAAGGTGGAACAGATTCTTTAGCATAAGCAGTTAACCCATTTCAAGGGACCATTCAAGGAGAAGTGGCCGATTAACACCCTTTCCAGTGATACCAGTGGACGAGGGAAAGGCAGCTTGGTGGCGAGGGGAGGGTGTTAGTGTTTTTAGACTGTTTTGTTTGTAATAAGCCATAACTCTGTGTCTCTGTTCAGTCCCTGACTTTTAACTCTGGTCCTCTCTAGGGCGGGGGATCGACTGTAGATACGCAATTTCAGCTACGTTAATAACGTAGCTGAAATCGGCGTCTCTACAGCCGACTTACCTGCCGTCCTCACGGCGGCGGTGGTCGGCGGCGCGCTCCCCCGTCGACTCCAGCTCGTGCCGTTTGGCGAGCTGGAGTTACGGAGTTGACGGGGGCGCCGCTGGCGATCGATTTATCACATCTTGACCAGACGCGGTAAATCGATCGCCATAAGATCGATCTCTCCCCACGCTAGTGAAGACAAGCCCTTAGTGTCTAGCAGTGTTGTGACTTTAAGCTCCCAGGCTCTTCTTTTGAAGGTGTGTGAACATTAGAATTGAGATCCGCTGTAGCTCGATTGTTTTGGAAGTGTGCCCTGCCGGTGTTCTGTTGTCTTTTTCTCTGAGTTCAGATAAGAGTGTAGTGATTGTCTGGTTGCATCCACGTGTTTATCGGGGCACTTCAGTGCACTGGGTGATTCCAGATTTCACTGTGCTCTGGAGAGAATGGGTGTCGCTAACATCTGCTTGTGAAGTACTGGAGAATGATTCCTCTGTGGCACAGGGGTGTGGTGGGTAGGGTTGACAACCCTCCCAGTTTCCCCAGGAGTCCCCCAGAATCAGGCCCTATTTCCTGGCTACTGCAGCGAAACCGGGAGATTTGAGGCGCTAACAGTCTGGCGGCACAGTGGGGCTAAGGCAGGCTTCTTGCCTGCCCTGGCTCCACGCTGCTCCCAGAAGCGGCTGGCACCCGTACGGTCCCTGTGGCCCCTGGTGGGGAGGAGCAAGGGTCTCCGTGCCCTGTCCCAAATGCCAATTCCACAGCTCTCATTGGCCAGGAACTGCGGGCAGGGGCAGCACGCAGAACTCCCTGTCTACTTCCCTGCTTAGGAGCTACTGCCAGAGGGATGTGCAGGTCACTTTCGGGAGCCACCTGAGGTAAGCGCTGCCCCCCTCACCCCCTGCCCCATCCCGACGCCCTGCCCCAGGCTCAGCCCAGAGCCACCTCCTACACTCCAAACCCCTTGGGCTCCAGTCCAGAGCCCGCACTCCTTCCTGCACCTCAACCCCTGCCCCAGCCCGGTGAAAGTGAGCGGAGGAGAGCAAGCGACGGAGGGAGGGAGGCTGGAGTGAGCGGGGGTGGGGCCTCAGAAGAGGTGGGGCCTGGGGGAAGGGGGCAGGTGAAGGATATTTGGGTTCGTGCCATTGGACAGTTGGCACCCCTAGGGGTAGGGCATGCTAATAGTATGAGCTTTGAGATTCCTTGATTAAAAGTACCAGCTGGCTCTGTTGTTGGAAGTTCGGATGGGTTTCTGTTGGGTTCAGATCCCCGCCCAGCCCTGCCTGAGAGAAATGTGTTCATACATGGAGCCTGGAACACAACAGCCCTGTAAATAAAGCAACCCCCTTGCACTGTGCACCAGAAAGATGACTTCTGCTCAGTGGTGTACCACCAGGGAAAGTGACTTCTCTTAAAGCCACGGACTAAGAACATCAATTGGATGTTTCAAAAGCAGCTCCTAGGAGTTAGTCCAAGGCAAATATAGCTCCCTATGCTCCACCTTTGGGCTTCCTGAGTGGGCAAAAAGAGGAAGCAAGTTTTCCTTTAAGAAGAGCCATGCTGCTTATGATACCCTTCCATTCCATTACACCTTGGAGCAATATCTCTTCACACACCTTTTTAGTTAGGAGTATTCTCCCCATTTTACAGAGGGGGAAACTGAGGCACGGATGTAACCTTGGTCAAGTCACTTAACAGGAAACCTATGGCAGCGCCAAGAATAAGACCTAGATTTCTTGGCTTGGAGTCCTGCATTTAACCACAAACCCCTTCATCTTGCCTTAAGTTAATGGATCAAATCTAAGGGTGACATTAAGGACCTTGTAGGCTGGAAAAGAAAAAGGACCGATCTTGCAGTATAGGATTGTTCCCTGATGTGTGTATATACCTGCAAGCGTTCTATGGACAGGCTTGCTACACAGCTGAGCTGGGCAAGTCACCCTTGCTGACGTGGACAGTGAATTATGGGGCATGTCCCAAGCTGAAAAGGGCCGGGGAGTTCCGGGGGAGCAGGGAGGAAGTCGGTGTAATGAAACAATCGCTCTCAACAAAGGCTCGCCCAGCCCAGACACCTTTCCACGCTCCTTTGTGCAGTGGACATCCTATGAGTGATGGATGGATAAGCCCTGGACCTCCTGTGCTCGTAAGTTCCTGCGGTGTGTAAAAGCGCCTTGAAATCAGCCCGCTGGAGAGGAAAGCCAGTGAATTGTCGTGTTGGCGCGTCTGGGGAATCAGAGAATGGGGCTTTGTTCCTGCTCTCTGCGTTCCCCAACGCAGGCTGGGACAGTGCGGGGCTTTGTTTAGCAGCACTCATGTGGTAGGCTTGCTGCCTGATGAAAGATGGCAGGGATTTGTTAATTGTGGATGGATTGATGAGACAAGCTGAAGGGCTTTGGGGCCAAGGGCTCTGGTAGGTTGAAGGGCAGCTGGAGGTGGCGGGTGAGGAGGTGTGGTTAAAAAGATTTTCCCTTGCTGGTGACCCCACGAAGGTGTAGCAGCGTGTGTGCCGCAGTGGGGAATACATAGTGCCCATGTAGTCTGTTGCACACGAAACATGCTATGTGCACAGTGTGTTTTGAATAGCAATAGATCTCCTGTTTTCCAGTGCTTTCATCTGACTCTCCTGCTGAGCAAGGTAAAGGATGCAAGGAACCCTGCCGGCGAAGGATCATAGAACTCCCCCAAATTCCCAAGAGGACGGGGCAATACGTTGCCCGGGGCTGGGGAGATATTGGACCTGGGATCCAGGGGATGTAACCTAGTGGAGAGGAATTAATTCCATGACTTTCCCTTAAAATCATATTTCTATTTGACATGCCTCTAACATGCGTTGAACAGTAATTGACACATTGGATTGAAGAGACAGGGGTTTTTGTTTCTAAGCAACTGGAGAACAAAGGTAATGAGCAGCCAATGCCCAGCTTCCCTTTAGGAGGGTTTGGTAATCCTATCTTGGGGCCCTGTGTCTCTCACCCAGCACACAGGCCTGGATCTGTGTTTCAGCCAAGTAGGCAAGTTGCTGTGGGAGGGAGGAAGGGAGCGGTGGGTGTGGTGATTGGGAACTCGGGGTAGTTCAGCGCTCAGAAGCCCAGAGGAACTGAAGCTGCAGCAGCCCAAGGAAAACATGATTGTTCATCTTCTGTGAAGTAAGTTTATTTTAGCCGCCAGTGTGTGCCTAAGGCTGCCTTTGCTTGACCTTAAATGGCTAAATTGCACGAGGGAGTGGTTAAGGTGGCTCTCCCCGGATTAAGTAGATAGGATAAAATGCAGTTGAAATCTTTTTGAACATGGAGAGCCCTTTCGTTGTGCCAGGGGTGGTAGAATTGAGTGCATTTCCTGGGAGTGTCTGCCACAGGCAGGGGTTTATTGGCATCCTTATCAAGGGGAGGAGGGTGGAGTGTATATTGGTGTTACTGGTGAATGTCAGATACAGAAGCATGGTCCTCAGCAGTGTCCTCAGCAGTGTCACAAGATTAAAATAGGAGCCTGGAGATCTCTTATGAGACGCGCAAGATGACCCTGGCAAAAGGAGGGGGGAGAATCTAGCTGGAGCCACCTTTCCTAAGCAGACCGATCGGCGCCTGTTGATGTGGGAGCTTGTTCCTGTATCGAATGAGCCAGACCCGGAGGAGGCGGGGAAACCTCAATTTTACCTGGGATCAGTAGCCAGATTCAGAACCCTGCATGCCGCTCAGGATTGGAGCCTCCCTGGCTGAGCAAAAACAAATACCAGGCTGATTAGTCACAGTGGAAGAGCGTGCCCGGGTGCTTTGCGCATGGCACAATCACTGTCCTTCTCCCAATGAGTTTACTGCGAAGTTTTCGACTAGCCTGATGTGACTGCCAGCCCTTCTGGAGTTTCGGAATGCAGGTGAACTTTGGCATCTCCAAACGCTGACGGCAGGTAAACACGGGTATGTCTCGCCAGGTTGCATTGACTTTCTTTGCGGTGCAATAGCTCTTGGAGGTCTCCTCCAAACCCCGAAGCGGCCTGTTGTGCTAGGGGCTGTACAGTCTCTCGCCCAGATGGAGGGTCGTCTAATCCTTCTCTGGACGAGAACGGGGTCAGTGTTAATAGCCCTGTCCTAAGTGGCCCGTTTCCATGCAGATGAGGATGGCGCATGGCAGAGGGCGGATGGCCCAGGGGTTCAGACACCAGCCTGGGATTTGGGCTCAAGTTCATGCCACAGGCTTCCCGCAGGACCTTGGGCAGGCTGCTTATTCTTGGGGCCTGCGTTCCCCGTCTGTAAAATGGGCCCTGCCCTGCCTCACGGGGGCGTCGTGAGGATAAATACACCAGTGGTTATGAAGCACGGGGATGCGATGGTGATGGGGGCCATATAAGTATCGTCGGTAGCCCAGTTCTGTTTCGTGGACTCTTCGGTGCCAGCTCCCCCAGTTCTCTGGAGTTATAGCCTAGGGGGTGGCCAAAAGTACTGAGATGCACGTGACAATCTTCAGAAGTTCGAGCCCCGCACCTGCGGAAGCTCCAAGCCCTTGCTGGTGCACCTGGCTGGAGAGAATCCCTCAGGCCGTCCTCCCTACTGGGCAGAAGCCCCTTCCCCCCCCCCCCCCCCCGCTGCATGGCAGAGGTCCCAAGCTACCCCCAGTCTGCCCCACAGTTTGGTAGATGGAGAATGAGGGTGTGGGGGGGGGGGGATCCACTTTAACTGTAAAAGAGCTGCATGTGGCTTGTGAGCCAGTTTAACCAGCCCCGCAGTAGCAGGAACTAACAGGGGAGAGATGACATGGAGCTGCAGGAAGAAGGCAGTGTAGGATAGGGCAGTTTGAGGGGGAATTAGCTGGTGGGATTTGATGGGGTTTGAGGCCCACTGCCTCACAGATGGCTGGCACCTGACTGGCACTTACTGCTGCTACGGTTGGGGTGCCTCTTACCTGCCTCCTTCTAAGAACAGGAGGGAGCCAAGACACAGCGTGAGGCGCAGGGGGGAAGTGGCACTGTCGTAATATGCCCAACTGCTCTGAATTGTTTTCCCTGGCACCGAGGGGAAGTCCTCGCCCTTCTATAATTCACGGGCTTCGTTCTTTGGACCGGGGGCATTTAGGGCCCGATCCAAAGCACGTTGTTTATGGAAAGACTTTTACCAGCTTCTGCGGGGTCTGGCTCCGGCCCAGACGCTCGACGTCTCTCCGGGCTTTGAGATCAGATGTTGCTTTCAAAGGCTACGCCGAGATCCTTGTTCCCTCCGTGAGAGCAGCGCAGGCAAACTTTTTGTGTAGGGAGCGGGCCTGGCTCGAGGGGGGTTGGAATCCTCCCCTTCCACCATCCAACACAAAGGCCAGACCCTGGTATCCGGGCGGGTAGGCCGCAGGCTCTAGGGTCGTCAACAGTCCTGTACGACAAGCGACGTCGCTTATGGAAAATGGCTTATCCTGTGCTAAATCCATACAGAGACGCCTTTTATCCTGGAGTTCAACATGTTGAAACTATCTTGACCTAAGGTCAGTTTCATTATCACATTAGGTCCAAGGATATAAAGTTTATACAATTAGTGTAGTAATGCAGAATCGGTCCTGTGATTTACTGAACCCATGTACCTATAGGGCAGTGATTCCCAAACTATGGGGCACCCCCCCTGGGGCTGTGTGTGTGGTAAGTTTTTATTGCAGGGGGCATAAAGACCTGATGGGCCAGGCTGGAGTCAGGAGCGGGCCCTGTCTGGCAGGGGAAATGGACAAGGCCCCGTGCTGGTGGTCTCGGCTGACAGGATCAGGCTCCCTGCCCCACCCACCATGTTTCCCGACTGCCGCAGCTGCCACCAACCAGCAGTTACGCTCCTCTACTGGGGATGTTGGGGGGGGAACAGAAGGCAACACCCCAGGATTACTGACCCTCTTCCCTCCCCAACCCAATGCCAGACAGCCCCTTCCTGAGCCTGGGCCTTCTGCGCAGCTCCAGGGCATGCGGCCCCATCCACTTACCCTGCCAGGCAGAGCCGGTGCAGGGAAAGCAGACCAGACTATGCTCAAAGGCTCTAGTCGGGACGGGGCCCTGTCCAGCAGAGGGTCATGACTCCTGGGTGCCTCTTCCCACTCCTCTCCCGACCCTGGGCCCTGTCGTGCTGCTCTGTTCACTTCCCCTGCGCAGGTTGGGGTGGGGACAGGGAGCTGGGTCCCAGCAGCCAAGACTGCCTGACCGCTGCTTGGAGTGGAAGGTTACTGGGGTTCGAGGCAGCCCGGGAGGATTTCACCCCATGACTCCAGGATTAGACATTGCTGGCTTCCCTTGTGTGGCTTAGCTCTGTGCAAAGCGAGGAGGCTGCCAACTCAGCCTGGTTGTGCTTCCCCCAAACGCTCTGCATATGTGTCACTGGGGGTGAAACTACTGACTAAGCACCATAACTTGCTGACTTATTGCTCTTGACCCTCTGTCCCCTGCCCCTGGGATCTATAAACTTCCTCGTTGCACTCCTAAGGCCCAGGATTCTGCCCTTTTAAGACCATTGGAGTTATGTCAGTGGGTCCTGGATTTCATTCATATCTCAAAGGGGATAGAAGTAGCTCAGTTGTCATGATTTTGCCCCCCAAGGTTGTTTTTGAAGGAGGCCTGTTCAAATAATGCAAACGCTCCTGCAGAAAACATTTCGGTTTTTCAAAACTTTTTTTGTCAGATCAAAATTAACACGTGGACTTTGTGGCTTCCCGCTTGTTCCCCAATTCTGGTGGTGTTAGGGAGGACGAATCTGAAAATTGAACTTCTCTCCAGAATTAGATGCATCACACTTTAAAAGAAAGTGCTTTTGACGCTGCAAAAAATACTGCCCACTCTTGGGACCAGCTCTAGGCAATGCTAACCTTACTAGCATCTCTCTAGATCCTAGATTTACCAAACTTGATAGGCCAAGATCATGAAAACTGTTGGCAACCTGATCTTTAATTCTCCTTAACTAACAGTAGGTCCATAATAGTACATACTTGATCCTCCTGAGTTCATATTACTTCAGCACTTTTACCTTCTCACTTTTGTATTAACGTAAAGCCCTAGCAGCCTTAGTTATGGAGCAGGCCCCCACTGTGCTAGGCGCTGTACAAACACAGATCAAAAAGACAATCCCTGTCCCAAAGAGTTCTTAACCTAAGACAAGAGACAACACACGGATACGTACAAATGGGAGAGCACAAGGAAAGAATGAGACAGTGTGGGTCAGCAGAACAGATGGTGATCTCAGCACACCACCAGCTTTGCTGTTGCCATGTTTTTTTTGTAGGCCTTTCTGTCCCTGCAACTTCCCCCTCTATTAGAACAAACTCCAAGATCAGACCCTTCAACTCTCTCCTGTTGGAGACTCCTTTTATGACTACAGTAAAAACTGATTCAGATAGATACAAAACAAAATCCTTTGCACGTTGCCTTCTTGCAGATCAAGACTGGTTTGGGTTTTCTTTCATTTTCTCTTTGCTCTCTTTATTTCCAGTGTTCACCTTTACAGTGTTCCAATCTGCTTCCCTGGCGTTAAAGCTGGTGTACACTAACACAATATACTGGGGGAAAGTCTGGTGTGAGGAACTTGCTTCAGAGTGTCTATTGGCCAAAATAAGGCTTGGACTTATTTTTATGTTCCTGAAATGAAAAATCTCTGCTGGGATGCTAGTCTGAATGCAGACACCACAGCGTAATACAGCGGTGGGATGTGATTTATCACGGTTGCATGGATTAGAAAGTTGGCTTAACGTTTAAGGAAGAAAGGACAATGGGCTGGGTTTAGATCAAATCAGAATCTTTCCCCAGACTTCTAGAATTGGCTCTCTGGACCCGTTTTAAATACATCTGTGGAAAACTCAGAACATATGGTGACTAGAAGAGACCATCTCGGAACCCATTATTGGAAAGTTCTGTTATGGTGCAGATATGGTAGCCCCATCTCAAAAAAGATGTATTGGAATTGGAAAAGGTTCAGAAAAGGGCAACAAAAATTATTAGGTGTATGGAACGACTTCCGTATGAGGGGAGATTAATAAGATTTGGACTTTTCAGCTTGGAAAAGAGACAACTAAGTGGGGGGAATATAATAGAGGTCTGTAAAACGATGACTGGTGTGGAGAAAGTAAACAAGGAAGCATTATTCTCTCCTCATAACACAAGAACTAGGGGTCACCAAATAAAATTAATCGACAGCAGATTTAAAACAAAAAAGGAAGTATTTTTTTCCTACAACTGACAGTCAGTTTGTGGAACTCTTTGCGAAAGGATGTTGTGAAGATCAAGACTATAACAGAGTTCAAAAAAGAGCCAGATAAGTTCATGGAGGACAGGTCCATCAAGGGCTATTAGCCAGGATGGACAGGGAGGGTGTCCCTAGTCACTGTTTGCCAGAAGTTGGGAATGGGCGACAGGGGATGGATCACTTGATGATTACCTATTCTTTTCATTCCCACTGGGGCACCTGGCATTGACCATTGTCGGCAGACAGGATGCTGGGCTAGATGGACCTTTGGCCTGACCCAGTGTGGCGGTTCTTATGGTTCCAACTTGTATGCATCCGAACACTAGTGGTACTTGTAGGGCTGCTTTAAGTCTCTCAATAACTAGACTTTTCTGAAAGGCTGATCTTGAGATTTCTATGCCACTCATCGCTGGGTTACCCAAGATGCTGCACTGTGGTGTTCAACTGCACTAGAAATGCTGTGCTAGCCAGAGCCACCTGAATATTGGACTTGAAATGCCTTGATTCCACAGCACCAACTTGCTTTTCCAAAGTGCACCACCGTGTTTGAGAACATTTTATAGGGTTGCCAACATTATACTGAAAAAATAAGGGATTGTCTTCTTAGCATCTCTGCACCACCCCTCTCCCAATAGTTTTATGAATAATAAAAAGCAGGACTCGCTTACATTCACAAGGGGTATTTCTTGCTGCTTTTTGTAGTACACAGCAACTTCCGAAAGCGTGGTACAAGAGATGGGGCGAGGTGGGGGGAAGGGTTGGCAACTCTACATGATAATAAACTGGCTCTTGTCTCTCTTGCATGGATGCTAAATATTTCATGGACCTGAAAATTAAGGTCAGCCCCAATGTTCTTGTCAAAACTCTTCTGTCTCCCTTGACTTTTGATAGCATGTTTGCAGCTGCTTCTGGAGAGGAGCGGGCCAGAGATGAAATGATGGAGCCCCATGACAAATCATTCAGGATGAAAGGTACCAAAAGTATCTGGAAGGGGAATCTGTCTGTAGCCCAACCCTTGGCTCTATGAGGCAACTTGTTCCTATAACCTTACATATAGACATGCAGTTGCAATGAATAAAAGCAACTGGGAAAAACTAAGGAGGGAACCAAACCATGTCAAGGATGTTGTACCCTGTTTGGGGTGGAGAGCATCCTCTTTGTGTCTGTACTTGTCTAACTCAATGGCAAACTGATCATTGACTGAGGCTTCCCTAAGAAAAATAACCTCTTGGTTTTGTTGCAGTAGTGCCTGAAGAGTGTTCTAGGTACATTCCAAACACAGAAGGTCTCAGTTCCTGCCCTGGAAAGTGGAGAGTCTAAAAAGCCAAAGGCAGCATGGAGGGGAAGGCATTCCTAAATTCAGAGATTTTAGGCTTGTGCTTACCAGTACCCTTCTTAGGGGTGTCTTGGCTGCAGAGTTAGCCTGGGTTAGACTAGCCCGGGTCTGAGCAACCCCACTGCAAAGCCCTCCCTGAACTACTGTTTCATCACGGGTTCTGTGCTCCCCAGCATGTTGCTAGGATTTCTGGGGGTACATCTTTTGTCCTGCAGCAAGCTGATCGGCTCTTGTTTTCTTTCTTTCCCAGTGAATTGTGGGAGAACTTGTTGGTCGTTCTAGGCCCACAGGGGAACTGTGTGAAGGGACTGGGGGACTGTCAGCACTGGAATGACTTTGCCTGCATCCTCACTGCAGAGTGGGTGGGTTACTGAGCTGAGTGAAAGAAACACCTAGGCTCTAACCCAGCATCTCCTGCTGGGAATTAAGTCATGTTAAAGGTCCCATCACCTTCTCACTTGCAATGTGTTTCATAAAGGGGCCATGATCTAGCCCACTCTTTTGTAGGAGGCGGAGAGTCATATCTAACATCTAAGGGCCTTTTCCATCAATGATTATTTGGATGAAATAAGTGAATGTAGGGTACAGGACTGCAAGGTAGAATTGAGTTCTGCTCCCACTTGGGTTGGGCATTTGACCAGTTTAAAAATAAGTGGTCAAATATTAGTCAAATATTTTAAAGCACTAAGTTATTAGAAGAGTAACAAAAAAAGAATAAGACTGTATGGCCTCCAATAGGCTTAGCCTTAGATACTTATGTGCAACTATAAAATAAAAAACCTAAGTTCCTTAGCTGAGGAAAAATATGAAGCAATGACATTCTAGAAAATGAGAGAATGGCACCGTGAGGCCATCGAAAAGGTAGGCTGCCGCCTATGTCCAGCCAGTCTTGCTTTAATATTTGACAGTATTTGATTGTGGTCATGTTGAATTTTATTTGACTGGGCAATTAGCTGGCTTGCCAAGCCGAATTCCCAGCTCTGTCACAGGACAGGTCAACTAACGTGTGTGTGTGTGTTTCTATCCCCCCATGAGTATAATACTTTTTCATTTCTTAAAGAGGTGCCTAAGACCATGCATTTTGTGGGGTGTTTATATGGCAGCTCTATTACGTCTTGGATAGGCCTTGTTACCACTGATAATCCATCCACTCAGATTCAGCTGGGATTAATGGCGGCTCCCATCTAATGGTTGCTTGGTTCTTGTGAGGTGAGTTTGGAGCAGGGAGGTCTTATCACAGGGCTTTGGGCTACTTGGTGGAGGCTCAGATCTTGGTGGAGCCCTGGAGACAATTACTCCGTTCCCCCTAGAGCAGTGCTGCTCAACCCTTTTGATACCAAGGCCTGGCTTCCCACCTTCCCAAAGTGTATCAGGGAGATCTCAGGGAATTAACACCAGTCCATGGATGGGTCGTTGAGAAACACTTCCCTAGAGGACATCTTCCAAGCCCCCCCGCCCCACTCTGAAACTGGATGTGAAGCATGCTGGGACGCTTGACCTGTTGCTGTCCTGTAGGTCAGGACAGGGCTTCATTCTCCCAGGCAGCCTGTTTGACTCCTCTCGCCAGTGCTAAAGCCACACAGCTTTTAAAGCCAGAGCATATGGTTACATGAAGGCCGTAACTTGTGCATAGTGTCAGATCTGCACAGAACTTGGCAGCTCTGATTTTTAAAGTGCCTTGATCCAGGGGTGCCAAAGATCAGTGTGTGCATAGACTCAACATTAAGAGTGGGAGCAGACTTCTTCAGAGCGGGCAGATCGTACTTGTGTTGTCTTTATGGATCCAACAAACTGACCTGGAGAAAACCACTCAGTCTTGTGAAACTGCTGTTCGGGAGGCCATGCAACTACCGGTAAAGTTCAATCCTCCCACGCTACTGCTGTGTTGCAGTTTTCATTCCGTTCCTCGCCTGAGTAGGCATAGTGACCCGTGCTTGCCCTTGCCTGTTGTTGGTTATTTAAAGTCTGCAGCCCTGAATCACCACCAACCTTGCTCAACAGGCGACGGATTTTACCTCTCCTTAGCGCTAGCAGACTCTGGGTATACAGACACACTGTTCAGATAACTGTCTGGGTAAAGGGTTTGAGTCAACAGAGCAGGGAAATCAAGGTGGAAATTCTGCCCTTTCCCCATTACGCCTCATTAGATCACATGGTACAGCAAGCTCATGTGTCATGGATATTGTATCTAACGGTATTTTAAAAGTCTCAGTGCTTGATTACTTAATAAGTGACATTAACCCATGACTGTAATTTTGAGTATTAGAGCTAGTAGAAAGTCTTGCAGTGAAAGCAAAAACAGATCGCAACAGCTTTTAGCGATGTAGTGTTTCTTTGGATCGCCTTTCTCAGTGCAGTGTGTGGCGTAGGGGTTGAGAGAGAGAACTGGATTAGAGAAGTCCTTCATCCTGCCTCTTGTGGCCTATCCTGATCCTTCGGAAGAAGGCATTCCTCATGCAAACTGCATGGATCAGAAGTGAGTAAGTGATTGGGAATGTGGGGTGGGAATCAGCGAAGAGCAAAGAATAGTAAAGCTAGCTGACAGGGTGACATTTCAGCGAACTCCCCCCAAAAACCTAAAATTTCCATCAATTTCAAAATGTCAGATTTCACCCTGATCCAGCTTTGTGTTCTTCGTGGATTTAGTAGATCTCTGACTGCTTGCTTCAGCCGTACCAAATTAGAAGGCAAAATAAGCTGTCATGCACCAGCTAGCTTGCACACACACCCTGATTAAGCAAAACACTTCTTCCTAAAGCTAGGGAACATGTTTAAGTGCTTATGATTCAGTGATTAGGTTGCAAGCTTGGGATTTTGGAGTTCTAGATTCAATTCCATGCTCTGCCAAGGACTTCTTGTGACCTTGGCCAGGTCAGTTAAGACTAGATTTTAGATGCCTAATACCTTCAAAAGATAATGGTTTATGCCTAGTGGGATTTTCAGTTGCGTTTAGCTGGGAATTTAACACAGAATTCATTTAGGTGCTTTTGAAAATTTCCCTAGATGCCTAGAGCATTGTTAGGTTCCTAATGCCTTTGGAAATCTGGTGCTCCGTTTCTCTGTGCCTCATTTGCCAATCTGTAAAATGGGGATGATATTTCCCTAGTTCCCGGAGGTGGTGTGTTTATCCTCGCATTAAATTGCAAGGTGTTTCTATCCCAATAGTGGGGGCCATGTAAGATCGTAAGAGATCTAAGTGAGGAGAAATATCGTCTTAATGTCTACAGGCAGTGGAATAAATATCTCCTTGCTGTCTTTGACTTTTTTTTCACTTCTGCTTTCTGGTTCGTTAGTCCCCAGCACTTGTACAGTCTAAAACTTGGAATGAGGGTGAATGAGGGTAAGATGCCTGTCTTGTCTTGATTTTATTATGATGCACAGGCGTTTCCTGTCCCAGTCGAACCACCAGTGTTCTTGCAAAAAACAGCTTTTGAAGTTGTGCGCACTGTTCCAACGTTACGGAATTTCATAAACCCTGTAATTTAGGGAAGTTAAGTGCCCTCGGCGATCACAGAGAGCCTCAAAAAAACCCTCTTGTTTGTAATTTTAGTTAGTGGCACGTTTCATGTTAGCGGTCTCTCCAAACCACATTCACCCTGCTCTTGATTTTTTTCACTGCTTGGGGTTCTTTCCATTGTGGTTCTCCATGATGTTAGCTAGCAGCACTTGGGTTAGTGTGTTCTTTTCCTCTTTAAAGAGAAAGCAATAGGAATTTGTTGGTTGGCCCATGAACACAACGGAAGTGCTTGAGTAATACTGCTTATGTACTGCAGCGAGGACAGTTGTAACTGGACCGTCTGAGCACAGCCAGGGCAATCAGACTGTCTGTTCCATTGGGGTGGATGTGGTCAGAACAGCTGTTGTGGTGAATAGCCGTGGTGGCAACATACAACACATTTTGCTGCCGATAGAGGTGAGTTGAGGCTTGTTAGCACAAAGCTAATGGTGGGGGAAGTTTGAACTAACCCTGTCCTTGCCGTGCATGCATTGGGGATAAATGGGCTTCCTTCAGGAAAAAGAGGCCAGCTCTTGGGGATTAATTTGGTGTTAGAAAAGCTCACGGCCTTCTTTTGGAAGCTCTGATGCTAGGGCAGCATGGTCCATTGACAAGGGCAGTAGTCTGAGAATTAGTGTCTGGAGGAAGGAAACTGGACTCTGTTCCTATCTCTGCCACTGACCTTGCTCTGCGACCTTGGGCAAGTCACTGTACCTATCTGTGCCTCTAGTTCCCCTCCCACCTTTCTCTCTTTAGATTGCTCTTCTGGGCTCTCTCGCTGTGTGTGCAGCGCCAAGCACCAGGAGAGCCCGATTTGGGGTTCTGGAGGCCCTGCTGTGATGCCAGTTGTAGGGCTCTTAGAGTGAACGGCTTTAACTCTGTTTGCATCTAGGACATGTGTGCCACTGAAGCGGTGGAGTCGCTCCTACGAACAGAAGAAACCTTCTCTGCGTGTCTAGCGCGTATCAACGCCATTGTTCTCAAGCCCCTGCTCCAGGCGGGTAAGCCCACAGAGGAGAATGTAGCCATCTGCTCCTGAATCTCTGCTTCTGGCATCTGGTCGACGCAGTCCATAGGCTTCAGTGGTAACCGGTGCCTGATGGCACAGAATGGACTGAGGCAGGTGTATTGGGAGGCATTCTAACCAGGGGAAATGGAATCGAAACCCAGTTCAGATTAATCAGCGTTCTAAGTGTGCTGTGTAGAGGCATGCTTTTGGGGGTGTGCGTCTACACAGCACACCCCCAAAAGTGGTGTGCAGCCACGCGCCGCAGTGAAAAAACAAGCTGCGTCCACACTGTGATATGTAGATCATATGCAGCTCAGGTGAAGGGGGCTGCAGGGAAAGGCATTTTTCCCCACAGAGTGGGAGGGGCATCAGCAGCTGGGAAGTGGCAGAACACGACCTGGCTAAAATAGCAATGTAAACGGGGAAGGCAAGGCGTGGCTGAATAGGGAGCTGGGTAGAGTATGTATTCAGGTGTGTAACCACATCCTTCAGGTGTGCCTATGCTCTACTTGCCTAAGCTATGCCTTGCTGTCTACACTACGACTTAAACCCACGCAAAGGGGGCTACCCTAGTACATACTCCGCATGTGACCTCTTGTCCAAGACATAGACTTGGATCATTGAGGGCTGTTTCCTTGCTCTGACTGGAGTAAATCCAGATTCCTGCTGGTGTGAGAGTAGAGTCCGACCCATTATAGATCTAAACTGGTGATACTTTCCATTTATACTTTTCTTAGTGTTGAAAACCAAACCCTCAATCTTAATAACCACGTGCAAGCTTGTTTCAGCATGCAGGAGTGAAGTTCTAACTGTTCTCACTGTTGCTTAGTCTCCTAAAAGTCTGCGCTCCTTCTGCCTTAGGCTCTTGATAGGGATGAGCACCCAGCTCTTAGCCAATAGAACTTACACAGCTAGATCCTCAGCTGGTGTAGATCGGTGTCGCTCCATTGATGTCAAGTCAAGCTGAGGATGGTGGTCCACACAACTTCTCAAGGTAGAGGGGGCCTACACATGCTAGCCCTCCGCTCTTCTCTCTGTAGAATGTCTCAGATTCGCTGTACGTGTGTCCACTGAGGAAATACAATACCAAAGTAATGCACTGTGCCATGTGTCTCCCAGGAGACTACTTGGGTCTCATCACCAAGTCCTGCCTTGAGTGCAGGGGACTGGACTGGCCTAGAAGACCTCTCGAGGTCCCTTCCTGGTCTACACTTCTGTCATTCTATGACTTTGTAGTATCCTCTCTTCTTGGTCTCTTTCAAAGAGCCTTATGAACAGAAAGGAAAGGATCACTTGAAATTATTGCTGCTGTTGAACGACCGCTTCCACGCACTCTGGGACCTGACCGAGGAAAACCACCGGGCGCTGAAACAGAAGTTCAGCATCTCCGAGTCGCTTTGCCTCCAAGACCTCTACATCCTGTGGAAGGGAGACCTGTTTCTCAGTATCTACATCCAGTAAGTACAAAGACACTATACTGTCGATGACTGAAGCAAACCTATAGACGAGAAGATCAGGATGAAATCTTTGTCTATCCCAGCAGTTCTCAAGATGTGGGTCGGGACGCCAAAGTGGGTCAGGAGCCCATTTGAATGGGGTCGCCAGGGTTTGACTTAGACTTGCTGGGGTCCGAGGCTGAAGCCCAAGCCCTACTACTTGGGGCTGAAGCGAAAGCCTGAGGATTTCAGCCCCAAGTGGGTCTGAAATGGGTCACAGTGGGTCTGAAATGGGTCACAGTGCAATGAAGTTTGAGAACCCCTGGTATCTAGTTGGTGTCCTTTCTCTGTGGCTGTGATTTTCCTCTAAAGAGGTTTAAGATGAACCCTTGCCTTCTGGTGCACCCTGGTCTTCACCTCTTAAATGGGGATATAAGCCACGACCAAGTTATATTCAAACCGAGTTTGTGTGGTGATCGGAATGGGAGGACTTGTGTCTAGTTTGGGGTGGGGTGCGGGGAGGCAGGCGGACCTCACTGGACACAGAGGGCAAAAAGGAACGTCACGGTCATTAGAATCTATTAAAGCACAACCAGCATGGAGACTGCTCCTAAGCAGAAGGGTTTTCAGAATAGGGCTCTGGTGTGCCATAAACTCCATTAAAATCTGGGCTGACCGGCGGATTATCGTTGCTCTGCTGTTCGTTAGAAACATAATTCTCCCAAACTCAGGACGATGGATATCACCCCATGCTTCCTCTGTAGGCCGGGCACCGCGTGGGTGTAGGGGCCTTGCTATCTGATTGCCTAGACATTCTGGTGCCGATCCTGCAACATCACCTGCTTCGCATGCAGGTGATCTGACTCTGTGGGCACACACGGGTGTGTTAATGGGGCGAGAGAGACACCCATGCCGAAGCGATCTCCTTCTCGTGCTTGCGGGGAGCAGCAACGTGTGGGTGGCGAGGCAGGGGGTAGATGTTACAAATGATAGAACAGCCCACCCCCAGCAGAACACCTGGTGGTTTTAAGGAATTAGACAAAATGGAGCAGAACACATGCTGACAGTGGCTGTCTGCTTTTAGTGGTGAGATCGTGGATACAGGGCTTAGTCTAGCAGACCTGGTTCTGTGCCTCAGTTGAAGCCCACAGGCCTTTGGTTCAGTCCTTGCAGACTAACCCCCCCAGGACTGTGATTGCCTGAGCAAAGTGGATCTTAAGGTATTTCCTGGTAACCAGTCTAGTGGAGAATGTTCCCCATTGATAATCTCCCAAGGGAAGTTATACAAGGCATTGGAGAGCGTGCTGCTGGGAACATACATGGAGGGAATAGTCTATGGCAGAGGTGGGCAAACTTTTTGGCCCGAGGGCCACATCGGGGTCGCAAAAGTGTATGGAGGGCCAGGTAGGGAAGGCTGTGCCACCACAAACAGCCTGTCCCTGTCCCCTGACTGCCCCCTCCCACTTCCCGCACTCTAACTCCCCCCCCTCAGAGCCCCCAACACATCCAATCCCGCTCCTTGACCCCTGACTGCCCCCTCCCAGGACCCCCATCTCTAACCACTTCCCTGGGACCCCACCCCCTATCCACCCCCCCCGCTTCTTGTCCCCTGGAAGCCGTCTCTCGAAACCCCCCCACACCCCAATCACCCCCCAGGACCCCACCCCCTATCCAACCACCCTATTTCCTGTGCCCCGACTGCCCTACCCCTATCCACACCCCCGCCCCCTGACAGGCCCCTCAGGACTCCCACACCTATCCAACCCCTCCAGTCCCCTGACTGCCCCCCCGAGACCCTCTGCCCCTTATCCAACCCTCCCAACCTGTCCCCCTTACCACACCACTCAGAGCAGCATGTCTGGCCGGAGCCAGACACGCTGCTGTGCTGATCCGCATGAGCGTGTAGCCCCACCCCCAGCCAGAGCGCTGCTCGTGTGGTGGTGAGGCTCTGGGGAAGTGGGGAGGATAGCCTCCCCATCTGGGAGCTCGGGGGCTGGGCAGATGGGCCCGTGGGCCCTGCAGGCCGTAGTTTGCCCACCCCAGGTCTATGGGCTTAGGCTCCATCTCTGACACCCTGGGCAAAAAAGTAACAGACCCGATGGGCTTTCAAACGAGCCACAAGATTCTCCCAGTGCCTCTTAAACCTGGTAGCTACTACTTGACCCACACTCAGCCTCTCTTTCTCTTTACCTGCAGATACTTTGTCACCTTTGCAAACTGTGTTGTAGTCCAGGGCTTTGACCAGGCGGCAAAGAATAAAAGGTTAGTGGCTTCTGACCCTCCAGTCTCCTGTTCAGCCAGGAGAAATAACCCTGTCTGCATGAGGGAAAGCTAAAAAAGACTTCAAGAAGGTCCTAAAGTCCCCTGGCTTATGGGTGCTGGCCCTGCTACCGTGATCTACTGGCCAGAAAGTGCCTCATCATTGTAGTAATCCAGCCAGTGTGTTAACAGGATGGCACTGAGTAATCTCCACTTTGTGGCTGAGTTGCAAACCTACAATGCAGGCTATTCCCAGGTTACACCCTAACCACTAGGCTCAAAGTTGCCTTGGGAGGTACCACCACCTCTTCCACTGTCTTCGAACCTGGCCCTTTAAAAATGCCTGGAAACAAATGCTTTGGGTCCAACCACTTGTTTAAATCCAGCGTGTGGGTGGGTGGGCGGTGCGAGGGTTGAACGGCTGAAATGTCTCCACTTTTGAATTTGAACCCAAACCGCTCTTGGAACTGCTGGCGAACCAAAACAACAGTGATTTTGCTCAGCTCGAATAGCGACCGAATGGAGCATTTAGATCCTCAGCAGAAAGTAGAGCAAAATGGGGATCAGAATATGCTGCTTAGTGCGTGTCAGCATGTAAACCCAAGAGGGCAGCTACTTTTTGAAGTTATGTCTACGCTGAAGTCATGAGGTGTGATGGCAGCAGGTGTAAACATACCTGACCTAGCTTGGCTACTAATGGCAATGAAGCCGAAGGAGCATGCATTGTAGTGTGGGCTGTACATGTCTTCCTGGAACCTTGCAACTGCCCCCGGGGCTAACCCATGCTGATATGCAGAGCCACGTCTTCACTGCTCCAGTGCCCAAGCTAGCTGAGCGGCAGTTGAACTCCGATTTCAGGTTAGCTCGTCTCCTAGAGCCAGAGCTGCTGCTGCTCTCTCTCACTATCTCGATGGATTTTGAGATGGTTCTTAACTCAAAGTGAAGAGGGACCCCCTGTGATTTGCTCTCCCAGCTCCTTCCAGCAGATCTTGCTGGGAAACAATGAGGGGAGAGAGTCACCGAGGTAAAGAGAGGCAAGCAACGAAAAGGTCAAAAACCTTTGTATCAAAGACCTTGGTATCCGGCAGAAGCTCCATTTCAGCTCCACAGACCCACATCTTGTGCAATTTTTCAGGTGTGTAGTGGAGACAGGCCATGCAAGCTGCCATTTGAATAGAAAATTCAAAAGCCTGCTCATAATTAGGCATGAGTAACCACTGCAGAATTGCACAATAGCTCAGGTAGAGAGCAGATTACAATCAGAACGGCTGGAGGATTTGCCCTGTTAGAAGTGTTCAGAGAAGTATTTAACTTCCAGTCAAGACTGGAAGGCCTGGAAATTTGCACAGACTATACACAGTGTTTTCTCTACTATTTGAAAGATTTTTGTAGACTTGCCAAGGACAATAGCAGAGCTGCCAGCTGTTCTGTCAACTTGCCTCCTTCTAGATCAGTGGCTTTCAACCTGTGATCTGCGAAACTCTGGGGGTGTGCAGATTTGCCTAAGATTTACAAAGGGGTCCACACTTCCATTTGAAATTGTTAGGGGTTCTTTAAGGCTTCAAATATAACTTCCCTCTTCCTTAATTCCTGATCAGTTTCACTCAGCGAGTGACTACATGTAACAGATCTCTAGTCGAATGACTGCATTTCAACACTGAACAGTTTTGGTTGGCAGCCCGCATATAAGGGTGCTAATCAAAAATATAAAGATAGAGTTGGGGGCGAGGGCTGTGTGCGTTAGTGGTAGGGAAACCTTACATGGTTAAGGTAAATATTCAAACTTTTTATCCAAATTTGGGTCTGTAAAATGGCCAGGAACTTCATTCCAGTAGCTTTTCTTGAACTATTTTCCTTGACAGTCCTTGTCGTAACAAGTCCTGTGGAAAAGGATATTGAAAAGACAAGCGAGCTGATCTTCAGTAGTTCGGGGCTTTTATCTGATTCAGTCCACTACCGTATTGTGCCTAGTGTGTAACGCCATCAGTGTGACTGTAACACCATAACCCATTTGTAAAGTACGCATAAGGAGAAGTGATTTTTGCCCAAGGTCACGTAGCAGGCCAGTGGCAGGTGTGGAATAAACCTCTGGTATATGGTCTCCCAGTCCAGTGACTGCCCTGCTAGACTGCACTTCTATATGTTTGCTGTGTATGCTACATTGGTTATAGTTACTATCATCCCTGCTTGGGAGTCACCCTGTCAGCAAAGTTGCTGTGTAGCAAGGGGGTGACTGTTTGGCTGAGCAGGTAGGTGGTAGTGAAAAGGTGCCTCGTTAAGAGAAGCAGGTTAGACACTACTAAATGTGGGGACATGTGCCTGGTAATTAACTGGTTTCTTGTTGACTGGAAACCTTGCAGTGAAATCTGGAAGACCCACAAGACAGCACTGAAGCAATTCCTTGCAGACTTCACTTCTGAGACGTCCATACCGGTGGCCCTGCATACAGTGCTCCATAAACCTCTCCGGGATCATGTGCAGCAATATGCCCTCATCCTTACCAGGCTCAGCGAGGCCACTGGCAAGGTAATTAGATGATCCATACTGGTATTCGACAACCAGTCTCGATATTCCATACACAGAGCTCTGGAGTATTGTGATACTGTAACCACCATATGCTGTAAGGAAAATTGTATGTAACAGGCAGACGGAGTGTAGGGGGCTGTGTTGGTACAATTCCTTCATCTAAAGACCCTAAAACACTTTACTGTAAAATCATTGGAAAAATTGGAAAGAGTCCAATGGAGGGCAACAAAAATGATTAGGGGGCTGGAGCACATGACTTATGAGGAGAGGCTGAGAGAACTGGGATTGTTTAGTCTGCAGAAGAGAAGAATGAGGGAGGATTTGGTAGCCGCTTTCAACTACCTGAAAGGGGGTTCCAAAGAGGATGGATCTAGACTGTTCTCAGTGATACCAGATGACAGAACAAGGAGTAATGGTCTCAAGTTGCAGTGGGGGAGGTTTAGGCTGGATATTAGGAAAAACTTCTTCACTACGAGGGTGGTGAAACACTGGAATGGGTTACCTAGGGAGGTGGTGGAATCTCCTTCCTTATTGGTTTTTAAGGTCTGGCTTGACAAAGCCCTGGCTGAGATGATTTAGTTGGAATTGGTCCTGCTTTGAGCAGGGGGTTGGACTAGATGACCTCCTGAGGTCCCTTCCAAACCTGATATTCTATGATTCATTAGGCATTGCCAAAACTTTCTACCAGTTCTAGTTGCAAATAGTTTCTTCACCAAAAAATGTGCTTTTGGTTGACCTGAAAGTGTTGAGTTCGCCAAGTAGTGTCAACTTAACCAAAAAAATCAAAATGTTTTGGAAATGTCCAAATGAAACACTTGCTTTGACCTGACTCAGTTATTTTTGGCTTTCCGATGCACCAAAAATCTCAATTTCATTTTTGGTTTGACCTGACACGAAACTTTTTTGTTTAGCAATTCCAAAACAAAAACAAATGTATAGAAAAATCCACTATTTGCCCAACTTAAATGGCAACATAACGCAAGCAACCCATAATACAGCCAGGTATACAGAGGTGAAGTAACTGGCCCAAGTTCACCCAGTAAGCAGAGAGGACAGAACTGGGAATAGGTCCCAGAAGCTTGATGCTGTAATTGTCTTTAACCATTAGACAATAGAATGACAGATTCTAAGGTCAAAAGGGATGGCTGTGATCACCTAGTCTGATCTCCTGTATAACGCAGGCCAGAGAACACCCCCAGAATAATCCGTAGACCAGAGCTTTTAGTGAATCAGCAGTTCACAAGCTAGTAATAAGGGCCAGCACAATGAATTCAGAGCTGCCACTGCTGTCCTACAGCTGTGATGTAGGCAGAGATGGAACGGTTCTAGAGCTCCAGCAGCAACCTTTCTAAAGCCGCATCCTTCTGTTGACAGAGCCCTGACAGGGAACACGTCACCAGTGCGGCCAAGCAATATGCCAAGCTGCAGTCTTTCATCAGCCAAGTCCTGGATGAAGCCTGTCTGACCAAAGCCCTGTGGAAATCCTTGGGACACAAACTCACGGTGAGCCAGAAACAGCATCTCAGTGGCCCTTCAGATTGTGGTCCTTCATGATTAAGCTGATGGTCCAGGACAAGAGAGCATGCATTGACCTGGGAGCTAGACTGGCCCTCATGAAAGGAATCCTTTATTGCAACCACTTTACCAAAGGGGTGGCCATTCCAATGCCTTCCCTGTGGCTCTGGAGAGCCATACAATGGGCCCCAGGTCTTGTAGTCTCAGGTTCCATAACGGGTTCATTCACGGAGGCTGTTTGACATCCCCTTCACCACAGCAGGGTGACCCCCAAAATATTCAGGGGTCAGTGTGGCTTAATTGACTAGCCAAATCTCTAAACCCTCCCTCAGCAAATGCTACAAAACCTCCATTCCTGCCTCAGACCTCCACACAACTGCCCCAATCAGATCCCCAGATACTCCCTTTTCGGTCTGTATAGATCTCCCATCGCCCTCCTGTCCTAGGAGGCCTGTGTTCTGTCTGAGGGTGGTACTCCAACTTCTGAGCAGGGGCCTGCTACCTGCTATTCCTTCAGATTCCTTTCTCCTTAAAAGATACAAGTAATAGTGGCCAAGCTCCTGCTGGTGTTTTGAGGCCTACAAAATATACATGGCCTCCCTAATCCTCTACCTGGGGTTGACCAACCATCCTGCTCCCCCACTCTGGGGCTTGCAGGTGTCTGTCTCATAGGTTTCCTGGCCCCAAACAGCATTTTGGGCTGTATAAGCAGGGGCATTGCCAGCAGATCGAGGGATGTGATTGTTCCCCTCTATTCAACATTGGTAAGGCCTCATCTGGAGTACTGTGTCCAGTTTTTGAGTCCACACTACAAGAAGGATGTGGAAAAATTGGGAAGAGTCCAGAGAAGGGCAACAAAAATGATTAGAGGCCTGGAGCACGTGACTTATGAGGAGAGGCTGAGAGAACTGGGATTGTTTAGTCTACAGAAGAGAAGACTGAGGGGACATTTGGTAGCTGCTTTCAACTTCCTGAAAAGGGGTTCTAAAGGGGATGGATCTAGACTGTTCTCAGTGATACCAGATGACAGAACAAGGAGTAATGGTCTCAAGTTGCAATGGGGAAGGTTTAGGTTGGATATTAGGAAAAAACTTTGTTACTAGGAGGGTGTGAAGCACTGGAATGAGTTACCGAGGGAGGTGGTAGAATCTCCTTCCTTAGAGGTTTTTAAGGTCAGGCTTGACAAAGCCCTGGCTGGGATGATTTAGTTGGGGATTGGCCCTGCTTTGGGCAGGGGGTTGGACTAGATACCTCCTGAGGTCCCTTCCAAACCTGATATTCTATGATTCTATGTTCCTCTACCTGGGAGCAGCAGCCAGCTCTGGCTGTAACTCCTCTTCTATGGCGCTTCCAGCAAGAGCTTGTCCCCACCAGAAGTGAGAGAACATTTATCCAAATGCCTCAACTGTCGTGTCTTCAATTTTTTGTTCCAAAACTAGGCAAAAGTTTGGGAGGCTTCCTGTGTTATCTACTTCCTACCACCCCTCTCCCTCCACTCCAAAGTTTGTATTGCTCTCACAGACAAGTCATCTATAGGGCTGTGAAACTGGTTCAGATGTGACTATAAGCTTCTTTGAACCAGGCCCCATTCAAGCATATGGAACCCAAATACTCTTGGGGACAAAGACAGATGTAGACTCATTGACTTATCTAGGTCTCCCACTTCTAGGGTGTGGCTTTGGAGGTTTCCAAGGGTTCTCCATCACTGGAAACCTTGCGTGGTTGAAGCTCTAGTTTGAGGAAACTCTTCTGTTTGGTTGCTTCTGCCTGCATAGGTCTCTAACATTGGCAGTCGGCTAGTCTCTCTGAGTGAGATGTCCTGTATCTAATCCTATAGATGTTTCTCTTTTGGAGTCCGTGAGCTCTTTCTCCATCACATACATCCTTGGTTCCCTTGGCAGGACTTGCTCTGTGTCCCTGAGCGCAGGCTGCTGGAAGACAGCAAAAACCTTCCGGTCTACGCCAGCGTGGGCCGAACTGACCGGGTTCTGCTCTTTGATGATGTCCTAGTGCTGATTCAGGTGAGTTGGTCCTGGGAGAAGGATCAAGAGCTAGGATCATCGTGCAAGGCTCAAGGCTGCTAAGTCCCACCACTTCGGTTTAGATTCCATAGCGGAGTCTGGCTGTCATTTGAAATGCTCTAGCTTAGATCTATGTAGGTTTTGATTCTCAGTGGAGATCAAGAGAAGAAAGCAGGATGGAGTAGGAGAAGAACCCTCGCATAATTTTCTTTCCTAGTAGTACACTTGTGCCATCATAACAAACCCATGCTACTTAATGTCCATGGTTGGAAGTGTACACGGCTTTCTTTTTTTTCCGTGAGAGAGAGAAGTCCTTGAACTGAAGTGATTAGTCTAATGCCTCAATCTGCCAATATTTACACACATGGTTACGTGCTTGCAGGACCAAATAGACTCTGTATAGGAAGAAGGGGTTCCACATAAAAGCAAAGTCTTTGGAAAATGAAGTAATCAAGCGTGGCACAAAGTTTGCACCAGAACTATTGCCCCTTTCAAATGCATTTCCTTCTGCTGCTTCCCCTGCTGCTCCCTCTACCCCACATCAGTGCAGGGAGCGATGTGAGGTCAGCTTGGAATCATATTGGGATGGGCTGCACAGGATGTAGGCACTGCTGTCAAATGCTACATGGGCTGTGTGAATAACGGGGGTTTTGGGTTGCTGGCAATTCTGTAGTGGAATATTGGGCTGAGTGAATCATTTTTGTTTGAATTTTGAGCAATTTAAGGGACTTTGAATTCTTAAAATTTGAAGGCAGCGTCAAAAGGGTCCATTTAAAACTGGGAAATCAAAACACTTTGGTTTTGAAAGTGCCAGAACCGAAACATTTAGACTTTTGGAATCTTTTGTTTTGACACAAATAACTTGGCGACACTGACATAAATTCTCAAAGTTTTGGAGTTACCAAATATGCCTTGCTTTCTTCCCTCTCGCCCCTCCCCCCCGGCAAATTCAGTCAAAAAAATGTCATCCGGCTCTACATGCAAAAGTCTGTTCCCTGGATCACCAGACCAGAGCTAATATCTGGGTATGTAATATCCGCTCTTCTCAGACTGCTCATCTTTCTGTGTGCTTCTTTAGGGGAACAACTGCCAGAGCTTTGATCTGAAGCTGGTGTGGGTTGATGGATCTGTCAGTGAAAAGCCAGCCCCAGAGAAGTAAGTGAAATACTTTCGCTTCGAAAACAGGTTCCACTTCACATATTTCCAATTGTTCACTTTGGGACCAGTCTCCTTCCCCTTACTGGTGGCTGCATGAGCAGGAATTGGCTATGGGCTATGCCTGACCCTATCTTAGACCTGCTCTCAGGAAGTTTAGATGTGGACTGCTGGTTTTACTGATAGTTTGAGAATCACAAATAATAAAATGTCTTAGTGACAGACTTAAGGAGTTCAATCTCTTTGTCTTCTCAAAAGACAAAACTCAGATATAGGGTATAAGTACCGTCCTGGGGAGAAAATACCAGGCATTAAAGGGCTCTTCGATGTAGTGAAGAGAGGTATAGTAGGATCTTATGGATGGAAACTGAAGCCAGACAAACTCACGTTTTAAAACAAGGAACAAACATCTAACCATGAGGGAGATTAACCACTAGAACATGCTACCAAGGGAAGTGATGGATTCTCCATCTCTTGATGTCTTTGGATCAAGACTGGTGGCTTTTTTTGGAAGAGATGTTTGAGCCAAACCTAAGTTATTGGGCTCAATCCAGGGGTAAGTGGCTGGAGTTCTCTGTTCTGTGGTGTTCAGAAGGTAAGCGTAGATGGTCATAATGGTGCCTTCTAGTCTTAAAAATCTTTGGATCCAAGTGGCAGTTACTTGGCTGCTGGGTCAGTCTCTTGAATATGTTCATAGAGCTGAAGGCCAGAAGGGCCTATCAGATCATTATCTCACCTCCTGTCTGTCACAGGCCCCCAACGCCACCCAGCATTTCCACACCAAACCCAACAGTTCAAGTATCGTAGGCCACAAGAGACTGGACTGTCTTGTGCCACCAGCAGAGCATAGGAGGGACCCAGGTGCACTAGTGTTGGAGGCCCCCTACAATAGTCGGGAATTGAATCAGATGCCCGGATAATCCTGGCAAGTGACTTGCATCCACACAAGGCAGACAGAGGCAACGTCACTGCTAATCTGATCTGAGGGACTATTCCTTCCCACCCCGCGTCTGGTGTTTAGTTCAGTTACTCCCTGAGGATGTGAGCAAGAACCAGCCTGCCAAGCACGGGAGAAAGAATGCTCAGTGCCACCCCAGAGCCCTGCCCCGCCCTGCACAGTGTCCTATCTCCAGCTGTGGCCATCCCTGATGCTTCAGAGGAAGGAGATAAACCGCCCAGAATAGATTGTGGGGAGGAACAGTGGGAAATCCCTTCCTGACCCCTGCAGGTGGCTGACTGACTGATGCCCTGAAGCATGAGGTTTTAGGCACATAACCCAGAAGTTGAGTACAAAGTAATCAGAAACGGACAGTAAAGTCTCTTGCTGTGGAGAGAACTCTTGCCTTTCCCCACCTCTCTAATACTGCCTTTCTGCTTAGCAGGCATATGGTCCATATTGTCACACCAGAAGAAGCGTTCTTCCTCTCCGCCAAAGAGCCACGGCTGAAGGTGAGTTGAAGCGACAGAAGTGTTCTGTAGATTCATTGTGTGCAATACCAGGGCCATCCTGGCTGTTGGAATAAGGAGACATCGATGCTTTAAATGCTAAAAACTGCACTTGTGTTTTGAGACAAAACCCTCAGATGCTGCCTTTTGTTCGTAGGCCAATTCTTGGGATGTCCGGTCCTTGCTCATGTCCATATTAGAAATATAAGGTGGCCATGTAGCTGCCTAAATCCTGATTGGGATGCTCCAGTATTTTCCTGAAAGGCCTTCACCTTGAAAACTGAGCTCCCAGATGAGTAAGTGGCAGGAATTCCCTAGTGTGGGAGCGGTGATCCAAGATGATGACATGGTAGTGGGTAGATAAATGAGTAATAATGGACCCGGCTGGGGGCTGCCTGCCTGTTTCCCTGGAACGTAGCTTGTCGGGAGCCATTTGTTTTTTCCTTCTCCCATTCCCACCTCCAGCCTGAATCTTCTGGTCCCTTTGCGCCCCCAGGCAGTCTGGCAGTGGAAGCTGAATCAAGCCGTGCGCCAGGCGCTGAATGGGAAGAGAGATTTCCCCTTGTGGGGCGAGGCCGGGGAGGGGAGCGAGCCCCCTGCCCATCGCTCCTTCACGTACGTGTTCCGAGCAGAGGGCAGACTCAAGAACACCACGTACGAAGGTGAATGGCACTGGGGGAAACCACATGGCAAGTAAGGACCTCCGCTTGTGTTTCCAATTGTGTGTGTGAACTTTGAGGTGAGGTCATGACAGTGACCGGCTGGGAATATATCCGCTTCCCTCCATCTGGCTTTGCCAGAGTCAGTTCTGCCTGTGACCCTTCCTGGCCTCTTGCCTAGGTACTACTACTAGTACTGGCTTGTGCTATTAAGAGTGGGGTATTGAGCTAAGGATGTGGCTATGGGTTGTTGAAAGCATCCCCTGGAGTCACACTGGAACGTGGTCATGGTTATAAAGACACATGTCTGACAGAGCCTTGAATGCTCACCCGATCTGAACACTACCAGCAAACAAGTCATCTGGGTAACAAGAAAATATTCTACGTGCTGGCCAGTCCTGGCCCACCCTGGCCGAGCGGGTGAGTAGAATCGCCCCTGGCTAGTAACATCCTCTCCACTTTCAAGCCCTTTTAGTTACGAGCCCCACACACTGCCACGGTTTTGGGTCTGCATATAGTGGGTGGGACCCTTCTAGTAATTCATAGATTCCCAGGCCACGAGGGACCGTCATCTGACTGCATGGTGAACCAAGCTGTGAAACTTGCACCGGAAAACGGGGACTATATTGCCAATGATTGTAGAATGGGGTGGACTAAGTGAGGTGCTGGAAGGTTCTTTCTTTATTAAAACTGCCCCCTGGATATTACTGAAGCATCCCTGATGGAGAACTTATCCCTGGATTCAGGAGTCACCTTTGGAAGAGCAAATGGGTTTCCCTTGGATTGCACCAAATGGGAGATTTGTGTTAGTAGCACCCACAGTTCCTAAATGAGACAAGGACCCCATTACTGCTTACACCCAGTAAAACACGGCTCCTTCCCCACAGCACTTTCCGTCTCCCCAGACAAGACACGGTGTGGGAGGACGGAAAGTATTATCCTGGTGTTCCCGAGGAGTCACTTTGACATGGACACTGAGGGTATGTTTACATGGCAATTTGAAAACCCACAGCTGGCCCACGCTAGCTGACTCGGGCAAAGGGGCTGTTTAATTGCAGTGTAGGCATTTGGGCTCAGGATGGAGCCCGGGCTCTAGGACCCTCCAACCTAGCAAGGGGCTGGAACCCAGAATTCCTGTCTGTCTCCATCTGTTCTTTTTATAAAGAGATTGTCAGCTTTTTGGGGCAGGGGCTGTTTTTGTTCTGTGTTTGTACAGCACCTAGGTCCTGGTTCATGACTGGGATCCTAGGAGCTGTACAGCCTCAAAGCACTTTACAAAGGAGGTCAGTACCATTACCCCTGTTTTACAGATGGGGAAACTGAGGCACATGGCAGTGAAGTGACTTTCCCAAGGTCAATCTACAGGCTGGTATCAGAGCCAGGAATAGAACCCAGCTCCCCTGAGACCCAGTCCTGGGCTCAAAAGTAATCTACTCTAGGCAGTTAATTTATAGGGCAGAAAAATCTGAGGGCTTTGCGTTATGTTTTGTGGGTTTGTTGGGGTTGGGTATGTTTGCCGGACACCTAAGTCCTGTGAACCTGTAAGGGGCATGTGCCCTCAGGGGAGTCATGGAGTGAGTCTGGCTCCATGGCCAGTACTTGGAGCTGGTTGAAACCCCTTTTTTCACTTGTCCAAATTTTGATGCAAAAGATTTTGCAAAAACTTTTTTTCAATATCTTGCAAGGTTGGGTGGGTTTTTGATCAAATTAGAGTGGACAAGTTCCTGAAAAAAATCCTTTCTCTTCTACCCAGAGCTAGTTCCACCTTTGGAACAAAAAGTTGAAATCACAGAACACCAGCTTTGTCACAACGGCCTCGTTTTGAGAGTCAGAACTGCATCAGTCAGAAGATACAATCGCTTAATTTTATTTGACCATCTTCATGACCTGTGTCTCCTCTGCTTGAAATAGAACTATAAGAATTGCCAAAGCAGAATGAACCAATGTCTATGAAAATGCCTCAGTTAATGTAAATCCCTCATTAATTCCCTAACTCTGCTCCAGAGTGCACAAACTTGGCATATGTATTCATTGCAAAAAACACTTAACTTGGGTTAAAATAGCAGTGAAGACATGGCAATTCTGCTTTTAACTTGGGTTAGTGGCTCAAGCTAATCTATAGGGCAGCCTGGGGTTGACCTGCTGCTGCTAACCAGAGTTAAGAGCATGCTTTTTTGGTGCAGTGAAGATCTACCTGGTATCGTTAGTTCATGAGCACAATCCAACACCTCTGGGGTTTAGGACAATCCCTCCATGCAATTATACTATGGGGTAGAGGTGGGGGACTTCCTGACCTTACTCAAGGAGCAGACTGTGCCTAGCAGCATGGGTATTAAAAGTTCTTAATGTTCTAGCATACTTAGGGAAACTTCAGCTGTTCTTGATCTGCTTCTTTTCATGATGCTTGCTTTGAATTGCAGGGGGACGCTGAAGTGGCCTGATGGCCGGAACCATGTTGGGGATTTCAAAGAGGGCCTGGAACACGGGTAAGCCTTTATAAAGCTGGCTTCCCTGGCTTATAAACACAGGTACAGGGGGGCTGGCTGTTAAAGGATAGTGGAACCCTAAAGCAAGAGTTTTCTCGCCCAGTCTCCAGGGCTGCAGGGACATGGTGCTGGCTACTTCTGGGAGCGGCGCGGGCCCTGCTGTGCCCTGGGGCTGATGATCCCGTGGCCCGTATTGAAAGCCCTGACGGGCTGGATCTGGCCCGCGGGCCATAGTTTGCCCTCCCCTGGTGCAGATGGTTTTGGAATGACACCTGTTCAAAATTCTTCTGCTGTAACTGCTCTGCCCCCTCTCACCCAGCCCTTATGCTGAAGTCTCCTGTCTGCCCTCTAGTTTTGGAATCTGCCTTATCCCGCTAGTCTCCGAAGACCGGTACGACTGCTACAAATGCCACTGGCGTGAAGGCAAAATGCGAGGCTACGGGATCTGTGAGTAAGTAACGCTCAAAGTACGGCCCCCAGGGAGTGCAAATTCCTAGCTGCCTGGTGGATGGTGCCTCCCCTCTCGGTCACGGAAGAGCCAAACGCAGCTGAACTGCAGGGCAGGGCAGGCCACAGGAGGAATCTACTGGCTCTAGGCTGCCTTGTTCTGCAGCAGAGTGGGGTTGGAGTGGCTGATTGATTCACAGGCTTAAAATTCTCTGTGTCTAGGTGTGGAACCAGGTGGGTTTCAAGCCCAGTTCTTAGCGAACAGGTGTCTGTATAACACACTCTGGTACGCTTGTTGGCAGTCCAACTTCCCCCCTGCTTAGAGGAGCATCCAAATTCAAGGCTTAGATTTGGGGTTCCAGTTGTCTAGGCCCTTCTACTGTCGTATAGTGATGTCTCGTAGGGCAGGCTTGATGGATGCTGTTAGGGAAGCTTGCACCATGGTTACTCTGCTGCCAGGAAACTGAAGTCCTCTAACACTAAGCAAGGGCAAGAGCAGGAGAAATAGGTAGTGCCTGCTGGTCTTGAAGATGACGCTGTCCATTCTCTCTCTCTCTCTCTCTAGGTATGGAAATGAGATGGTTTATAAAGGATACTTTAATGATAATCTGCGTCAAGGATTTGGCATCCTGGAAAACCCTTCAGCGGAGCAGCCGTTTAAGTACACAGGGCAGTGGGGTAATGACAAGAAGAATGGATACGGAGTCTGGGATGACAAGGACAGGTAATGCAATGGAAAGGGGCTCAGCAAATGTTCACACCTCCTGAGTGTTCAGCATTCCTTGGTCTGAAGCATATTCAACTTGAACTTGAGACGGGCAAAGTTTGAGCTCTGCTGAAAGATGGAAATTCTGTTTCACAAAGGATTTTATAATTGGGTTTCATTCCAATTTGGAACAAACCCCCAACACTTTGAAATTCTCCATGCAAGAAACATTTCAGAAAACCCTCATTTTGGATCCATTGAAATGCTTCATTTTGATTTCAACCTTATTTCTGTTTTGAAAACTAAAGTTTTCCAAATCAATTTTTTTCAAAGCAAAAAATTGAAACCCTTCATTTGAAAATCCTGAGGCAGGACATGGAGATAGTTGGAACTCTTTCTAGTTCTTCTCCAAAATGAAAATTGACACAAGTTTGCAAAGGGACTAGATTTTGATGGAACTGCACTTTCCAGCAGGTAAAGGGTTCCATCAAAGTTCAGCCTCCAGCGGTAACACCTGAGATGACCTGATATTGATGTAGGTGTGCTGATCCTTATGATTGTGTTGGGACAATGTTTAGAACCATGAGTGCCCCTTTCAGCAAAATCTCTGTTGCAGTGCATTGCATTAGCAGTGTCTGAGTTGCAATGACTTCAGGACCAGCTAATGTTCCGCAAGTTGCGTGCAAGATGGCTATAGAAAGAGTGGGATGGGTGGGAGCCCCTTGCATGCAGATTGGCAGAGGCCCTGGAGGTTTTCCACCTTCCTCTGCAGCAGGGGGCATGAGTCACTTGCTGGAGGATTCTCTGTACCTTGAAGTCCTTAAACCAAGATTTGAGGACTTCAATAGCTCAGATATAGGTGAGAGGTTTATTGCAGGAATGGGTGGGTAAAATTCTGTGGCCTGCATTGTGCAGGAGGTCGGACTAGATGATCATAATGGTCTCTTCTGACCTTAAAGTCTATGAGTGAAATGGAAATGTGTGTCTGCATTTGTGGCTGGATGGCTGTTAAGAACGTTGCTGATGTAAGGTCAAAGAACATTGAACAGCCACACTGTTAAATCAACAGTATGTGGACTGAACATCAAGCTTTGATCAACAAAAGATCTCCCTGGCTTTCCAAAGGCTTCCCGCACAATCAGCTGACCTGTGGACAAGGGTTTGTGTAGAAAATCTTTAGCATGCCGCCAAGATGAGAGGACTTGCCATGTGTGTGGGCAGCTCTAGCTTGCTGGACTATGTCCTGTCCCTCAGTCAACCATGGGCTTGTAAGCAGGTGTTCTCTGGCTCCACTTACAAAGGGGACACTCGGATTTAGTCTTTGGGGGAGGTGTTCAGAAGGGTTTGACTATGCCATGATCATGGTCCAATCCATAGTTCCTCCACGTTAAGGTTGGTCCCTGCTGCCTTCCTACCAAGGCATAAGACTTAGAGCTGTCTCATTCAGAGGGTACCAGAGCTCTCTGCAAGATTCTACCTTGTCTCTGGGCTGGGTGCGGTTAACTGGGAGGGGATATTAAAATAATTAGCAATACCTTTGACCCATAGATAACCCTTCCTTTTGCCACAGTCTGCATTGAACCATGTGACAGCTGGGAAGGAGCCTGGAAGACAAGCAATCTCATTGGCTGCATCACAGGAAATATATGCCCTAGAGGACGCTCGGGCCTTATTTAGGGTAGAATTTTAGCCTTGCTTTTCTGCTGTCAAGTAGAGGCATGTCTAATACACGCACTTAAACACCCACCCAAACAATCCCCTCCATCTGCTGGTCAACCAATCCCTGACGTCTTTCAGAAGCTGTCCACAGTATAAGGATCAAACACGCCAGGTGTAAATGAGCACCTTCCTTCACCTGGTGTGAAAATGGCTCATTGAGAACCAAGACAATGACCTTAGGCAAAGTTCTCCAATGGTGGTGTCTGAAAGCCTCCTATCTTGTGTTCCAGAGGGGAGAGGTACATTGGGATATGGCAAGATGACCACAGGCATGGACAGGGCATTGTGGTGACCCAGTCGGGTGTATGCTACCAAAGAACGTTTCATGTGGATAAAATGGTGGTGAGTAAATAACTTTCCTGTGGACAGTTTAGTCAATAGACCATGGAATCCCTTATCTAGGGGATTAGGAAAAGATGAGAACACTCATTAAAGTAAGAATATTTCAGGTGTGTAGGAGGCAGAATAACTGGTTTCTTACCACAAGATCATCACTTAACTTGAGGGGAAGCCCAGAACACTTCATGTGATGGGACTACCCCATAACCCCAGGCTCTGCATTTTTCCCCACCTCTCTAAGGTGCACCCACATCTGAACTGGTACATATGGGGTATCACTGCCTGCTGGTAATACTAGAACAAGAGGACACAACATGAACTTGAAAGGAAACATATCTGTATTATGGCAGTCCTGAGGAGACTCAACCATGAAACTGGGCCCTGTTATTCTAAGTGCTGTACAGTACGGGCTTGTAACAAACTGACCTGTAAACTCTTCAAGGTGCAGGCAAAGTAACAATTAACACGTGGAAGTTGTTGCCACCAGTTTGGCCATTGGGGCCAAGCATTTAGTAATATTAATAAAGGGATTATCCACCTGTATTGGTAATGAGAACCCAGTTTTACAAGCAAATGACTAGAGGTGGACAGAAAATGGAAATCTCTTAAAACGTAGCAATTTAATCCTCAGTCAGGACAAAGTCAAAAACACGACCCTTTTCCCTGAGAACTGAAAGGGAATTTGTTCCTGGCTGCCGACCTAAAAGGCTCATAGAAAGTGAAATTGACAAGAGCTTATTAGATAGACAACTGTCACCTCACTTTTCCCTCCGAAATGTTTAATTTTGCAAACGGAGCATTTTCCATAGAGAAAATCATTCTGCTGGCAGATTTCCAACCAGCTCTAAAAATGACATGTTGTGCGTGTGTCCGTCCTTCCTTCCTTTCGGTTTTAAGGCCTAAACAAACAGTGACAGTAATCATGAAGCAACTTCCCCATGGGCACAGTGTTCTATGTTTGGCCACTCCAGAGTTTCTTGTTGCTTCCTCCAAAGCATGCACTACTGCAACCTCTGAATTTGTAGATGCTGACACCCATTGTTAATGGGTATCGGGATATGTAGTGGAGTCATACTTGTTACATTACCGGCCACAGTCAGAGAAGGGATATTGAACTGGGACTACCGGCCTGCTCTATATGGTAATCCCTTGGTTCTTATTTTACTACTGGCCCCTTAAGTCAGATGCTTGGGACAGGATATCAGTCTCTAATCAGTATTCTTGTATGAAGCACCTTTATTACACCCACTTCCTTTCCCATATAGTGCCTGATAGCTTATATTAATACACTATCTCCCTCCCAACTATAACTTGCTATACACACTGCACCCCACAAATGGCATATCAGTGTGCCCATGTGTTGGACAAAATGTAATAACTTGATAGACGCCAATGTGTCTCATTCACCACCCTGCAGTCAATGTCTGTTCTTGTATCATTAGGGTTCCGGGATTCTTCTCTTGGAAGATGACTCCGTTTATGAAGGCAACTTCACAACAGATCTGACATTTGTTGGAAAGGTCAGCCTCTTGCCTACGCTCCAGTCTGCTGTGTTACTGCTAACTTTCAAGAAAGCTGGCACTCCTGTCCATCAAAGTTTATACCTTCTTCCTATTCGTTACCGCTCCTTTTATCCCACTAGAAATGTTACAACAAAGGGTGAGCAGGGCCCCTTGTTTTCTGTGATTCTGCGGCTGCAGAATCAGATGGAACCTTTGTTTTTAAGTTTCTAGCCCTCCATGGTGGCTTAGAGAATCCCACAAACTGGAACAGTGCAAATACTGTACAACGCTTTGGTACCGGAGTCTGCACTAGCCTGCAACAATAGCTGAGAGGTGTGAGCAGCCCTATTTGTTTCAGTGGCTTCACTTTGAAATATGAAGAGGACTGTTTAAATCAACACCATTAAAGCATTTCACTGCTGAGTATGAACAAATGTACAGCTGATGTGCGTCTCCTACAATCCCCCAGCTTGCAAAACCTCCAGCTTGTTACCAAAGTCAGCACCAGGTCAAACAAGGAATGTGGGGGTATTACCACAATGCTTTTAATATAGTGACTTACAATCCATATAGTCAAGAATCAGAGAGGTAGCCGTGTTAGTCTGGAATTGCAGAAGTGACAAAGAGTCCTGTGACACCTTAAAGACTAACTAAAGTATTAGAGCATAAGCTTTCATGGGCTAATACCCACTTCGTCGGCTGCAAGCCGTGAAGTATCCAAGGGCAGGGATAAATAAGAGGCAAGGGCCAGGTTGGAGATAACAAGGTTAGTCCAATCAAGCTGAACCAGCTTGTTATCTCTAATCAGGGAGGATGAGGTCCTCTTCTAGCAGCTGAACTGGAGGTGTGAACACTGAGAGAAGAGAAGCTGCTTTTGTAGTTAGCTAGCCACTCGTAGTCTTGTTCAGTCCTTGATTGATGGTATCAAATTTGCAAATGAATTGCAGCTCTACAGTCTCTCTTTGCAGTCCGGTCTTATTGTTTTTTTGCTGCAAGATGCTGACCCTTAGATCTGTAATTTTGTGTCCAGCGAGGATGAAGTGTTCTCCTACAGGTTTTTGTATATTGTCATTCCTGATATCTGATTTGTGTCCATTTATCCTTTTTCGTAGGGACTGTCCGGTTTAGCCAATGTACATAGCAGAGGGACATTGCTGGCATATAATGGCGTATATTACATTGGTAGATGTGCAGGTGAATGAACCAGTGATGGTGTGGCTGATCTGGTTAGGTCCTGTGATGGTGTTGCTGGTGTAGATATGTGGGCAGAGCTGGCATCGAGGTTTGTTGCATGGATTGGTTCCTGAGTTAGAGTTATTATGGCGCAGTGTGCTGTTGCTGGTGAGAATATGCTTGAGGTTGGCAGGTTGTCTGTAGGCCAGGACTGGCCTGCCTCCCAAGGCCTGTGAATGAGAGGGATCGTTGTCCAGGATGGGTTGTAAATCACAGATGATGCGTTGGAGAGGCTTTAACTGAGGACTGTAGGTGATGACCAGTGGTGTTCTGTTGTTTTCTTTCTTGGGCTTGTCTTGCAGCAGGAGGCTTCTGGGTACATGTCTGGCTCCGTTGATCTGCTTCCTTATTTCCTCGTGCAGGTATTGTAGTTTTGAGAATGCTTGGTGAAGATCTTGTAGGTGTTGGTCTCTGATGAGGGGTTGGAGCAAATATGATTGTACCTCAGTGCTTGGCTGTAGACAATGGATCGTGTGGTGTGTCCGGGATGGAAGCTGGAGGCATGAAGATAGGCATAGCTGTCGGTAGGTTTTCGGTATAGAGTGGTGTTAATGTGACCGTCATTAATTTGAACCGTGTTAACATTAACACTTCAATCTCTCTGGACACAAAATCACAGATCTAAGGGTCAGCATCTTGCAGCAAAAAAACTTCAAGACCAGACTGCAAAGAGAAACTGCAGAGCTGCAATTCATTTGCAAATTTGATACCATCAATCAAGGATTGAACAAAGATTACGAGTGGCTAGCTAACTACAAAAGCAGCTTCTCTTCTCTCGGTGTTCACACCTCCAGACCAGCTGCTAGAAGAGGACCTCACCCTCCCTGACTAGAGATAACAAGCTGGTTCAGCTTGATTGGACTAACCTTGTTATCTCCGACCTGGCCCTTGCCTCTTATTTATCCCTGCCCTTGGATACTTCCATGGCTTGCAGCCGACGAAGTGGGTATTAGCCCACGAAAGCTTATGCTCTAATATTTTAGTTAGTCTTTAAGGTGCCACAGGACTCTGTCACTTCTGCAATCCCTATAGTGGTGCTCACTAACACATGCTAAGCATGGATCTTTGTCTCTTTCTAGTGGCTAGTCGACAAGAGGTTTATGGATCTGCCACATCTTCCAGGACAGGGTACCCGGGTTGAGTTTTCCTAAGTCCAGCTAAAGCACTTAGACACAACTACCACTGAAATCAATGTTGGGTTTGGAAAGTTCCGTACTTGGGATCAAGCAGGCCTACTGGCTCTTCTGAATTACTGAGTTGCTGAGCTCATTAAATCTCCTAGCCTGAATCAAGCGACCACAGAACTTCCCAAGAGTGCTGCAGAATCCAGGGGCCTTCTCACAGAACAGGGCTTGCCTGGGTAGTAAAAAGCACTCAAAAGTGATCCATTCTTGAAAGCTTTCCAGGTGCACATGTAGTGCACATTTCCCTCTCCTCACTGCACCAATGATGCCAAGCCCACTGGTGCCTTAAAGAATGGGAGAAACGAAACAAGAATTAGACTTCTTGATTCTATATTCACTGTAGCTTGCAGATTTGATCCATTTCTCTAAGTTTAGGCCAGGAACTTCAGAGCATAGAAACAATGACTGCAAAGGTCAACAAAAATGATTAGGGGTATGGAATGGCTGCTGTATGAGGAGAGATTAATAAGACTGGGACTTTTCAGCTGGAAAAGAGACGATTAAGGGGGCATAGGATTGAGGCCTATAAAATCATGACTGGCATAGAAAAAATAGCTAAGGAAGTGTTGTTTACTACTTCTCATAACACAAGAACCAGGGGGTCACTAAATGCAATTAAGAGGCAGCAGGTTTAAAACAAATAAAAGGAAGTATTTCTTCATAAAAAGCACAATCAATCTGTGGAACTCCTTGCCTGAGGATGTTGTGAAGGCCAAGATCATAACAGGGTTCAAAAAAGAACTAGATAAGTTCATGGAGGATAGGTCCATCAATGGCTATTAGCCAGGATGGGCAGGAATGGTGTCCCTAGCCTCTGTTTTCTAGAAGCTGGGAAATGAGCGACAGGACATGGATCACTTGACGGTTACCTGTTCTGTTCATTCCCTTTGGGGCACCTGGCATTGACCACTGTCAGAAGACAGGATACTGGGCTAGATGGACCTTTGGGCTGACCCAGTAGGGCCATTTTTATGTTATGTTCTTATGACTAACACCTAGTCCTACTTGCAGTATTGGACCCTTGCTTTGCATTTCTAGCTGGATTTCCACGTCAAGAGTTCTATCAATATGGGCAGTGTCACTCGAGTCAAATGGACTTCTGTTTCTTGGCTCCCGGGATCTCCTGTCTTTGAAGTTCTCTGGCATTGGGAGTGCTTCCAATGTATAGCCCTTCTAATGGAAAAACCTTCTTAGACTTCCTTTTCGGGATCGTTCCTGCTTGTGTGCTTCACAAGAGGGGGATTGGAACCTTACCCAACCTCCTGCCAAGCGAGACCTCGATAGAATAATGCCTTTATTTTTTGTTTCAGGGAAAGCTGACCTTTTCCAATGGCTTTACTCTGGAGGGCACCTTCAGTAACAAATCAGGCCAAGGGCTTCAGACACAAGGAATCCTGAACACTTCTAGCGACCAGCAAGATGCCTCAATAACCAAAGTGTGAGTGGCCGTAAATAACTCTGTTGGCCGTGATTTGTATTCCATTCACACTGAGTCCCCACTGTGCTAGGCGCTGTACATCTAAATCAGACAGCCCGTACCTTGGAGAGTGGAGGCTACATAAGCCAGACTAGCCAAAGGAGAGAAAGAACCCTCCCCCGCTTTACAGACGAGGCTCTGATGCACAGATGAATTGACTTTCCTAAAGCCACCTCCAGAGCCTAAGAACGAGGCAGAATTTGAGTCCAGTCTTGAGTCCAATCCAGTGCCGGAAGCACAAGACCATCCTTTCCTCAAAGTCTTGAGGGTTTTTTGGAGGTGCAGTTTCTAGTCATACATCCCATTAGGAAAAGCTCCCTACCTAGAAGGGTGGTTAAGCACTGGGGCAGGTTGCTTAGGGAGACTGAAATCTGTCACTGAAGGTTTTTAAGAACATGTTAAACACATGGCAGGGATGGCCTTGGCATACTTGGTCTTGGAGTAGATGAGGTCTTGAGTGTCCCTTCTTCCTCCCCCACAACATTTCTGATTCACAAAAACGGGGGAGGGGGATCAGTATTTAACCCATTCTCTGCCCCCGGGTTGATGCTCCTGCTTGCAGTGTACTGTACTGATCGAGGTGGTTGGGAGTTAGAAGTGACGCTAATCCAAGGACAGAGCGACCACGTGTGAATTGCTTAGCAGGGCATGGCTAGCTCGAATTAGGAAGCACAGTGGGTAGGCTGAACTATTTTCCTATGCAGCAGTCGCTCCCTAACAGGTGACCCCATGACAGCAGGCGACAATAATTCTGACTTGAACCCAGTGGCCGGATGCCTACAGCACAGAATCTGTTGCAAGGTCCTCTGGAGAGGGGTGAGATGCCCACAACCTCCTGCTCCACCAAGGAGACCCATCTGTAGTCAAGGCAACCCAACTGGGAGTGGCCGAAGCAGCTGGGGGATGCACATTGCAGCAGGGAAGTTCTGGATCCGTTTCAGCTGCACGGTTCCCATGTTGACCTCTCTTGAACCAACCCATGAATTAAGGCAGCAGTTGGAATCCTTCCGGCCTTCCCCTGAGATGAATTCCTGGATATGCTGCCCAGCTACATCCTTTCCTTCTCCCCAGGATGCTTCCTCTCCACTTCTGGCTGGTGCCTCTACTCCGCAAGAGCCAATCTTGTTTCCTTTGCTTGTGTAGCAGCAGCTAGCAGCAGTGATAGCTGACCTGGCTCTGTTACCAGCTCCTTCCTGAGGCTCTTAAGCAAAGAGCCTCTGTATTTACAGAAGCAGCTGTAAGCAGGAAGGAGAGTGCATCACTCATGCCTTGTCTACCGTAGACCACTAACAGTCCATGTGCCAGGCTTTGGGACTACCTGGGCAAATGCATCTCATTGCCAACAGAATACATCTAAGTTGACCTCTGCTGAACTTTGCTCCTTGTTACATCCCCTAGGATGCTCCTGAATCTCCCTGCCCCAGTGGTGCTTGTGTTGGTGGCTGGGGCAGGACAAAATGTGTTCATGAGATGATTAGACGGGGCAGTTGGTGGCAATGTGGGAATGGGGACAGAAGCAAGGCGTAACTTCCTCTTTGTTGTGCAGGCAGCTGGGTCTTGACGAGTTTCCGGTGGAGACAAGATGGCTGGGTATCTACGACCAGTTTCAGGAATTCCTCCACTCTGGCTGCAAAGAAGAAATGGAGGAGTCCTTCACAGGGTTCCATATACAGACAAGCAAGGAGCTGCGCAAGTCTCAGGAGTACCTCTTCTGCCAAAGGTGACACCTGGCTTGTCTCGATGCAGAGGGGCGTCGCGGTGCAATGGGCTAGTGCATTAAATTGGGGGGTTCAAGTCTTGTCCAATCACTCCTGTGAGCCTGTGGATGACATTGCCTCACTGGGGCAGGTGTGTTCCAGGAGGCTAGAACCTCACACTTCCTTATGATTACCGTTCAGCTAAAGCGGTTCAATGCTGGTGTTCACCGAACACAACGATGCTTCTGCGGGGAGAGAATTAGAGAGATGGAGCTGGTCAAGCTTGTCTTGTACTCTGTTTGATATGCAATTGGAAGGGAGCCCGGTGCCTCATTGGCTGATTTAAGCCCCTGAGAAGGGCTTAGCCATTAAACCAGGGGTCTCAAATGTGGAGCTATTTCTTGCAGCCTGCTAAGCTCCCCTCCCCCTGCCCTCCCTCCCACCAGCACGCTGCCTCCCCATTCCTCTGCTTACCTCCAGGCACTTCCCACCGCCAAACAGCAGTTTGGCAGCACTTAGTGCTTTCCAGGAGGGAGGGGGAGGAGCAGGGAGCCACAGGTTCAGGGGAAGAGGCGGGGATTTGGGGAAGGGGTTGGAATGGGGGCAGGGCCTCATGGAAGGGGTGGAGTGGGGGCAGGGCTGGGGCAACGGGCAGGGGTGTCAATGATGCGGCCCTCGGGCCAATGTACTAGTCCTCATGTGGCCCTCCTGGTGATTCGAGTTTGAGATCCCTGCATTAAATTATGCTTCAGAGGGAATGGGAGGGAAAGGTGGAAAAGTAACTCCATAGAAATGAAGTAATCTGGGGAGAGAGTCCCTGAGATAGACCACAAAGGGTGGGGAGTTGACTCTCCTCTGCCTTGTCAATCTGTTCAGACTGTGCCACGGGCTATCAACTCAGAAGGGGAACACATGATTACACGGAGCGCAAGGTTAGTTAGGCCCAAGGGGTGAACAACCACTCCTCCATCACCCTTGTACTTGTTTTCCTCCCTCGCAGGGGGCCCGAGGATATCTCTGGGAAGATGGAAGATGTCCTTGAAGAACTAGTTCAGCATCAGGAGCTGAAGTCACTCCAGTGTTATTTACAAAAGGTACCCCTCAAAATTCACTGTGGGCCAAGGCTCTGGAGCACCCAGAAATGTGAAGAGCCCACCACAAAAAAGGAACATGGCCCCTGTCCAGTAGAAAGCATAAAATTAGGGCTCCAGTCCTGCAAATTGTCCATGCAGGTGGGGCACCACTGGCTCTACACTGAGCTGGGTCTCAGCTAGTGTAATGTAAGTGAGGGCTCTAAAAGGAAGAGGTAGGGTGGGGATGGGATAATCAGGCTGAGTTACAGCAGGAGATTGCTCAGTAGTTTGAGCATTGGCCTGCTAAACCAAGGGTTGTGAGTTCAATCCTTGAGGGGGCCATTTAGGGATATGGGGAAAAAAATCTGTTGGGGATTGGTCCTGCTTTGAGCAGGAGGTTGGACTAGATGATCTCCTAAGGTCCCTTCCAACCCTGATGTTCTATGACAATTAGATCCTGTGGCTGCTCTGTCAAGTACAGATACATTTTAGAGGCTTATGGTCACTTGATTTCTTTTCCTCCCCTTCCAGTGAAATTCAGCTCGCTGGCTGCTAAGTCCCTGCAATCTGAGAGTTGAGTGTGAGGACATAAACACGTCCATGTCTTAAGCAGTAACTAGAGATCCCCTGACTGGGAAGTCCCCATGTTATGTAGCTCCCCCTGAAAAAAACACTCTGTTCTCCAGTGACTGGGGAGAACCAGGAACTCTAACCAATCTGCCGCCAGTAACACCCAGAGTTTTCTCTTCTGAGTGCTGTGTGAGTGGTAGTGTAGAAGAAAAGGCTTCGCTGGGCTGCTTTGGAGAGGGAAGCTTCATGTCTAGCCTCCTAGCATGGACTGTGACAGTACAAGTCTACTGTTGTGTTGGAAGGACCGGCCCCAAGAGGTAGTTCAGTCGCCTCCATCCCTTGACCTCTGCTGAGAGCCTGACCTTGCTTCCCACTGAAGGTCAATCGCAAAATGCTATTTGTATAGCCACGGTGCCTAGAGAAACCAATTGCTCCCCTTCAGTGTGAGCAGGATTGGGTCAAGAGAATAGCAGCATTTTCCAATAGGACATGCACCTAAACCGTATCCTCCCAGGCCACCTGAAGGCCCTAGCTAGTGATCGAGCTGGGTGACTCTCCATCCTTTGGGATTTGCCCAGATATGGACCAAGGCCACCAGCTCATCTTCCCTCAGCTGAACTGTCTCACTGGCTAATCTACGGCTTGGTTTTGAAGGCCCTCTCCCACCAGTCTGAAGAGAGGACTCATCCTTGCAATCCATCCCTTAACAAATGCAGAACTTTCTTCCACTGTCTTGCAGGCTTTTGAGTCGTCCCTGCACCCACTAGGAAAGCTGCTGAAAGCCCTGACATTCGCTTTTCAGGCTACGTACTCAGGGATCGGGGCAAACAAGCACCTACTGAACATGGCCCAAGAGGAGGTCAAGTACTATGCCAAGAAAATATGGGAGTTTTACCAGTAAGTCGAGTGTGGAATTGGCTTCCGTGCAATCATATACTTGTGAGGAACGCTTGCTAGGCAGGCAATCTAATTCATTCTTTGCGGGGCTAGGCCCTGGATTATTGCATCTAGTACATCTGTGCAATCCAGTTGCTTTCCCTCAGAAAGCTTACTTCAGATGTGTGTCTCTTCAGATGTTCATGCATCTGTATTACCTATCACTGTAGTACCTAGGTAAACATACTCCCTTTGACTCCATATACAATCTTAGCGACCTAGGACTTGCCAGCCTGGATCAGATGCATGGTCCCTCTAGACAATTGCTTATCTCTGGCAGTGACCAGCAACAGATACTTCAGAGGAATTGGGTGAGAAATGCCATAGGGGGCAGATGTGGGGTAATCTGCCCCCATGAAGTCTCATGAACTATAGTTGAAGGAAGTACTAGTGTGAAAAATGGCTATGGGGAAAAAAATAGCTCTGTCTTAATCAACCAGTTGGTTTTGTGTATTCAAGGGCGTATCTTTTCTCTCTAATGCCTTCAGAAAAGCACTTTTGTCTTTTATTCCTGTGCAATTGGCAGAGCCAACCCAACTTGCAGAGTGGGTTGGATTCTGTTCCTCCTTGTGCCTCTTACTAAGAGCCAGTTGGTTAGGGCTGTTTGAACTCACTGAACAGGAAATAGCTGCATGGCCTAACTTCATCTTCAGAACCTTTCTTCCTGGTGATGTGTGAGGAGGAAGAACCCAGCGTGGCTGGCTGTGTCCAGGGCTGGCCACTCAAAAACCCTCTGACTGGAAATGGAACCGGTTTGGCTTAGAAACTATCAAGACAGGAATCCCATGATGCCATTTTAGCTGCCTTTCAGAGTAGAGCTGCACTTTAAAAGTGTCTGTTTTGCAGTTCACCTGTGAGCCTAACAGATCAACTGAGGAATTGTCCAGAATAAGCAGCTTTGGGGCCTCTTATTCCTTGAGCCCGTATGCTTGTCTAGGGAAACAAAGAGCTATTGCTCATCTGAGACAGGAGTTGCACTTTTCCCTGTGGCAGCCCTATAAATGGGATCGCTTTAGATGGCGTTAAAGTGGCTTGGGAAAGTGTTAAAGTGGAATTGGAAAAGGTTCAGAAAATGGTTCGGGGTATGGAACAGCTTCCGTATAAGAAGAGATTAAAAAAGAGTGAGATTTAGCAGCCTCTTTTCCAAGCTGAAAAGGGGGTTATGATAGAGGTCTGTAAAATCTTGACTGGTGTGGAGAAAGTCGATAAGGAGATTTTCTTTACTCCTTCTCATAACAAGAATGAGGGGCCACCCAATAAAATGAATAGGCAGCAGGTTTAGAACAAACGTAAGGCAGCATTTCACACAATGCAAAGTCAACCTGTGGAACTCTTTGCCAGGGGATGATGTGAAGGCCAAAAGTATAGTGGGTTCAAAAAACTAGATAAGGTCATGGAGGATAGGTCATCACTGGCTATTAGTCAAGATGGGCAGGGATGCAACACCATGCTCAGACTGTCCTAGCCTCTGTTTGCCAGAAGCTGGGAGCAGACGATAGGGGATGGATCACTCAGTGGTTGCTCTGTTCTGTCCGTTCCCTCGGAAGCACCTAGCACTGGCCAGAAGACCAGATACTGGGCTAGATGGACCCAGAATGGCCATTCTTGCATTACGTTGTCTCTTCTAAAGAATCCTTTCCCAGATGGATTCCTTATGGACGCTGGTATAAGGAAACTCGTTCTAGCAATGTTAATACAGTTTCTCTGTTGGAAGCTGACAGTTAAGCCTATAGAATATCTTCAAGTATTAAACCCCTTCCCGGCAGGGGTTTCTATGCAAAGCATGGGTGCTCCCTGTCCAGAGATCTAAAATAATTCTCCAGAACAAGTCAATGAAGTATCCACTCAGGGCATTAAAAATAAGTGAGCTGTTTGCCTCCCCTGTACTGTCACTGTTATAGCTGCCAATTTTGTGGGGGCGGGGGAGAGAATCTGGTGAACACTGATTAGTAAATGACTGAGTTACTCTTGAAAATGAGACGCTAAATCTTCTCCTTGCCTTTCAGGGGTTTACTACATCTGGCATTGGAGCAGAAAGGTCAGCCACTCACAGAGACAGAAGATAGAGAGAAAAGGTGGCTGGGATGAACGATCATTTGGTTTTAAATCCATGTCTGTTTTACCTCTTCCGAAGAAACATTAGGCATGGAGACCATCTTGTTTCCCAGCCTTTGGTTGTGGCAATAAATCCAAATAGCTGGTGCAGCCACACTTAGGTAGAAAACCGTGCTAACAAATTTTCACTCGTTCCCACCTTAGGGACTAGACACCGTGTTAGTTCTGGCATTGGATGTGAGCTCAGAAACCACGGAAGGAGAGGGAGCTCTGAAACATCCCAGGAAATAAAACCTCTCCCAAAACCTAAATGAGTCACCTGGTTGAGCATTGCTTGATGTGAGGCAAAAGGGGTGAACGATTTCTTCCTGACCTCTGTAGACTGTGTCCTGCAGCCTGAGATCTGATTACTCTGATCTTAACTATTACAAATGTTCTATCCTATATTGGTCACAAAATTATCCAGTCGCAGTATTGGACTCTAGGAGGATGGGAGTGGGGAGAAAGATGGACACATCTTTAAGGTGTTATACGTGGAGCCTTAACTTGTGTCTTGTGTGGACACAACCTTTAACAGACAGATACCAACCATCAGTAGGGCTCATTTTTTGCTTTCCTCTTTAACTCAGTGACCTGACTGCATACGGGGTGATTCTGCCTCTGATCCTGCCCTGTTTCTATCCGGAGCTCTTCATGCTGTACATGCTCTATCACGAGAAGGAAGATGACCTCTACTGCCAGGGGATTGTGGACCTGAGTTTATTTCCCGACATTAAGCTGCTGGAGTTCCTGGACGTACAGAAGTGAGTAACACAGCACTGAACGAATCCCCCAAACAGCTGGAGAACACTCTCTGCAGGGAAAAGTTCTGATGGGTGTGGGAAACAAGAACTTGCCAATGAACCCTACAGTTTCAGGACCCGTTATTAGCCCTACTGCTTAAACTCTTCCTGAGCAGCAAGGTCAGCTCCTTGACGGAGTTTCTGTAATATACAGTGCTTTTCTACAGGTCAGAAGTACTCTTAAAAGGCCATTCCAGTCTTGTTACTTCTTTTCTGGATATGTCTGTCGCCTGAGCAAAAGTCTTTCCAGTTGCTTTACCAAGTGAATTGTGCTTTACTTCAAGTTAGAAGGGTCCCACATGGAGAATGGTGATTCAGAATTGAAAAGCGCAACATGCTGTGGCATGAACCCGACTCTCCACTCTGTTACAACTGGTTCTTAAAGTGGGGTGGGTCGTTCCTTTCGGTTCAGTTAATCCGACCGTTACTGGTTCCAGGCCAGTACTAGAGTGGAGAATCAGAACTCATAAGTCTCTGTCCATATTGGTCAGGGCGAATGGGTGAGCAAGAATTTAGATTCTCACATGGAGATAGGGTAGAGAATAGATCTGCACGTCATAACGGCTCTGTCTTCCATCTCCATTTCAGACACCTGTGGCCCCTCAAAGATCTCACCCTAACGACCAATCAGGTAAGCAGCAATGCTGGGATAGATCTTCAGAGTAAACTGAGGTAGCTCCACTAACTACAGTGAAAGTGTTTAAACTAATGGGGCCATGCCCAGTTACACCAGGTGAAGATCTGGGCCTCTGTATTTAAACATGCTTCAAATAACACATCAGGAGCAGATCATGGACCCTAGAGCATTGGATACGATAGATGCAGGATACGGCAAAGATGTGGACAATAGACTTCCAGTATTATCAATGAAACATCTGTCTGATAAGCAGGAGGCATTTTCACTCTGTTGCAGGAGTTTACTTATCTGTAGTATGACCGTTCCAGACCCCAGTGCTAAGTACTAATTTCTTCCTGTCCAAAATGGTTGCGCAGGGTTGCTGCATGATGCTAAACCTTTGCATTCTGCTCTAGAGGTTTGCTCGGTCCAAATTTTAAAATCCAGCCTGACTCCAAGCCTGAGCCAAGCACAGCTGATCTGAGAGTTGTCTTCAGAACCGACCTGACCCAAACCTGGTAGTGCAAGCGCCTCATCCTTGAGGCTTGGCCTGGTGGGGGCTCCCTGTGCCTGTGGTCATTCTCCAGCTGCCTTCTGCCCATGGGGTCAGGCTGGTGGCTGCCCCGCTCCTGCCATTTGCTGCCATCTGGCACTGTGCGCTCCAGAGGGAGCGTGCTGACAAGTCACTGTATCTCTTACCCGGCAGCGCCCTGGTCAGCGTCCACAGGGTTGGGTCCTGCTGGGTTCAGATCATGTTGCAATGTCTGCTCCCTGGATGGCTGCATTTCACTAGTGAATAGATGGCTAAGAACATAAGAGAGGCCGTACTGGGTCAGACCAAAGGTCCATCCAGCCCAGTATCCTGTCGGCCGACAGTGGCCAATGCCAGGTGCCCCGGAGTGAATGAACCTAACCGGTAATGATCAAGTGATCTCCCTCCTGTCATCCATCACCTCCTGCTGCTGATGAAGTCCTCTGGGAGGAAAGACCATCTATAGAAATGATTCTCTAATATGTGCTTTGCTGAATCATGGGGTTTCAAAGACTTCCCAAGCTTCCCAAAATGACTGACCAGCACAGACAGCTCTCTGTGGCTCGAAAGCTTGTCTCTCTCAGCAACAGATGTTGGTCCAACAAAAGATATTACCTCCCTCCACCTTGTCTCGCTAGTATCCTGGGACTGACGCGGCTACCACTACATGTGTGCTAATGCAAACACCTCTCTACCTTTCAGAGACGTTCTCTTGTCAAAGACAAGTGCTTCCTTTCTGCTACGGAATGTCTGCAAAAGTTGATGTAAGTGGCCATCTGTGATTTCTTACTCATGCCTAAGCAGGGTTGGATGACATGGGGGTTAAGATAACTGAGCTCTCAGTCTATGCTAGTCCTAGGGGAGAGCTTTCCCGAAAAATATTAGCAGAGACTCAGGGCAAGAGCTTGAGAAGACATAGGTTCTATCTGTGCCATGCCCCCGTGGGGAGATACCTTCCTGACCTAATCCTGGTGATCCCTTTATACCATGAAGCTTGAGGATTGACAGCTCTTGTAAGTCTTGTCTTCGTTAAGGCAACTGACCTTATCCATTCAAAAGACTGAGATGGTCTTACTCTGCTTTGAGGTATCTCAGTACTGCCTCTTAGCTGGATTAGCACTGGGCTTCTTTATATTGTGTAACTTTGTGTTTCTTTATATTGGCAGCACTACTGTGGACCCCCGGGAAAAGCTTGAGATCCTTCAGAAGACCTATGAGGAGATAGAGAGCACTGTGTCACGAGTAGTGGAGAGGGACTATAAACTCCCAATGGATGACCTCTTGCCGCTGTTGATGTATGTTGTATCGCGGGCCAGGTAAGAGAGAGCTTCATGTTGACCACGGCTAATATAAAGCAAAGTATCTCTTGTGTATGTGTAACCCACACACCTTCTGGGTGTGGTGTTCTGTCCTATCTAGTGGCACCAAAACCACTTAAAAAGAGAAAAAAATGAGTGTGTTCTACAGCTAATAGGCACTTGGCTTTCAGCTCATGCAGTAGCGGCTTCTGCACTAAGCTCCAGAAGTCCCAGGTTCAAACCCCCTCTGACAACCTGGGTCTGTTGGCATTGCATATGCTCCATTAGGACTGGCTAAAACTGTTTTTAATAGGAAATTTAGGGGTTTGATTACAGGAAGTATTTTGTGAAGTCTGTTTGTTTTTACACTGGAAAATAAATCAGAATTTTCTATGGAAAATGAAGTATTTTGGCCAAAACCTTGATGCTTAGATTTGGAGATGCAGTGCATCATGGGAGTTGTAGTTCAGTTACCTCATGTTCCTCTCCTCTATGGGCTGGGCTCCCTGGCTGGACTACATTTTGCATGATGGACAACCTCCCTCTCCAAGAGGGAACACCATGGTGCATCATGGCAGATGAAGCCTGACCAGGCAGCCTTATCTATAGAGGAGAATGGGAGCCTGAAGCATCTGAACTACAACTCCCAGTAGCAGCAGTTACCGATACGGAAGAGCCCAAAGAAGACTGCTCTAGTTACAGCACCAGACCAGGAATAAGAACGGAGTTGAGTTCCTGTGTAACTTGGGGCAATCCAACTCTTTCTGGGACTCTGTGCCAATCTGTAAAATGGATCTACTTCCTACTTTCCTGGAGTACTGTGGTCTAATTCATGTCTGTGAGGGATTTGGAGTCTCTGGTAGGTGTCACTGAAATGCCTAGAAATTAAGCTTTAGAAATAGTCTTAATTACTAGTCTTCTGTAAAGAGACACTTGATGCCTGCGCTGTCTTCATTAGCACTGAATGAACCAGTTCAGATTCTCTAAGAATGGAGCTGGGCTTTTCTGTGAGGTTTGCAAGTGAACTCACTCTCTCCACTCCTTGTACGCCTCTGTGCCTCCTGGTTACGCAACGGGTCCCTGTTGAGCTGTGTGCCACCCAAGCAAAAGCAAGAAGCTTTGGGAATCTGATTCTGGTCCTGAGACCTAGAGATGGAAAACACAAGATTATGCATTTTACAAGACTGCCCCTACCTGAAATGGGTACGGTGAGCATTGTCCCCCGAGTGCAGATGGGGAAACCGAGGCACAGAAGTTAAGGATTTGAATTTTCTTAGGTTCTGAACGTCCAAAAGATCAGGTGCTTTATGCCTCAAAAAATCAGACTCCACTAGCTCAAGGTCAGATGGAATTGGTTCTGTGAATTAGAACCGGGTCCTTACCCCAGTTCTCGCACCAGGGCCTGATTATTGGATAATCGCTGCACTGCAGGAAAGGTGCATGCTAAGTCCAAGGTATTTGTGTCTGAGTCGTCATTCCAAGGATGAACGCTATTTTTGTTCTCTAGAATACAGCATCTAGGAGCTGAGATACATCTGATCCGAGATCTGATGGACCCTACCAACGAAGGAGGGATGTACGACTTTCTGTTAACAGCACTGGAGGTAAGGAAGATGTTTGCAACAGTGAAGTTAGATTGTAGCAGGCAAGGCTTGCTTAAATAGTAGGAAACTATTGAAGTAATGGCCCTGTTGACCAAAAATGATGTGGGAAAAGCTTTACTGTGGCTAGCTGACTGGCAGCTATGTTATCAGATTAAAATGGTTCCCGCTCACATACCTGGGGCTGAATTGGGGTTTTTTCCCTCCAAAATTGGGGTCTGAAAACTTCCTCACACACTGGCAGGAATCCTGCAGGGAACGTTTGCTCATGGAGCATTGACTGATCAGCCTTCAGGGTGAGTTGGCTAGATCATAGGAGTAGGTGGCTATTATTGCAGCCAGAGAAGTGTTGGTGGACCATGGCCTGTAGGTTACGTTGGTGTGGAAATGTTGGTAGTTAAACAGTTTTCCCTCCTTGCCCTGTTAACCAACTCCAGAGTGAATGTGTTTAATGTGCTTCTTTTTAGTTTCCAGTTCTAGTCTGTTTGGCTTAGGGAGATGTTCTGGCCTCAATGCACACTCATGAGACCATAATTTTGTCCAAAAGATCTCTATCAAATGGACACACACACTTCCCCTTAGTGATTCTGCTCTTTCTTCTCCAGTCCTGTTACGAGCACATTCAAAAAGATATGAGGCTGCATCAAAGGGAGAACTGGCATGTGTCACGTGATCCTTGACCTTCACAATCCAGAGGACATCTGGTTCATGCACTTTGATGACCGTACACTGTTAGGAGGTGAAAAGGGAATTGAGTCACGGCTGTTCTAGTTCACTTTCCCATGGGAAGAATGTTTGTTCTAGACCCAGGCTTTTTTAAAAGTACAAAACATCTAGTATCTGGCCTTGTGGTGACACTTGCAATCGACAAGGAGCAAGATCCTTCCTCAGCCTCTATCTAACATCTTTTGCCCTTGACAAAACTTGGCCCTGTGTGCCTCTGCCTGACATGAATAAAGCAAAATCTGGTTTTTATTATACCATCCATAAAATTACAGCCTAACTCTAATGGTTGGATATTGTCCTTAAATCTTCAATTTTCAGCTAATGTTCTGTGCAAACCCCTGGCCTTCCATTTCTTCAGAATAAACCATTTTGTGGCCTTTGCCAAAAACTGCTTCCCCTACAGATTAACATTATTTTTCTGCATTTTACAAGTTTGCCTCTGCCCTATGACCTCATTTAACTTCCTCCTGTTTTTGTGGTTTGCATTTATTTTGCAAGGCCAAAATATCCTGGGGTGGATGTTTTATAAAAAACCTTTAAACCAAAATGCAACGAATCTGCATTGCCCACACGGTCCTGTCTGATGGAATCAGCTGCATGGACATAAACGATCCTTTTCTATTCCCCTCCCTCCCCCAATAATCTACGTGTTGTAGAGTGGAGTGAAGCTCTTGCCCCATTGTCCTTGCTAGACATGCCAAGCCAAATCCCCTTGGCACCATCATTGTTGCATTTTAAAGCTGCTATTGACTAACATGATTTTTATAGTACTTCAACTGTAAGTGGTCAATATTTTTACACCCTGCTGAATCCTTTAATCTCAGGGATGTTACTCTGTAAACTTCCATGCCTTGTTGCGGATCGGGGCCACTCGGTTCACCTGGCGGACATAGCACAAGGGGAACTAAAACCGCCCTGCAGTGAAAGACCTCTGAAATGCTGCAAGGCAATTGACTTAAAACCAAATGTGGTCATGCATTAACGGTCCGCTGGAAAAGCCGTGATCTACTTAAAATGATGTCTTTAAGCGCTGACATGCTACCCTACTGACTCAATGGGGTGTAAATAGGACAGAATCTGACCCCATTATTTCTACGGTGATTTTTTTTTATTAAAAAGGCAAACTGTATCTAAATGTTGCACTCAAATGGAAATACACTAACTATGAATGTCTGAGGTGCATATGAGAACAAAGCTATATATTTTAGAATAATTAAAGGGTGGGTTTTAACCTGATTTTTTTTTTTAAAGATGTGGGATAGTCTGATATTGTAACTACATAAAACTATAGACTGCACCTAATTATCACAAGTCTGTTTTAAAGAGTACACTGGATGCCATTGTTAATATATTGATTTGGGGCTGTGTTTTTTACAGTAACTTTGTATTTAAATAAACTGTTCCATTTTTTTTAAAGGAAAGCCTCCCAAAATTATTTAAAGGATTTCTCGGCCATTCTGTGTTTATGTTGCTGTGTTTTTTCTGATCAGAATCCAATTTTTATTTTGGAAAACAAATAGATCCTCTGACTTTATTCTCGTGCTGGAGCAGAAGTATGGAGGATTCTGTTTTAAGGTTGCACTTTAGAAACCTTTAATCTGAAAAGTCTTCCTTGCAGCCATCATCACCACCTCTCCATAATTAATAGATGAGGAGAAAATTGATCTAACTCAGTCCCACTGTAATCAATGTAAAGTAGTAGAAATGCTAACTGGATCCCCCACAAGATGTCCATTCTTTATGCAGCACTGTAAGTATTAGCCACATGTTTGAAGCTGGAAACACATGGGTACAAAAGAGGTGGTGGCTGGTCACAATGAGCCAGTGACAATTGGAGCCAGTTCCACTGAGCCTTATGCTCTAACCACCAGACTTCATTGCCTTCATTTTCCTCTGTATCCCTCCAGGAAGATATAAATACAGGTGAATTAGAGTGGTCGCCATTTCGTCCACACTAGAGAAATGGGGCATGTTTGTAGAGATATCCCCCTACTGGTTGTATTGTGTGGGCACTACATTCACCACAAATGGGAGGAAAAGAGCTTCCCCTTCATCTGCTAATAAACCCTGAGCGCCATTGGCCATGTTAGTGAGCTGGGAGCAGGACGAGCGTGAGTTGGAAACCACAACTCCAACCTGCAGGAAATTCTGACATTTAAAATCTTCACTCTTAATTGGAACAAGGTCAGGTTCCAGCAGAAGAGAAATTCCGAAAATATTTAGATGGGGGACTATTAAATCATTAACAATGCTCAGACGTAGCAAATATTGGCTGTTAAAATATGTTGACCTTACCCAAATGATTCACTTGAACTCTTCCACATCAAATTTTGTTGAAAGTGACATGTTCCAGCAGCCATTTGAATGAAACTGGACTTTCTGATGAAGCGGTCACTTGAGATTTTCAGCCACCTTTAATTGACCATTTGAAATACTGAGTTGTCCTTGTACATGCTAGGAGTGCACAAGTCTGGAGGGAGTGTGAACAGCAACACTCTGAAGACATGAGAGGAAACAGGGTAGGGTTTAATCACACTAACTAATCAATAATTTACGTACGCTTCAGATTGACTTTGTAAATATTGTACAGGAGGTATTTGCACTCTGCGTCAAGATAGTCTGGTGCACCATGACATAGGTCAGCATGAGTGGAGCTCAAACTGGCGGCCTTTGGATCTAAAGGCATCTACCTCCCATGCCTGAGGAAAGATTACACGGAGGGTAATTCTGTGCCTCTGCACCCATCCAGACTTTACAGATTCCTTTGCTGCCCTGCAGAAAAATGACTTTCTGACTGGACAGCAAAGGGAAGCCCCAAGCATGGTCACACGACCCTCCCCAGCAGTGAAGACACGTCATTTCGGGTGCCCGGTTCAAGCGGCAGAGAGGTAAATCGCTGGAGATGGTCAGGCCAGGTCAGATCCACCTGCTGTCTGCTCAACCCCCATACAGCTGCATCCACATCCTCCCCTCCCTCATACTGACTTGCCCCACCTAGGCTTCACTCCCTCACACCCAGGCCCGGGCCAGTGGCTCTCTCCTGTGCCAGGTTCAGCTGCTGAGTCCTAGAGAGGGTGGGTGAGGAGTGCACTTCCCCTGCATGGTCACACTCATCCCAGAAACCTTCCCCAGCTCTGTCCTGCCCCCCACTTGCTGCCCCATTGCCCCTCAATTTCAGGGGAAGGGGTCAATAGGGGGAGCTACTCTCATCTGCATCTGCATCCCCCCATTGCTGAGCCCCTCCCCCTGAATCTGGACCTCCTACCCTGACAAGCCCCACCTCCTATGCATCTGGTCCACTCCAACAAGCCCCTCCTCCTCCCCGACCCCTCCCTCAGAGTCCCACTCTCTCAGCCTTAAGCACCTTCCTCTGGACTCACCGTACTGTCTGCTTACATAATCAAAACCCGTCCTAATTTAGAATACTCTGAGCACGTCTATGGCACCCAGTCTGCATGGGGATAAACTGGGTGTCCTTAAACTAGCTGCAGAGGACATTGTGTTCCTAGATGGCAGCTGTCATTCAAACGGCATAAAATATGCCCCTCTATTTTGTTAGGTACTTGGCATTGGCAACAGCCAGGTTTGGCTGTGTTTACCCTTCATACCACATACTTCACCCTGCAAACATGAATAGGATGGGCTCAGTTACTCAAGGTGACTTCACCTGGAAATGAAGGCTTGGCATCTTTCAGGTTCAGCTCTTCATGCTTTAAGGAAGGTCCTTGAGGGAGGTATGCTGGCCATTCTGCACACAGAATTTTCTCCCAAAAGATGAACTTGCATCTTAAGTGCTCCAGCAGGCACTGACTTTAAAACCTGGGGGTTGGTGTGTAACTGTCACCTTCAAACTGAACTGATCAACTTCTAGATAGTGGCTTAACAGATTTTACTGCTGTAATGCTACTATGACTTCAGACACAGAGTTGCTTCAGCTGTGTATCACACATGCTGTCAAATACAGAATCTCTCTGCCAGCTGGGAGACTGTGATCCTAAGAACACCTCTGTACCACCAGGTTCACTGTGCTGTAATAGCAACTCCTAAGATGCCTGACAAACTCACTACACCTAGCACACTGCTTTCATGGTAGTTAACCATAAAGAATGTCCTGAGAGGTTTTGAATAAAAGCCAGGGTCACACTTGTTGTTGTTATGATTGTGAAATATATGTACCCATACTATGTGTGAGATATGGCAAAATTGTTCCTAAAAGTTTGACTCAAGGCAGGATTGACAGGTTTTTGGCAGCAAAGGACATATATTGCCCTGTGAACTGTGGCAAACAGATGAACTAAGCATAGTGAACCAAAAGAATGGAAGCCCTATTTGCATACAAAAATCAACAGGAAGATGTGAAGTCAGCACACCAGGAAATAAACCACAGGGTGCCATCTTGACTATGGGAACAAGCTGACATTTGGGAACGTAAGAGGAAGTCACAGAGACACACTCCTGCACATCAGGAAGTGCAATTATATTTCTGGGTTGAAAACACTGCAAGCATAGACTGCGTTTCAGCAGAGTGTTAGCTTGTTACGTTTAGTCTCTAGAAAGCATGTGTTGATTTAGTTTAGTAACCTGTTTCCATTATCCTTATCATCAACGCTTCACCTTTGACAAATGTGTTTTCACTGTAAACCTCTCAGTGCTGGGGTGTTTATACAGGAGCTGATCCTCTGTTGAAACAAACAAGCTCGCGTACACATGATCTCCTTGGGTGCAGCAAATCTGGTATTTCTGTCAGCAGCTGGTGACAGGGCCTGCTTCAATGGGACTGGGCTGCACCTATCAAGCTGCAAAGCAAAGTGAGGGCTGGCATGGGCCTCAAGTGATTATCTGGGTGCCTCACAAACAGGTGCTGTCACACAGCTCACACCCAATTAAGCACCAACAAAGCTTCCTTCCTCGCTGGAGGCATGAGGATAACAAGATGACTCACCAGCTTACGTATGCTGAGAAAGCATGACAGTGGCAACAGCCAGCAGAGAGCTCAGGGTGAAGTTGTAGTTCTGGTGGTTAGAACAAGCCCATGTGCTCAGCTGGCAAGTCCTACTGTGAACAGTCTTCCCTGGAATGCTTAATTCCCACAAGCACGTTAAAGACAATCCACACCATAAATACACACCTGAGCCATAGCAAATGAATCGAGCTGGGTTTAGTCACGTTGCTTACTGCATACTACTGTGAGTGTGGTATAAGAACTTCTAGAGAAGAATCAGGGAGCCAAAGGTAAAGACTGTAGGAGCAAGGATCAGTACTTGTGATGAAGCATTACTTTCCAAGGTACTTGGAAAATATATGCCTTGGATCATGGAGGTAGTGGATGCTCAGCTCAATGGGAGTTGGAAATGCCGGGCAGCTGAGGTAATAATTGGTATGTTGCAGGATTGGGTGCTTAATGGACCAAAATTTGCTCTCATCACTTGACTATGGGACTATGCATCGCTTCACTGAAGCCAATGGAATTCCACCACCGTGACTGAGGTCCCCTTCAGCCCCACTGAAGGAGGTATGAAGAGCAGAAACAGTTGTCCTTGGCTATATGACAAAGAAAAACATGTTCAGTGCCAGCTGTGAATTGTTCTACTTTCATAATTGCTCGAAAGTGGCAACTTTCCAGTCCAAAGAGAGACCCCTTCAAGAGCCTGTGACATTTCCAGTCATCTTTCATATCCCAGAAGGAAAAGTCAGATACTTACACAATTTTCAGAGCTTCACATGGAAGATGGTATAATTGAGTATAGTTTCCCAGTGGCAGTCCAGAACATCTATTACTAAATGGCACATGCAAGACATGTTTAACATACTAATTCTGAAGTGTAGTTTTTATTTAACCTTTGAAAGAAAGAATGAGATGTTCCCTGAAATTGTTAAATATTTTAATGTGCAATATTAAAAACAGCAATTTAAGTAATCACCCATACTGGTCACTTCATAGGTCAACGACTGATAACGTTTCAGCTCAGTGCTTTAAAACCTTCAACTAGAATCTTAATAGAAGCACTATTGGCTAGAATTAAACTTTTCACACCTCCAGGTTAGAAAGAGACTTCCAGCAAACCCTAAGAGCAACAGGAGTGGCTTTTTTTAGCTCAACTTAAAATGCTTGTGCTGCTTCTCTTGCAATCATCTTCAACGTGTAGTACCCTTAAGTTCATAGGTTGTGCTATGTAACCACACAGCACCACTCTTAGTGTGTTAATACTCTTCCTTTCATTACCATGTTTTTGCCTTTCTAAAATTCTTTTCCCTCAGGCTGTAGGTGATCTCAGTACAGACAGGTGAACTTGCTGAAATACAGATGCTTTGATGTGTACAATTGAAAGGATACATCTCAAAAGTTCATCCTTTTGGTTCTAGATAACTCCAATGGCTGAATTTCCTACGTGGCGGATTCTTAGGACCATAACTTCTTCCTGCTATGGTCAGTTTAGCTGCCTGCATTCTACTACATGGAATGAATCTCTCTCTGACTCTGCTGGAGACTTTTCCCCTTTTTAAAGTGGTTTCTATATAAACGGGAAATTTAATGTAGTGTACTCAGTTTCCTAACATGCTTTTTCTCTTGATTCTGTATCTGCATCCTCCCCATCCACATTAAGGCTCATTGTGCTTAAACTCTAACAGGAGGAAAATATGGAGACTTTTTATGATTTTTCTACATGCAGCTAGGTTGGAATAGGTATATTTTACAAATACTTGAATAAATAGGAAACTATAACAGTGCTGTGTCTATTGCTGCTTTCAGGTGGTGGAGCAATGCCTCTGGAGGTGGGGACAGTGATTTAGGGTTCAGTTTCTTGAAATCGTCATTAGCATTTAAGGATGCTAACACCTGCACAGTCCTTTTTAAATCAAACACCGCGTGGAGCATGCCCAAAGCCGAGGTGGCAGCTCGGTGAGTGTTCTTTGCTGAAGCTTCTTCGTCTAGAACGTGGTTTAAGACAGAAATCCTGTTTTCTGCGATTACCTTAAGGAAATTGTAGAACTCCTTATAGTTTATGCCTGTGCAAGATTTCATGATTACCTAAGGGGCAAACAAAACACATTAAACTTTGACTCCTTATTAATTGCACTAGTAAGAGCTCAAGGCAGTTGCCCTATCAAGCCAGTAAGTAGCTGAAAACTCTTCTCTGGGTGTGACTCCTGTTTATTTCCTGATGTCCCATTAACTGACAGGAAATCTCACCGGTCCCAACAAAACACTTCCCAGTATCCCCAGAGTTTCCAGTAAACTTTTATTTGACCAGTTCTACTGGCTGGGTTCCCCAGCTCAGTAAGACAGGATTTTACTATTGCCAGTAGAGAGAAATCTTATGCAGGGAAATATTATACCCAGCATCTCCGCTGAAACAAATAGCTACTTAAGCAGTAATTGAAAGGTCTAGAAATTGAATTAATAGGTGCAGATTAACAAAGCAACTTTTTTCAGTCACACATTCTCCATCTGCCTGAAGCAGCACCATGTACACTGAGTATTGCATCAATGAGCGAGATTATCACTTAAGTGTCTCACTATCACCTGACAAACCGGACTGTTAGTTTCCCAGCTTGTAATAAAGCATGATCTCTCAATACACATCAGTTTGGGGTCCAGTATCATTGAAAGGCACTACATATAGGAGCTGCAACAGTTCAATGAAAGTGGGGCTCACATCACTTAACAGACTGGGTGGTATACCTGGCATTGCAGGTGCCAGTCCTCCATAGTGTCTCTCCATTCGCTGATTTCCCGTTGGACGGCTGCTAATTCATCCTGCAGGAAGCTCCACATGATCGCCACGTTGCAGCCATTCACCCAGTTGTGGTTGATGGAAATGGTATCCTCCTGGAAGAAACTACTGGTTATTCATCTTAGCCTAGGAGACCATGTGGTATGAGGTCTCTGACCCCATGACGGATTTCCACAACAAGAGCAAATCCCTCATCCTCAATGAATGGAAAGGCCTCTCTGAGCCTCAATGATCTTCAACACCCACCTCTTTTTAATTCCCTTGCTAATCAAACTCTGCTTCCTAAGCTTCCCCCCATACTCAGTCCTTCTCACAGACATTTGGCAGTTGTGCCCACATCTACACCCAGGACTGTGTCCTACCGTAACCCACACTTTTAGTGTAGAGGCTTTAATTAGCTGAAGTGTTGATATTGAAGGACACATTGTATGTGGCAGTGTAAGTAGGAGGTTTGAGATCCCCCTATGTCATCTACCCCTTTTCCAGCCAATGCAGGATATGGATGAGAATTATCTAGTTTGCTTAGTGTTCTAAATGATCAAGCGGTGAGAAGCATCTTTTGTTATGTATAAAAATAGGACAGGGTTGCTCCCTGCTGTTACTTCAATATAGTTACCGCAGAAACTGATCATTAGGGACGTTGTTTTATCTTGCTCAGTGCAAACATAAAAACAGCGCATCTAGCACAGAAATGACTGAACTGACTCTAACCGCAAAAGTACCTGCCTTTAGATTTTGATGTGCACCAAGCCCCCAACTATAAAATGGATTTAAAACCAAACATCATACAGATATACTGTTACTTTCCCCCATTAAACAGAAAAAACGCAAACCCCTCCCAAATTACTTCAGGATCTCATTCAAAACTATCCTCCAGGGCCCCTCTCCTGCAAATGGATCCACTTGGGCACAAGTGACGTGAGTGCAGGATTGGGGTGTTGGTTTCTTAAAACCCTATCTAAACTTGTTCTTATGAACTTTGATCCTCAACGATATTTAGGCTCCCAACTTCCATTGAAATAATATCTTTGTCTCTCTGCTGCCACCAAACATTTAGCCTGGCTTTTCCTCATCACTTTTTATATTTTGCAGGTTTTGCCTCAGCAGAAGCTATACATTTCTAAAGATGGGCCAAAACCAGAATTGTGTTTTTAGAAGAACTGCTGAAGTGGATTAAACAGAAGAGGAATCTAATATTCTCCATATGCCTTGATTTTGCAAAATCCAATGGCCAAGGTTTTGCAAAACCCAAACTAGGCCTCCTAGGTCCAACTTTGGAGTTTCTTCCCAGCAGTGACCAGGCTGAGAAATGCAACTTGTCACAGCACAGTATGGAAACCCAGTGAGAAATTGTAAACTGGTTTCTTTCCTGCTCTAGAATTAGCTAAAGACTCAGTAGAACTTTACTGCTTACTCACAATCTTTAGATCTGCCAATGAATCACAGAAATGCATTAGTCATCTGATCACTGCTAATTCTTTTGGTGAAAACTGAAACAAAAATGGCAGTTAAACACTTTGGCCATTGCTGCATTTTCTGTTGTCTTTCCCTCCTCATTCAGTAATGGGCCCACCCTGTCCTTGGTCTTCCTCTTGCTTCTAGTGTGTAAGTATATTGATGATCTTGTGGCTACATCTAGAAATTGGTCTGTTTAGGTTAGAAACCCTTGCTGTTAGTGTTACACGAGTCACTTTTCAGAAGACCAGATACTTCGGGTATAAGGCTAATCCTATAACACTTGGAGTCATACGTTGCTGTTCTGAGAATGTATTTCCCATTCTTTGCAACTGTCACTTGCAGAGAGCCGGCTTTGGCTAGTTAGGGCAACTCTTCAGATGTTTTTCTGGAAATTAACGGATATAAACCTAAATTGTCAATTATCTTACCAAGTTGTACACCTGATGGTGCCATCCACTAGGGATGAAGACTATCTCCCCTGCTTCCTGGATGATTTCAACAGGGGGGCAGCTTTGGGCATAGCGTGGGTAAATGCTGCTGTCCTGAAGACCAGACACAGTGACATCGAAGGGCAAGTTACCATGGCGATCTCTAAGATACTCCTCCTGCCTGGGGGGATAGAGCAGCCATTTCTTTTTCCCACAGATATTGGCAGACCAGCTGTAGGAGCGGAAGACGTCGGCGTGAAAAGGAGTCCTGTGGGACAAGTCAAAGGTTGAAGCACATGTGACACAAAAGGCAAATTAATGCAAACAAGCACAAATCAAGTAAAGTTAAGATGATGGGCATATTCTGGCTTTGGACATTTCCTCACAAAGCAATCACAGCTGTGCAGGCATTGCTGAAGTGAGAATGTGGCCCCGTCAGTCTGGTTTCAATTGTCACATGTTAAGGGCCAAGAAGGCACCCTATTAATAAACTGTGGGGGTGGGTAGGGAGTGTCAGCAACACCTCCCTGCCCCACTTTTCTCTGTTAAAGTCTTAGTTTTCAGTTTAAACCTCATGCTTCAAAGGCAGCAGATTCGGCACTTTGGGCTGAAGCGAAGACTGAAAGGGCTGGTTTATTGCCAATGAACGGCAACATTTTAGACTCAGGCCCAGATCCACAAAGACTCCCACTGATTTCAATGGAAGTTAGAAGCCCAAAAGCCTTTGTGGCTCGGGGTCTCAGTGATTTCCATCTGAGAAGTGCGGATTTAACCAGTCAGCACCCCCATGAGGCTGCAGGTTTGAACTACTGTACTCTAAATAAAAGAGCTCCAGTGATGCTTATACACTGTGCTGTCATTAAAATAACTGAGTTCAATTATTTGTATTACTGTAGTGCCTAGAACCCCCAGTCATGGAACAGCACCCCATTGTGCTTTGTGCTATACAAACACACTTATCCCCAAGTTCTAAGTAGTACCCCCAAGTTCTCCCTCCTGTTTCCTTCTCCCTGGATACGCTGAGCCAGAGAACCTAATGTGAGTGACTAGTTCTAATCTCTTACCAGCCTTGGTTGCAACCTGCAAGTCAGACTCCATATCCCACACTCAGGCAAATCTCCCCAGATTCTTCCTATTAAGGATGGGGATCTGTCATGACCAGGCTGCTCCCCTTTCCCAGCTCACTCTGTGGGTTTTATGACTAGAGTCATTGCGAGAGATGTTGGACAGAATGGTGCCATCGAGCAATGTCCATCTTGCCACATTTACTATACACTTGGCTAATACGAGCAGCCTTAGTTTTCCTATGATTGTCTCCTTTGCCGCCTTCTCTCATCCCTATTCCCTATTATGATCTCTAGTCACATACTGTCCCTATTTAGACTGCATGTGCCTTGGGGAAAAGGGGCTGCCTTATGTTTATTTGTGGGGCACCTGGTTCAATAGGGATCGGATCCTGACTGACAGCTCGGAGTACTACTATAATGCTAATCATTGTTTAAAACAGTGCGTCGGAATTAAAAAAAAAATCAAAGTTACTTTACCATGAACCCTTAGGTCCCATGTAGACAAATCGATAATCATCCATGCCTATGGCATCCCAGTATTCATTCAGCCAGTCAGAAGTGAAATAGATGGGGGTTGTATAAACATCGTGCTCGGGGAAAGCTCTTAAAAAGACAAAGTATTGCAAAAAGAAAAAAGGTTTCAGGGAAAAGAAACATTCATTCATCATCTCGGTTTCCCAAAGCTCAGCAGCAGAGACGGGTCAGGTGACTGGAGCGGTGTCTCATTGAGGCCATTATTGCCTGGCTGTGTCATCTGCTACAAGCGACTGAACCCTGCTGGAGCTAGAGTCACAAGGCTTTGCAACACCTGACGTTTAGGCAGCCTGCCGCCGGGTGGAATTCACAACCCTGCGTCAGGTGCCCAGGAGCCCTATACAATGCCTGGGAAGAGTCAGGCATCCAAAAAGGATGGAAGCCTTTAGGAAATGCTGAGTAGGGTGGGACCTCGGGAAACCTAGGTGCCTATGGGATTTAGGCACCTACAGGGTTAGGTGAAAGCTCAGCAGTGATTTTGTGAATGCCAACAGCATCTAAATGTTGGACTTAGGCATCTAAAGGGGCCGCTAGGCTTAAGTGCCCCTTGTGATTCTAGCCCTAGGTGCTGCAAATGGGTACAACTGTGTTTTCCTACCTCACAGGAGAGTTGTGAGAGTTAACTATATTCCTCTTAGTAAACACATGTCCACTCCAGTAAGAATTCTGCACAAGTACAGTAGTCAGATGTCCCACTCGGTTAACAGATTCAAAAAAGCCAAAGCTGCATCACAGGCTTTTCAATGTGGTTCTCCAACTGTGGTCTCAGGAGACTTGGCCGATGTTACGATGCTGCCTCTTTTCCAGCTGCTTCTACGTGCATCTAAGTTCTCCATGGTACAGTAACATCTAGATGTCTGTATAAACAGACATATGCAAAAAGGGCCCTGCCTAGACGCTTCTGTGAGAAGTCACTGCCACACAGATGGAGAATCAGAACTCACTCGTAGCAACCTCGAATCAACAGACGAGTTGCCAACCATGAGCAGCAGCCATTCAAGGAAATGGGACGCAAGAGCAGAGGGAGAGGAGCACTAGATGGCTGGGCAGGACAAGAAGGGGAGGATGCATCCAGGCAGCATGCACAGAGACAGAGAAGGAGCAGGGAAACTTGCGCATTGAGAGATAGGAACAGAGCGGGTTGGAGGGGAAGATTAAATGAAGAGCAAAAAGTCCTCATGATTTACTTTGATTTCAGAAAGGAAAGAGTGTTTACTGCATTAAACACAATTTAAAATGGTAAGGTTTTTACCTGAATAACCAACGGCCAAAGCAAGAGCCAACACTATGAAAATATTTAAGAACTCTTTGGTGTGTGGCACATTTAGATCAGTACAGTGCAAGAGAAATATTTCAGTGGATAGCTGCCTTCAGTCAAACCATTAGATAAGGAAAGATCAGTGTCACGGTTTAGCAGCAGTTCACCACTGTATTATGGCATGCGGAGGATTCCAAAGTGCTCTCTTACCTGTACAGGTGCCAGTCTTTGAGGTAGAGGCACCCCCGGGGTGACTGGTAGTTTTTTTTAATGTATTCTTTCCAATAACTTATGTACTCCTTGAGAGGGATCTGCTCCTTTGGATTAGAATTGTATTCCTTGACATCACAGTTGGCTACAGGTACTACAGCCTTCCCTGAAATATAAACTTTTTGAGCCAATTGGGGAGCAGAATAACTGGTGCCAAAACTGTAATCCTTCCATATTTATATTATGTTAGCATCTAGTATCTGGGCCCTGTTGTACTAGGTGCTGTACAAACACTTATAAAGACATGGTCTCTAGCTGGTCTCACTTTCCTGATACCTCCACTAACCTTTAGATCAGCATTGTTCAAAGAATGATTTACGGTAGTGTTAACTGAATGAGATATGCAGCAATGACACCATCACAAACTACTTCAAAGCAAAGTGCATTAGGAATGGGATATGGGCTGTAGCCAAAACCCTGAATCTCTCACAGCATAAAGAGAGACTTCGATTTCCAGAACAGCCAAAGCCTGTTCCTTCCCCATCCACCCAATATAGGTCCTACAAACACTTGACCATGTGACTGGGATTATTCACATGTGTAAAGTTAAGAAGGGATGTAAATTTGCATGATAGGGCCATAAATAAATTCAGATTTATTTTTAGACTAAATTAAAGATTGCAGTAGGGCAAAGGGGAAAAAGTACAAACAAGGCTAGACAATTGTGAATAGGGGAATGTTATTTACCCCTTCACATAACACAAGAACCAGGGGTGATCCAATGAAATTAACAGGCAGTAAGTTTAAAACAAACAAAAGGAAGTATTTCTTCACATAACACAGCCAACCTGTGGAACTCATTGCCAGGTGATGCTGTGAAAGCCAACTGTATAAGTGGGTTCAAAAAGGAATTAGATAAGTTAATGGAGTATAGGTTCATCGCTGGCTGTTAGCCAAGATGGTCAGGGATACAGCCCCATACTCTGGATGTCCCTAAACCTCTGACTTCCAGAAGCAAGGACTGGAAGACAGGAGATGGATCACTCGATAACTATCTTGTTCTGTTCATTCCCACTGAAGCGTCTGGCACCGGCCCCTCTCGGAAGATGGGATACTGGGCTAGATGAGCCATTTTAATATATTCTTATCAATTAACGTATCAGCTGAAAGGCTGGTCCCTTTAAGGCTCAGAAGATAATTGTCCTTGGCCAGAGGTCCTGTTATTAACAACTCTTTGACTTTTACCATTCATATTAAATGACATATTAAAAACTTTATCACTTACCAAAATGCTGCAGTAGATAATCAAAGTTAGGCTTCCCATCCTGAGTCACCCAATTCCTCCTGCTGCCCCAGCCCTCAGTGAATTTAGCTGAGAAAACACACGGGTGGTTGGGAATCAGGTAGTCCCTGAAAAAATCGGAGTAACTGAACGATTCTACTTTTTCAATATAGTCCACATGTCCCTGGGGCAGGCACACTGCACCAAGAGATGCACTGCTGTAATCATGAAAGAACGCAGTGGAACAGGCAAATGCTGCTCTGTCCATTCAGACTATACAACTTTCCTGGTACTTAGCTGAGAAGATGCTGATGAGGTAATATTTAGTTAGGTTAAAATAAACAACTGTACAGTACATCAATCTGAGTGTATCTTTCAAATCTATGAAAATTAACTCACAAGTAAAAAAATGTCCAGTTCCAAACTATAGATAAAATCTTGCAGGAAAAGCCTTGTTCTTCCCATTTGTGTTTCACCATAGAAGGCTAGAAATATCCTTCAATGCTCTTCAATGTTTATGGCCTCCTTGATCGAATGGCTACGTTACAAACAAATCACAGTAACCAAAGCCTATATCCCTTGTAGATCTTTCATGTCAATGATAGTCTACTTACATGTTCATATTAAATTATTGCCATGCTTTTGCTTGGCATTTTCAATGGGTCGCAGAAGAGAACGACCACTTCCCTGTTTCTAGAACTAAACAGCAGACGTGTTCAATTCAGCAGGGTTCTCTCCCCAGATCTATGAATACAAAGAGAAGCAAAAAAATAAAATGCATCCAATTATCAGACAGTAAAGAAAACACTAAGCAGGACAGCTTTATAAGGTTAGACCCTGCAGGAATCAAGCTGGGCTCCTGCATTTATTCCATACTCACTGCACTGCTCTGTCTGCTGCAGACAAGCAGGCAGCTCCCAGTCATTAAAAAATAATGAGGGAATGGAGAGGGAACAGGGAGTGACAGCCCCCATGCCAAATGAGGCAGATGATGGGGCAGGGAAGGGACTTCCCCATACCCCCAAACTCTCCTTAATCCCAGCGTCTACAGGGAAACCCGAGAGCCTGAAACTCGCCCCTAGACCCCACCCCGAGGGAGACCCCAGCAGGCAGAAGGTGAGAGGCCCCAGGAGAGGGTCACCCCTCTCGGGGGCAGGGACCCCAGGAGAGGAAGGCCCCGCTATGGGGAGAGTCGGAGGGGCTCTGGGATCCCCACTGTAGAGAGGGGAGGGGGCCCAGGGATGGGGGGGCCCAGCTGTGGGGGTGGGGGGTGAGGAGCCCGACCGGTCACGCACCCTGAGCTCGCCTCTACCCGGACGGATTATGGCGACGCACGCACCCCGTGACCTGGTTCGCTAGGTGCGGGCGCGGTGAAGAGGAGAGCGCGGGGGGGGGGGGGGGGAACGCGCGGGGGGGGGGGGGGGGGGTAAGGCGCGGGCGGGGAACCCGGGCTGCACCTGCGCCTAGCGAGCGGGTCTCGAGAAGGCCGGAACCTGGAGCGCGGGGCCGCACGTTCACTGGGGGAGAGGAATCGGACTGGACAGGGTGGGGGCGGCTCGGCCAATGGAAGTGTGCGGAGGGCGCAGGCGCGGAGGGCAAAAGCGGCGGAAGTTGGCGCGGAGTGGACCACCGGCCCCTTTCCCGGGGGAGGGCGAGTCGTTCCTGCCCGGAGTGGGGGAAGGGTGGGCGCCCCCCTCCCCACGGCCGCTCCGTCAGAGAGGAAGGGGGGGTGCACAGATCCCTGCTGGGGCCACAGGTGGGCAGACTCGAGGAGGGGCAGCGGTGCATGGAGGCCCCCTAGCTGTGTGGGGGGCAGCGGGGTATGGGGGGCAGTGGGGTGTGGGGGGGACCCCTAGCCTTGTGGGGACCTGTGGGGGGCAGCGGGGTGTGGAGGGTCCCCTAGCATTGTGGAGACCTCTGGGGGGGCAGCTGTGCATGGAGGGCCCACTAGCTGTGTGGGGGACAGCGGGGTGTGGGGGGTCCTCAGCTGTGTGGGGAGCAGCAGGGTATGGGGGGCAATGGGATGTGGAGGGTCCCCTAGCATTGTGGGGACCTCTGGGGGGGGCAGCGGTGCATGGAGGGCCCACTAGCTGTGTGGGGAGCAGCAGAGTGTGGGGGGTAGCGGGGTGTAGAGGGTCCCCTAGCCTTGTGGGGTCCTCTGGGGGGGCAGCTGGGTGTGGAGGGCCCTGTAGCAGTGTGGGGCACTGCTGGACGTGGGGTGACAGTGTAAAGCCTTTCAGAATAGCCCATCCATGATAATAACCGGGGCAGAAGCTTCAAACATCGGTGAAGCCGGAAGCGAAATAGCGGTACCAAGAGAGGTTTGAAATATGAGCGGGCAATTGAAGATTAGTCATCTTGGAAAATGCAGCTAATTCTTTGTGTGTGTAAATTCCTGAGAGAGACATTCAATGGGCGAAAGATGTGTGAGATGCTCTAACGCTGGGGATGGTCGAGGAAGGCACGCTGAAAGTGGATGCTAAATTATGCAGGAATTAACAGTGTGATGTAACAGCATATGTAGAAGCATGATGGCACAGACTGGAAAAAAATCAGTAGCACTTATCACTTACATAATGCTTTGCAGGTGATGATCTCAGTGCATTTTGCAAAAGAGGGAGAATCACCTCATCATCTCAGCAGAAACTGAGTCAGAGTTTTAGGCAGATCCCTAAACCTCTACACAGTAATGTTGGTGGCAGAGCCAGAAATCAAATCCAGGTCTCTTGGCTCCAAGTCTTGTATCCTATGCCCTGGATTACACACAGGTCTTATGCAACTACATCTGGAATATCACATTCCGTTCTGGGTGCTACAATACTAGAAAAATATTGATACACTGGTAGGAGTTCAAAGAAGAACAGCAAAACTAATTGGGGCCCAGGAAAGATTGAAAGGGTGAAAAATGTGACTTGGTTAAGTGGAGATTAAAGGATTGGCGAGAGACATGATGATGTATAGATATTTAAAGGGTTAAAACATGAGGGTGGAGTGGAATTTAGTTTGATATTCAGGGATATAACTAAGAGTAATAAAATTAAAAGAAGCAGAGGGAAAAAAGATAAGCCTGTTCTGAATCCAAGCAAAGGTTCCTAACAATGGGATATGTCAGGCTGTGGAATATTCTCCCTGAGTAAAAGCAGAAGTACCATTGCTTGGGATATTTAAAATTAGACAAGCCACTAGCAAATACACTGTGAGACACACGTGCAGTTGGACTCTGGAAGATAGAATGGATGAAATAATAGGTCTCTTTCATCTCTGATTTATATGATGAATTAATTTGTACCAATTGTTGTTTTCATTTAAATTGCAGTAGTGCCTAGAGGCCAAAGAGGTTAGAGCCCTGTTGCATTAGCTGATGTTCAAACACATAGTAAATGACAGACCATGCCTCAGATTGCTTACAGTCTAAAAGACAAGACATAACTGGTGAATGAGACAAAAGTGGGCTGTGGTAGAAGTAAGGGAGGTGGTAACCATTTTTTAAATTATCATTTATTATTTGTATTCTAGCGTGGACTAAGACCCCACCGTGCTGGGTGCTGTACAGACACAGAGCAAAAAGGCAGTCCTTGCCCCAAAGAGTTTACAATTCATGTATAAGACAACAGATTGATATAGATAGATGGAGTAGTAAAAGGAAACAATGAGACCATAGAGACAGGGTGAAGAAAGGGATGTATGTTCCATGATTTGGGGAGGTGAGGTGGATTTAATTAGGAGGGAATAAGCTATACAGAAAGAAAAAGGAAGGGAATGAGGGAGAAGAGGATAGGAAGGGCTGAGTGAAGTGACAGGTTTGTCTATACTAGGAACGCCACAGCAGCACAGCTGCAATGTGAACACGTACTACAGCCATGGAAGGTCTGTAGTAAATCTACTTCTAGGGGAGAGGGTAGTTAGGTCATTGGAAGAATTCTTCTGTTGACTTAACACAGAGGTGTGGGGGGAACCTTTTTTCTGTCACAGGCCATTGACTCACAGTAAAAATCAGTCGTGAGCCACTCACCTGCCCAAGGGGGTGCGGAGGCTCGGGGCTTTCCACCACAGCAGGGCGAACTGGCACTTATGGCTTCTGCCCAGTGGGCAGGGCGGGGAAGAGGAGCAGCGTGCTGCGCTGCGGGCTAGATGAAATTAACCAATGGGCCAGATCTGGCCTGCAGGCCGTAGGTTACCTACCCCTGACCTAGTGGGATCTACACAGGGGCTTATATTGGCTTAACTACATTGCACAGGATGTGACCTTTTTCACAGCCCTGAGTGAGTAGTTAAACTGACCCAACTTTAGTGTAGACCAGGCCTGTGAGGGAAGAGGAGGGTGAAGCAAACAGCCCCTCTGCACAGGGCAGAGTAAGTCAGAATAGTCAGTGGTTTTGACAGGAATGTCCAAATGTCCCTGCTTTGACTGCTTCTCCTTGTACCATGTGGAGTTTCTGGCTGGCTCCCGAGTCTTCTCTGCAACCCACGTGGTTGGGCAAGGGCCCCTCCAGAGGTGTGTGTGGGGGAGGAGACTGGGGAGGGATTTGGGTCTGCTGCACATTCCTGGGTGTAGGGCAGTGCCAGGGCAAGGGTGGCCATGGCTGGGCTCTGTTTCCCCCAGTCTCTGTTTTGGCTGCTTCTGGTCCTACCAGGTGGGATATCTGGCTGCTTCCTTTCTGTTCAGGAGAAGCAGTTACAGCTCAGCACTGGCATGGCCACTGTAAACAGTTTATGGCTGGAACAGTATGTTTAAATGTGTTTAATTCCTTCCTCTCCAGCATTACATCCCCTGCTCTCTGCAGGGGAGGGGAAGGAAGGGCTGGAAGAGGAGGCAGGTCTAGTCTCCTGTGCTAATCAAGCTTCTTGAAATCTTGGCTTCAACTGTTATGTAATATTGTGTGCTATTTAATAGTTGCCACGTTCTGTGCGGTTGGTGGCTTCGTTGTTGAATGAAATGATTCCTGACTGACTAGTTTATGTACCATTTAAGTTTCTAAAGCACTTTGGGATCCTCTGAGACAAAAAAGCCTGTTATATAACTAAGATGATTATTAAGCATATCATGGGGAAAATGCATATGCAATGGCTGTGGAAAATTACAGTTTCCGAAGTCACAATTAGTAATAGATTCTTGCTTGTGCAGTCTGTCCTCAGACACAGGGAGAAACTGACTAGCAAGGTAAAGAATGTGTGGCCCTCAGTGAGTCAAAAGTCATGTGATCCAAGAATACATAGCATATGTAAATCCTCAATAGCTGATTGTTTTCTTCTGCTGGAGAGAGAAGGGTTTTGTCAGGTGTCTGCCTTATGTCGTGAGTTAAAGAATAAAGATATTAGTACAAATTTATCATTAGACTTTTTCTTTTTGGTATCAGGTGTAGTAGGATTTTGCCCTTTCCACAGTTCATTTGGTTTTTTGGTTTCTTTTTTGCTTGGGCATTAAGAAATAGAAAGAGAAAACTACCAAACAAAAACTAACCTGCTGTCTTGACTACAAAGGACAAACTTACAAAAATGGCACCCCCAAGGCTGCCTGAGAATCCTGAATCTGCAGACAGAGGTAAATAACTTGATATATAATATTTATTATTCCAATTATGGTGACACGGTTGAAAGACCATAGTTAAGGTTGCATCAGAGATTTTAGTTTGATTATGGATAGGATCTAGGAGAAAATGTTTGGATGGGAAGCTATTGGATGTTTACAGTGAGAAGAAAATGTTATGGATTTTTGCCCAAACCCTAGAAGTGGTTCATATCCAGTCTGATATCTGGAAAAGGTTTATAGTCAGTTGTTTTATTCAGAACTGTCCTTGCGTTCCTATAGACAGATGTGATAATGGCCATACCAAACAGGGGGATGTATTATTACTAACAGGGCCTGACAACTAAGAAACAGCTTGTTCCATTGTGTAGGGCACAGGGCTGGGAGTTGGAAAACCTTGGTTATTTTTCAGACTCTGCCACAAACTTCTTGTATGATCTTGGGCAAATCTCTTAATGGCTCTGTTCCTCAGTTTCCTCATTTGTAAATTGGGGCTGATATCCCCTTACTTAACGGAGGTGTTGGGAGAGGTGTATTCATATCTGTGGTAGACAAGGTGGCTGAGGTAATATATTTTATTAATATTGTTATATCTTTTGTCTAGACTTTGGTTCACTAAAAGATATTACTTCGCCTATCTTGTCTTTTTGATATGATTGTTAATATTTCTTAAGGCAGAAGCTAAGTACTGTGTAACTATTTTATTTGTTTTAATTTTTTAAAATAAGTACTTACAGGTGAATGCCAGAATGGTAACTGGTCTCAATCATTTAAATAAATAGTAATAGAGAGGGTAAAAACTCTTATTGGTCTTTAAATTGTTGTTCAAAATGTAATTAAGGGTATACAGTCAATCTGAAATCTAGTCAATTTAAAAAAGTTAGGCCTGGTTTATACTTAAAAGTTATACCAGTCAGTTAGGGGTTGGGTTATTCTTCTTGTTTAACTAACTTAAGGGAATCAACATGAATTATACTGGTATAAGCCCTAGAGTGGACATAATTATAATGTATTAACTCTGTTTACACTAGCATACTATGTCTGTTTCCCGAATCCAACTTAATCCATACCAGTATAAATACTTCTATACTGGTACAACTGCTTCCACATCAGGAGGGTTTTGCTGGTTTAAACTATACTGACAAAACCCTTAATGTTAGGTGCTGCACCTACTCTGGAGTATCCCTGCTAATTTTTGTGGTTTTACAGTCACTCTTCACTGTTCTTTAAAAATATTTTTCTCATCCATCTTTCTGTGTGAAGACTCACACAAACAAAAGAAAATGACTGCCTGTGTATAGGAAACAATAAAATTGACTAAGCACAAAGTGTTTCATGCCCAGAGTAAACAAACTAGAAAAATGGATACATATGTTTGAGGGGTTTTTTCTCTTCAAATCTTTCAGGTATAAATCTAATGTGTTAGATATAACAATACTAAGTAAAAAATTTCTTGAATTCTTGTCAAGTAGAGAAATATCACTAATTTATAGGTGGAGAAACGGTGGCTAAATATTTTAGCAATTTGTTCAAATCGGTGGCATAGCTAGCTAGAACTCATTGCTCCTAGTTCTCAGCCTTGCGATTGGTCTGTTGGCTAACACTGCCTATATTTACTGGATTTCCTGTTTGTTTTGTCCTCAGCCCCAAAAGTAGCTGACTTGAAGTTGTTGTAAAGAAGATACTGTGATGCGTGTGTAGGATTGTAATCCTGCTAAGACAAACAGTTGCAATTCCAAACATATATCTTGCAAACATCTGCTATGGGCTGGATTCTGGTGCCTTACGCACATTGCTTTCAGGGCAATTATCTGTGGAGTAAGGTACTAAACTTGAGTGTGTCAGAATCTGGCCCTGTGTGAGTAGTCCTTATACAAATAGGCCCATTGATATAAATGTGATTAATAGTGTGAGTAACCAAAGTTAGAGCCACAGGTAGGAATGTCAGTGCCAGCGGTGTATGTGAATGTATGTGCTTAGATATATAAGATCTGGTGACTAGTTGTAGCATGGGGACCATAGGAGAATCAGACTGATGACATTCAAAGCAAGAAGATTGCTGACTTTTTGTCTTGTATTAGAATTCTTGAAAATTCTCCAAAGGGGAAGCAGAACACAGTTGAAATCAAACTAGTCGTTAGTGTCACAGCAGAAATTGCTGTCTAGATTAATCTGATTTTGGAGGCTACCCAGTGTTAATAATCTAGCCTCTCATTACTTACAGCAAATAAAGTACCATAGTACTTTAAGCATGTGTTGCAACATTGAGGATCTGTAACTTTTGTCATGGGTACATCAAAGACTTCAATAAGATAATTAATACGTGAGCATTTAAATCACTATTACTCAGTGCCTGCTCACAAGACATAATATAAGTAAGGAACACAATGTGGCTGTTATATAACTTGTGGAATGTACGAACTCTTACCATTTGAGCATTAAAATTGTGGGGGGGATGAAAGAAATTAAAAGAGGAACAAGGTGGGTCACAGGACAAAAGAAAGAAGCAGAGGACTACTGGAGCAAGGGACGGTCCAAGTATATTTTTGGAAGCTGTGTGCTTGTCTCCCTTTCCCCTTTTCCACCAAACACACGTCCACTATTAGTCTCATGGTCATCTCTGGTTTCATGGAAAAAATAAAAGCTTTGAGAAAAAAAATCATTTTCTGCCAGTTATTTACTGACCAGATTCAGAGAAAAGCCTGACAGATGTAGATGTGATCAAGGGCAAGTAATTCCTTTTATGCTCATGACCAGCATGTGTGTTGTGTAATGGGTGTCCGGTTCTAGAACCTTGTGCAGAGATGCAGAGCTGTTTAGGTGACTCATCCTGGCAGACAGACCAGGTGGATCCTGTTCACTCTAACTCAGTTTATAAAAGATTTAGGTTAAATGTCCCTCAGATGCTAAGAGAACTAGGGGCATAGGGATCGCCATAGGAACAATTGAGCTCGGGATGTTTGTCAACAATAAAGGAAGCTCCAGGCATGGCATGAGTTTGGACCCTATCCAGCACATGTATATTGTGGTAGGAGCAGGCTGCTAGGGCCACTGGCTTATGTTTGCCCAAAGAAGTTTTTTAAAGAGCTTTTTTACAATGTTCATGCTAAACAGTGAAGACTTTTATAATGCTTACAGGGCTGCACTGGTATCTTCTGGTAAATCTAACAAGTTGTCTCTTGGACTTAGAAATCATATCTGCTTCTCTTAGCCTTTGAATGCCCTTGGGCAGCACTCTGAGACATGGCGAATAGGCAGCTAATGCCTTATGTGGTGTTTACAGGTGTAGCTGGGGAATGTATATGGAAAGGGACATACAAATGAAAGCCTGGGTCGTTTTTACAAAGATGGTATTTTTCACTAACTCTGTATTTTGGCACCTTTTTTTTAAAAATAATTGCTGAATAAAGCATGCATATAAAAGTGTTTTATTTATAAAGTATCACCCCAGCCATGGCACCCACAGCACTACAGATTATCAAAATACAGCTATATACTAATGATTAAAATATCATAAATACACAATATAAAGGTATTTCAGTGAATCATTTGGGAATGGGGAAGAGAGGCTGGGGAAGGCTGGAGTTGCTTTCAAAGGAAACAATAGTAAAATCCCATTTTTTGAGAAGAGGAGTCTTTTCAAGGTGAAATTGGAGATGGATCAGAAGAGGTGGCAAATTCCACCCCCTAAAACTCACAGCAGCCAAATCTTGGTTACCTGCATACCTGAGATGACCTAGTGGCATCACTGAAAGATGGCTGGTGCCTTAGATGAGTTACCCACCAGTGTGGTGCCTATGGGGACATTCTTGATCTGTGCACCCTAACTTACAAGAATCACCTCAGACATATTTTTCTGCCTTGTTTACTTGTTTTCTTCTTCTCACTTTGAAGGTGACAGCTCTGTCGTCGCTGTAGAAAAGGATCCTAACAGCGAGCTAATGAATACAGACATATGTATCCATGCGTGGCCCTGTTCCTATTACTTTGACACTGAGAAACGATGGGTCTCTGGCAGACTCTCACTGACCCCTATTGGGATCAGATTTACAGCTGACAAGACTGGAGAGCTTCTGATCAGCTTCCATCTTTCCAGCATCAGTGAGATCAAGAAGGAGTCCTCCAGTTTAATATTCAGCTCCCTCACACTTCTGGAGAAGAACACCAAGCACTGGTTCAGTTCCCTCCAGCCCAATAGAAATGTGGTCTTCAACGTCCTTGAGCACTTCTGGAGGGAGCAGCTGCTGTCATGTCCAGGGGCTGGAGCTCAGGCAGATTCTCTGCAGACAACGAAAGGGAAAGAACTGACGGGTTTACTGTCTGCATCCCAGAAACGTCTAGAGGATACAGCAAAGGTGCTCCACTATCAGGGTGAACAGTTCGATAACATCATGAAAGGACTGAACAAGATTGACTCTGAAATGGATGTAACAGACAGGTACACTAGCATAACGAGTTGAAGAGTAATTGTTCATATTGTATATGTCTGAAACCTTACTGTAAGATTTTCACATTCAGTACTCGCATTACTCCCTCTCATGCACCGTTTTTAAAGTTGCAATTCTTTATTTGTCCAGTTTTGTGTTAATTAGGGAGTACTGAGTATGTCAGATGGCTTGATGATTTTTGTGATGTCAATAATCTCCTAGGGCTAGGATGAGAACACACCAAAATAATTTTCACTTGGGGTAAATTTTACTTCCTCCTCCGTGCATGTGAAGAACCCCTGCTGTGGTTCCCCTCTATAAGGGAGGGGGCTATTCAGGAGCTGCATACCCACTGCACGGAGCTCCACTCTCCTACCTCTGCTCTAGTATGTACAGAGCAGAGCTGGAAAATACGCTGCTACATGGATCTTTTCACTGCAGAGGGGACATGTGCAAGGTCTGCAGCTAAAGACGGGGGGAGGTGTCCTTTCCCTTCCTTGCACAAGTGTTGAGCACGCAGTATGCAATTTTGGATGGGGGAATTTTGGCCTTCGTGCAGCTGTAGTTGGGGAAATGACTATAGAAATGGCACCTCCGTGTTCTACATGTGTTTTCAAATTGTGCAACCACTTGCTTTTCATTGCATATGCTCACGACTGTTCGATGCCCGCAAAATCAGTACAGCTGTAGAAGAATGAGCTTCTGGATTCTGTTATGTCTCATGCCACCTTGATCAAAATGTGAGCTAAATTGTATCTGCAGAAAGTACTTTTCTTATAGGGAGCAGAAAACCTATGTTGATTTTTTTTATTTTATTTTATTTTTTTCCCTCCGGATCCCAGGCTGTGTGTGCTTCCTGTTAGAACATTTAAGACAAACTTTTCATGAGTTATGCACCTAAAGCCATATTTAGGCATGTAAAATAAGTGGTCTGTTTTTCAGAGATGCCGAGTTTCCACATAATGAAGTCAGTGAGAGTAGCAGGTGCTCAGAACCTAAATTTAAACATTTTGTCTTCATAAGGCTTTTAACAATTACTGAGATGGAAGGCAAATGTAATCTCTTTTGTAAGAGTTTGGATGCTGCAAGTAGAATCAAGCAGTGGCATGAAGTAGTTGACTTGTAAAGCTAAGTATATTGTAACATGTTCGAGATGTGCAGCTGGAAGGTTCCTTCTGGAATCTGGGACAGTTGCATAAAGACACTAATTTCTTTTGGAAGAAGTTTCTGTTTTCCCATAGGTATAACATCTGAGAGGAAATGTTGTTGATTTTGCAATGATTCTGATTATATTTTCTACATTCTTTAACAAAAAGCCAAGGAAATTGAAGACTTCAGTAGCCGCTTTTATTGTCAGAGAACTTTAAACAATGATTCAGAAAGTCAATATTCATTGTGTTTTTGGAAGAGACATTTGTTTTAGATTAAGATAGGTGGGGAAATATTGCTTGTCTTCATGAAACTGAAGAAAGTTAAAAGCTTTGATTTACAGAGGGATAGACTAAAGAAAGATTGAATAAATGCTAATTGAGTTTCTATTTATCTACTGCATCTAGGGATTAGCTGACATGCAACCAGCCTAAAACTGTTCCTAGAAATCATTAGCTTAATGAGGTGTTTTGACTTTGCACTTTACTTGTTTGGGTTTTTAATTTATTTTTCAAACAGCTGATGGTGACAGCTTTCTCCTTTTAAGCTGAATTCACATCTGTTGCACAGGGGAAAAAAACCCAGCAAATTCATAGCACTTGAACACTGATCAATTTACTTTATTGTAACTATGGTGCCAAAGTCCTACTTTAAGTAGCATAGATCAGGGAAATATTCACATTTAACTCTTCAACCAGTGCCTTCTTTTGAAACTTGTTGGTGTGTGTGTGTGTGTGTGTGTGTGTGTGTGTAAAATATGTCAGTAATCTTCTTTCCCATGGGAGTCCTTAATGTGTGTTTTTCATTAACCCCTTAAATACTTTTTAGCCAACTTGATTAATAGGCTGCATGAGAAGCATCGGCTTTATGGTGGTGCCCTCGTGAGAGAGCAGTAATCCATGTCTAATGCCATAATTAATGTCCAATGTAGACCGCTTTGGAGACTGTTCAACATGGCAGGAGGCTCACCTGAGTTTCCTACAAGAGGAGTTGACCATCTGCACCAATGTCTCCTTCTGGAAAGAAGAGCCAGCCAACAGCTTGATTTCTTATGCACTGAAATTATTACGTACATAGGGTGAAATTCACCTCTGTACAGAGGACCAAACACAAGGCCTTTGCACCACTAATATCCTACATAAGCTCTTAAGATAGTTCCCAAATTTGTGGCACTAAAGTGATGCCTAGATCTTGTGCTGGTTTCCTATGCAGAGGGGGGCGATTTTCATCCTAGTGACTTCATTGCATTTAAAACAAAAGAAGAATAAAGATAACAAATGACTCTCCATTAAATACCCCAATAATAGATGCCTTATTAAAACCTGAAATCGACAGAATGGCAATAGAATAAACTACCCCTGGGTAGAAAATAATTCCTTGTGACTGTGCATGAAGCATTTGACTTCCATTAGTATAATACGGCCTTAGGTGTATTTTTATACTTGGGAATTATTTTACCTTGCGTTCCTAGCTAGTTGAGATTTGTGTGGTATGATTTCTTTTCTATAAAGGCTTAGAGAACATGGTTTTGTAGAACCTTGTTAATTACCTGCCAAATGCTATTTTGTATATTTTTGTCATGATCTTACAATTAGATATCTCAGAGAACCACACAGTGTTATACCAGCTTTTACTCACTGCACTAGTTTACAGTAGCAAGTGTTTAGTAGTTAAGGTTGAGACACAGTTTCTTTTCTAAGCCTGGGTAGAATTCCCAAATTAACATTCTGAAGTTTGGCAGAGTTTTGCCACTGAATCAGACCCAGAATTATTAGACTAATTAGAATGAGAACCCGGTGTGCACAGGAGAGACACTCACACTTAGAAAAGGCTCCTTGACCTTGTAATGTTTTTATTAGCATAGTTACCAAAATCACAAATTCTCCAACCTAGTAAAGTAGGTATAGGTAAAGCAGCATGGTCAAGATATCCAGCATCTGAGTATCCGTATAGTTTCACCATCTGTTGTGGAGACCTAGAACAGGTGAGACAGGTGATCCATGAGTGGTCCTATAACTGGCTTTATAGGTAGGCCATCGTTAGCCCTGTTATAGGGTTTTATAAGGATGTCCAGCCTTCTCTGTCGAAAACCTAACTTCCTCATGCTAATAGTGTTGGGGTGTTTTGTTCCCATAGGTTATTATTTCATTTACCTCAAGCTCATTACAATATGTGCCAATTGGTTATCATGTCATTCTTGCAGTGGAACATCTGCTGACGTTCTCATCCTAAAATATCCAAAGCTAGCAGTAATCGGCAACAGCAGAATACCAATCAGCAATTTCACCATGCTTGTTTGTTACAGCTTTCTAGCTTGTGATACCTTGTGATCTGAAATTACTCACAGAGATGGTCATAACCTGTTCCTGTAGCCCGGGGCTCAAGGCAAGTCCCTGTGGGAAGGGACTGGATAGAGCCAGCTCCTGTCCTGTGATCATCTCCTTGGGGGAGGGGATGTTCCACCTTGTAACAGGGAGGCCTCCCCAGCTGCTGACTGCCAGAAAGTTGCAGGTGAGCTGGGGATAAGTCCTGCCCTGGGGAGCACAGAGACATGTATTCCAGAGATGGAAGTTGGGGTCCTGATGGCGGCTGCTGTGCGAACAGATCCCAAGGGCTCTGTAGCTGGAAGTATGCTCAACTCGAGTGAAGCGGGGGAGGGATTTTGCTGGCCAGTGAAGGGTCTGTCATAGCTGGTAGCTGTGAGCCCACAACTAGATCACGGTCATCTTCGCTTTTCGGGGACAGAGGAGTGTTTTCCCCAGAGGGGAGCCCAGAAAGGGAAGTCCAGATGGAAGGTGAGGGGGGACAAGGAGGCTTTTCCCCAGGAGGAGGGTGAAGGATCTGCATCTGAAATGCCAGCCCCCTCACCTGTGGATGAGGTTTTAAGGGAAAAGGGGGGTCAGATCTCCTGGAGGGGAGAGTCCTCCCAGCTGACATTTTGGGAATAGAAAGTGGGGTCTCCGAGGGGATCTTACCAATCCAAAGCACCCCAGTGAAAGATGATGTTCCTGCTATGCTTGTAAAAGATAAAAAACTCTCTCTTCAAGGCAGGAGGAAGAAAAACTTTGCATTTGGGAAGCTTCACAAGCAGGTGGGGCCCAACACAAAGAAATTCCAGAAAGAGGAGCCAAGGGCAGGCAGGGTACCAGTGCACCGTTGCCTTGCCAAAACCTCAAACACATGCCTAAATTGAGAGCCTTCTCCAAAGAGGCAGGAGAATCTGTTTCTGAGCCCTTACGATAGTACACAAAGGAATTGGGAAATACAGTGGATAGTGGGCAAGCCAGGCTTTGTGAACAGTGTCTGTCCGTCATAAGTTGGCTGTTAATCTTGTGTCTTTTGCTACTTCGTCTATGGAGTTGATGCTAATAAGGAGGTTGACAAAGGAGTTGATGCTAATAACAAACTCTTTAAAGATGTGTGATGTACCTGATGTGGAAAAACTTTTGTGCATGCTAGGTATGGTAGAAGTACACAGAAATCAGTCAAGAGATCAGTGTTTTAATCCCTTTCCCCCTTTTTTAAGAAACACATTTAAATATTACATACAAAAAGTGTAACCTTTATATTGCACTAACAACTTTAAATGCTCAAAACTCAGCATAACCTTATCTTGTGGAGTGTTTTGGATTATTATGTTTAGGGTTACCTGATAGCAACTGTGAAAAAACAGTACAAGGGGTGGGGGATAATAGGTGCCTACATAAGAAAAAGTCCCAAAAAACAGGACTGTCCCTTTAAAAATGGACAATGGGTAGTCACCCTAATTACATTACATGTATTGTGTACCTTAATATACAGTGTGCCAAATCCTACTCTCATGTGTGCATGCTCACCTCCAGATGTCTCCAACTGGAATTGCATGGATATGTCAATTTGCAAAACTGTGTTTGGTGTGACTGAATCTTCAAAGACAAAACCAGACTTGTCCAGTTTTATAAATCTATAGATATGTCATTGGTGTGCAAGACACTTTAGATACACATGACACAAGTTCCCTGCCCTTGGGAGTTTACAACCGAAGACCCTGATCCTGCAATTTTATGTGCAACCTGTGAGCTCCATGGAAGCCAAGGACAGTTAGCAAGATCATTCAGGGGGTCTGTGCCATTGCAAAATCTTGTCATCAGTCAAACTGATAACACAAGCAAAATGTCACTGCCTCACGGTGGGTAAGGAAGTGGATGAGAGAAGGATAAACCTCAATTAAAAACTAAGTGGAGAATACTATCATAGTGTGTTCTGTATAGAAACCAGACCATGTAAATTGTTTCCCATGTTTCTAGTTAGTTATTTAATGCTTTTAAAAATGATTTTAAATTTCCCATGGTCAGCTGACTCCAGGGCAGTTGTTCTCAACATATTTACTACTGTGGGCCGCATACAGTACTACTTAAATGGCCCTGAAGATGTCATGTGGTCCGCAGCTCTGTGCTGATTGGGCTGCAGATTGAGAACCACTGCTCTGGGGTGTTGATGCCCTATAATGCTGCTTCGGCCTGGGAGGCTGGTGCATGCTTACAGGGTGTGGTTTTCAGAGTTTCTCTGTGCATGAAACTGCAATTGAACTTCATGGCTACAGAATGGGGCCCTAAAGCAGCAGTAAGGGGACATTTTAGAAGTCTCTTTTAAGTTTCTGCTCCATCACTCTCAACCTGTCATTTTGAGGAGTCGTACAGGATCTCAGTAGTCTGCTTCAGAGCCATTACTCATCTTGCATGCTGTTGACATAAATATCTGATCTTCATATTGTAGTTGGGAGTAGGCTCTTTAAGCAGATTATTCTGCTTTCTTCTTTTATTATAAATTCACTGGCTTGTTCCCAATTTGATTTCTTTTTGGCCTTTCTTAATTTTATTTTTCAAAGTAGATGGATTTCTTTTAGCAGGCCAGTTTGAACCTTGTACAGAACTTTGATGGCTAATGAACAAAGTGTATTTGGTTATAGCTTCCTTTTGAGATTAAATTCTGTATCTGCAGCCAAACTAAACAGGATCTTGAAGTCTCAAAATCTCATGTAGAACAGCTTTAATGCTCTCATAATTACTTATTTGCAAGATCATGCCAACATGATGCATCAGTGCATTGGATAGTACCTTTCTAGAGCATGGAAAACGCAAACATGATTAAGCCAAATACATTTCCAACAAATGTCAGTAAACTAGCAAAACTCGTATAGGGCCTTGTTGTGCCAAAGTTTCTCAATGAGCTTTTACAGAAGTAAGTACGCTCTATTCTGGCATTTGTTGTGCGAGGGTGTTTGTTTTAAGTTGTCTTATCTTTATCTGCTAAAGCCATTTCTAATGAAGTTAGAAAGCGAAAATCACATTAATAACAGCCAAAGTAAAACTGTTTTCATGTAAAGATGCCAATTCTGCTTCGGGTGACCTGTAGACTTTTCAGTTTGATCTGGGCAGGGGAGATGGATGCACTGGGCCCCCCCCATTAGAGAGGGCACCAGACCAAGTGTCATCGCAGCCTGGTTCACAGGGTCGAGTGCAGGGGTAGGATACAGAGGGACCTAGAGAAATTTGAGGATTGGTCCAAAAGAAATTTGATGAGGTTCAACAAGGACAAGTGCAGAGTCCTGCACTTATGACGGAAGAATCCTATGCACTGCTACAGACTAGGGACCAAATGGCTAGCCAGCAGTTCTGCAGAAAAGAACCTAGGGGTTACAGTGGATGAGAAGCTGGACAAGAAGGCTAACAGCATTTCAGGCTGTATAAGTAGGGGCATTGCCAGCAGATCGAGGGACATGCTCGTTCCCCTCTATTTGACATTAGTGAAGCCTCATCTGGAGTACTGAGTCCAGTTTTGGGCCTCACACTACAAGAAAGATTTGGGAAAAGTCCAGAGGAGGGCAACAAAAGTGATTAGGGGCCTGGAGCACATGACTTATGAGGAGAGGCTGAGAGAACTGGGATTGTTTAGTCTACAGAAGAGAAGACTGAGGGGAGATTTGGTAGCTGCTTTCAACTACCTGAAAGGGGGTTTCAAAGAGGATGGATCTAGACTGTTCTCAGTGGTGGCAGATGACAGAACAAGGAGTAATGGTCTCAAGTTGCAATGGGGAAGGTTTAGGTTGCATATTAGGAAACATTATTTCAATAGGAAGGTGATGAAGCACTGGAATGGGTTACCTAGGGAGGTGGTAGAATCTCCTTCCTTAGAAGTTTTTAAGGTCAGTCTTGACAAAGCGCTGGCTGGGATGATTTAGTTGGGGTTAGTCCTGCTTTATACAGGGGGTTAGACTAGGTGACCTCTTGAGTTCCCTTCCAACCCTGATATTCTATGATTCTAATACCACTCAGGTTTGGCCTGGTGACCCCGAGTCGTGCTCTGACCCCGTGAACTAGGTTGCAACACCCAGAGAAGGGAGCTGGGCTAGCCCCAGTAGAGTGAATGCAGAATGGGCTTGCTGTCCAACCTTCCTCCAACCACGTTGGGCCTCCTCTTAGTGGTCATATTTTGGACGGGGGAGGGCTTAGTTCATATTTTGCTCCTAGCCTCCCATTGCTTCTGACACAGATGGAGAATGCCCAAGGGACTTCAGCCCTCATATTTCCCCTACCAGTAAGTTCCAGATTTGTGCACACAGCACAGTGTGTCCTCAGTGCCCAGGTAACAAATAATAAACTTGAACATCTGGCACACATTCATGGTGAAAATAGGGGACTTGAGTCCCAGTTTTGGTTCCCAGCTCTGACCTGGACATGCTTAAATGAGTCACTTATTTCCCTTGCTTTAACAATGGGGTGCTGAGATTTCTCCCTACTATTTCTAAAGTGCTTTGAGGTCTGTGCACTTCTAAGGCATATTGCATCCAAAGTTTTTTTTAAAAAAAAATGTTTATAGGAAAGAAGAGTTCATTTTCAAGTGTTTTGTTTTATTAATCAAGAAAGGCAATTTGTTCAGAGGTAGGAGGATGGTGGAGACGACTTGCTGGATTTCAATCTTTTTTTATATCATTTCTTCTCCATTAGGTTGTTGACGGAACTTGAATCGCCTTCTTGGTGGCCATTCCGTGGCAAACTCTGGAAAGGGCCACTGGAATCAAAACCAAAGGAAGTAGCCTCGATTTCAGGGTCAAAGAACCAGGAAGGAGTAGTAATCAGAATTCCAGTTATCATCACTCACGGAACGAATTGTAATGTCATGCCAGGGAAATTAACACTTCTGGCTTCTGGCCTGGAAATCAGTGATTCCAATTCTCAGATCATTCACCGGTTTGAATTGAAAGATGTGGATGATATCAAAGTTCATACGCCGTATGAGATCAGCGTCCGTCAGAGGTTTATTGGGAAGCCAGACACCTCTTACCGGCTGTTGTCAGCGAAGATGCCAGAAGCAATCCCAGTCTTGGAGATGCAGTTTAGCAAGAAAATACAGTTTTTGGAAGATGCTTTGGGATTTGTCGGTGCAAGGAAATCTCCTCAGACAGATCTGGGCAATTCCATTTGGCAAGCAGGTAAATGACAGAAATGAAGCAATGTCGCAAAGCTGGTTCATTAGTAGCAGCTGTTCTTGAACAGTTCACAAAATTTGGAAGAAAACTGCAGATTTTACAGTGTAAATCCTCTTCCTTGCCTTGGTAATCTAATGGCGATGAGACCATGCAAATGATAACAGGAAACCTTTGACAGTCAGAGAGTAATATTAGCTATCATCACTAGTGAGAGGTATCTATAGATGAGAGTAAGGGGTGGGGATGCAGAGATAGGATGAGCATTTACCTACCAGCTTGAACATAATTTTGCAAGGGTTTGGCTGTTCATCACGAGGCCTGCTTTTTCAAGAACAATCAGCGACTACGGCAGTTTGACTCCCCCAGCCCTTCCCCTCCCCGCCGTAGGAGCCCAACTTGAGACCTCTAAAATGGGCCTGATTTTCAGCAAGTGCTGAGCATTCTCTCCAAGTTAGGCACTCAGAAGTGGAGTTACCCAAACATACTCATTGCTTTTGAAAATGATTACTGTAGTTTAGATTTGAGTTTCCTTCAGATTCCTTCAGTCTCTATTTGAGGTACTTCTTGGCTCGCTTGCCCTTATTGGTTTTTGTGCCTGTCTTTTGAGATCCACAGCCTTTCTCTCCCCACGCTTCCACCCCCTACATGTTTGAGTCATGTCATAGCTCTTTTCCTTTTGGCTGACGACAGCTGGAGGTAGCTGTGCACTGAACCTGTCATTGAGTTAATCACAGCTGTTTAAAACTGCTAACTTTCACCCCAGCATGATTTAAAATGACCAAGGTGTTAAACACCAACTTCAGTAGACATGCTATTGATAATAATTAAAATTACAACAGCAGAGTCCTATTACTCCTAGCTCTGATAACAAGTAGTTTGTTTTTAAAACCGTATTATTTGTGCACAAGAACCCACTAGAGGAGAGGAGATGAATCCATAGTATGGCCATTTTACGGATATGCTGCAAGATTAAAAACCTTTCCAGATTCACAACCAGAATGAAATTCACTATTACCTGTTCTCCTTCCCCCACCCCCTCAAAAAAATATTCTGCAAGCACCATTTTCTGTCACCCCTAATGGGAAAAGACCTAGTGTTTCCTTGAAGTCCAGTAGGGATTTCACTAATGCCATCCTAACCTGGAAGGGACTCAGATATCATGGTCAGAGGTGGCAGTTCAACACTGGTACTGAAATGTGGATGGCCTTTTTTTTTTTTTTTTTTTAAATGGGCAGTTGACTGAGGCACAGACCTGTTAAAAAGATAAATTCCCAGTGTATTTAAACATTTGAACAGCAATAGAAAGCTGACATGGCAAAAGAATAGATGAAACCAACATATTTTCTATGCACCAAACTAAAATTGGATTTCAGCAGAGACAAAATGTTCTCTTGTTGACCAGTCTTCAAGGACCGGGCTTGGAAAAGCTTGTTAATTTTTAAGGAAATAAGTCTTAGGCACTTGGCACTGAAATGTAAGCAAAACAACTTAGAGGAAAAACAACCTGCTGATTTCCAAGCACCGAGTTACCGAGGCAAACTGATGTTCAGTTCCTGATCGACTTAATGCTTATTACTAAAATAATTGGCTATAAAGCCTTATTTTGCTTTGTTTCTCACTGCTCTGCTCTGCTTGCATCTGAGTCAGTGAGTCGAGGATGTTGCTGTCCTATCCCCACCAGCATTTTTACTGTTTAGGTTGGAAATGCCAATAGTGGAAATCATGACGTCTGTGACTCCACCAAAACTACTTTCCCTTGTTTGTTTGTTCTGTAGATCCAGTATCAGTCACATACTGTTGCCACGAGATGGCAGTCATTGACTACATTTTAACCTGTGGGGTTTTTCTGTACCTCTGTTAGAAGCATGGAATTTTTCTAAAGGATTTTTTTTTCCAGATGCTGAATTTTGATTCATGAACTAAAAGACGCAGATAAATCTTTTGTAAAGTTGTCTTCACCATTCAGACTTTCTGTAACAGCAGGTGCTAACTCATGGCATTCCCATGATTTTGACAGAACACTGCCATTTTAATATATGACCTGAATATAATTCCCGAATGAAAGAGTCAAACTATGCATGCTTCACATTCATTCATACATATAGATGTATATAGAATGTATATTTTTCTCATAATTTTGAGTTGGGTTCAAGTAAAATCCTCATTGAAGCATTCAGTATCTTCTAGTTTGCTTGAAACTAGAAGATACAGAATGTCTGATTGTCTTGTGTTTACTTACTCTCTTTAGCCTATTGGACAAACCCATACAGGGTGTTAAACAACCTACAATTATCTAGTTCTTGTGCCTTGGTGTAAGAGAGGTTTTGCCAGGCTGGATCAGACCCTTAGAACACTTGGCCAGTAGTAGCTACTTTAGAGAAATGTACAAAAAATCCAACAGTGCACAGTTATGGGATAGCCTCCCCCCAGGAGAAGCGTCCTCCTGACTCCCAATAATTAGAGGTTGGCTTATGTCCTGCAAAATCCCTTCCAAAGCTCCTATCCTTGCTATTATAACTGTTTTCTTGTTATCCATATAAATGTCCAGTACTTTTTTTTTGAGGCCTGCTAAGCTCTTGACTCAGTGAAATCTTGTGGCAATGAGTTCACTGGGACAATTATGGTTTGGATGAAGAAAACATATTTCCATTTATCATCTTTAAATGTTGCTGCCTTTCCATTTAATTGAATCTCCTTTTTATTTTGTAAATAAAACATGCCCAATCTCCTCCTGTATCCCATTCATTATTTCATGTACCTTTTGTCATCTCCTTTCCTATTTCTCTTTCCATCAAGATAAACAGGGCAGAGTATAGTTCCCAGAGAATTAGCTAGTGAATGAATACTGAATATGAATATTCTAATGAATTAATTAGTTTTAAATGGCACTCAGTTGGTAAGAGACGCAAAGAATCTTGCCTAACACTAGGCAGAAGTTATTTCCATGTTCCTTTAAACAAGATTACAGTAGTAGTTTACTACAAACAGTATTTTTTTAAAAAGTAGTGTTTGATACTTAGTGGCTCAGAGGATACAAGAGGAAGTTGGACAGAGTAGTACTAGCATGGTGAATGACTTGCTTGTCTTAAAGCTTGACTCTCTGAGTCCAATAACGGACAGACTGATAACCAAATAATTCCAGGGGATTAGGAATTTGCAGTAATTACATGCAATGGATTTAGGTTTTTGTATTTTTGGTTTAGCTTTTGTCTCCTTTTTCATTAAGAAGTAATGCTATCCAAAGTAGTAGCGTATGTGCTGTCAGGCAGCCAGCCAGCTTGGCACCAGTTCTTTGAATCCAGAGCGAGCTCCAGCTTCCGACTTATTTACTTTCTGTCCTGATGTCTCCAGCAGCTGTTGTCGTTGTGCTGTGTTAAGTCAGGCTGTGCGATAGCAGTCAGTGGCAGCTTCCTTCCACGTTCAGTGCCCCTTTAAGTGGGACCACTTCTGGGATGTTTGGAGTGTCTTGCTCCGTAAATATGGCTGGCGCTAAACACCCGAGACAATCTGCGTTACAAATAATGGCCTTTAATTGTAGCACTTCTCTGGAACAAGAGGGATCAGGTATTGCAATAGGAGCCGGTGCTTTAAATAAAGGACAGGTGGCATGCTGCTTCAGAAGTCAAGTCCGTGCTGCTGCACTGATTAGCTCGGTGTGCGCTGTTATCGTCAGTATTGCCCTTTTGTTCCGAGGCTAGCTGACATGATTCACAGGTGTTCTCCAGGGCAAGCTGTGTTTTGCAAACTGAATTGACGAACGTGTGAAGGGGAAGCAGAAAGAGCTACGTTGTTCCTGTAGGGAACATCTTGCCTCCGAAGCATCATCTGGTTCAAACGGCGGCTTGGGGTCCAAAATTAACCTTTTAGCCATTGGCCCCCTGGTACTAAGTAGCTTTTCTGGGGCATGGCAGGCCCTCCAATTGCTACGTTCTGGAGACTAGCCTGAGAAGTTCTGACTGTCGGATGATCTCTGATGCATTACATAGATAATGGGTTTTGTTTTGAAGGAAGAGTGTCTGGTTAAATGTGATGATTCTCATTTAAGTTCCTATTGGACCTGGTGACAAGATGACCAGTGTTAGTATGGTGGATCCTGCGCTTCTCTTGGCAGGGAGTTAAGATGCCACCCCTTAACTGTGCTCTTGGGGTGCGAGTGGCCCTGCTAGTGGCTCTGGAAGGGGGTAAAGGAGGGAAGCGGGAGAGGGTCTGGGTTTGTTCCTCACTCTGAGCCCCAGCCCCTCCTAACCCCTACAGGTTCTTCCCCTCTTCCCCTGTGGGTGGGGTACCTTCAGTCCTTAGATGCTGGGGGAGGGAGTCTCCCTCCCCTACTGGGGCATGGTCCCCCTTCCTTCGGTTCTCAGATCTTCCAAGTCTCACAGCAAACCTCCAAGCTCCAGTCTTTTCTCCCTGCTCCTCCTCCGTCGTCATTGTCTGCCTGAAGAAGCGAGTTTTATTGAGTTCCTAACAGGGCCTTAATTGACTACAGGTGCTCCAATTAACCTGCACCCACCTTCCCTAGTCTACAGGGAACCATGTCTTAATTAGCCTTGAGCTTACATATTTCCCCTCAAGGACTCTACGACTGCTCCCGGGCCCTTCTGCATCACAACCCCAACAGAAGCTTCCACTATGCAAAGCATAAAGCACTTGGCTTGGTTTTACCTCCTGCCTTCCCCACCTGTTCCAGCAGATGTCACTGAATGACCATCTGAATTTTTCTTTACAGCCACCCGAAGCATAGGAAGCATGGTGCAACCTGGATCCTCATCTGGAGAAGGCGGAGGTGGGCAGGATCAGCTGCAAAAGGAAATCGTGTCTGAGTCAGAAACTCAAGAACTTAAACAGGTACTGTCAAGATGAGCCCAGGTTAAAGCAGCATATACCTAAGCCCTTTCGTTGTGCTCTCCCCCAAAACATAAACACTGTGAAGAGGAGCAGGGGTCATCCCTCGGTCTTATACACAGAGCTCTTCATTTACTATAGCCCAGGTCGTCTCATCCCCCCTTTCTCTGGAACACTAGACAAATATATTTTTTTTAAAAAAAATCTAACCAATGAGCAACCCTCAGTGTGCTTATCCACCACCTTTTGTTGGGTTTTGGGGTGTGTTTGCCTTGTTTGTTTGTTGGTTTTTTTTTTTGAGAAATCGGGGATTTGTCATCATGGTGAAAATAGCTCTGGGATTTTGATACATTGAAAAGTCTCACGCTCGTGCCACCCCCATTCTACACTGAAAATTTAAATGTTTAAATACTGATTTTCCTGGTCACATTATGCCCATTTGTGCTTTCTCCTTCCCTATTTCACTGCTCTTGAAACAGACACTATCAACTTGCATGTTTTTTGAACGATCATTTATTTGTATTGCAGTAACATCTGGGGGAGCCATTGTGCTGTGTGTGGTAAAGACATATAGTAGAAAGAGTCTCTACCCCCGAGAGCTTGCAATCTTAATTTAGATATAAGATCCAACGGGTGGATTGGACAGATGAACATGGGGGTAAGGACAAGGTTGCAGTAAAAAGGCTGACTTTTAAAAATTTCCAGTTTATTACAGCTTCCTTAAAATATTAGGTCCTGAATTTGTTTTAAATTCCTTAAAAAAAACAAAAAAAACCCACAACACCATTTTTCTCCTGGTATGATTGTTGAAGCCTTTTCAGCAGCAAAGAGACTGACCATACACAGAGTGCTGTCAAGTACACAAGGTAAACAACCTGGAAAAGCAAAGGAGTATATTTTCACTAACTTAAGTGTTACTTATATCTGTAATGAACACAACATTTTTAGACAGGTGGGACTTTCAAACCGATTGTGCCCCTTTAAAATATTTCTTAAAGAATATATTGGAGGTGTTCCTGGCATTGTCCTTTTCCTGTCTCTCACTTGAATGATGCTTTTGTGGTTTCGTGATATCATGTGAAATAGCCTCTTCTTCTGCTTCAGCCTTTATTTGTTCGTTCTCCCTCTCTCACATTATTCCAGACACAAAACCGCTCTTTAATGAAATTGGACCTGAGTTTGCAAGTACACAGCAGTCATTTTAAGGATGGGTAAAAATGAAAACCTTGCAAAAAACATTATAGTTTACAAAAATCACTACTAGCAACCCACCGATGTCAGAAGTAAGGTGAAATTTAACAGAAACCCAGACATTTGAAAGGTTGTCTTTGCAGGGAAAGGGACTAGAGATCTTTTTTAAAAACAAAACAAAAACCTAAGAAAGTCCCACTAATCATTTCAAAGTTCACCAGAGCCCCTTTGGCCCCAAGGGGCCATTCTGATATTCCTAATACACCCAGCCCAGATTTTCCAAAATGTCTGATTTTGGAAACCTCCATTTTCAAATACCCAAACTGAGAGACCTGGAAGTAGCCTGATTTTTTCAGAAAATACTGAGCACCTGCTTTCTGAAAATCTGGTCCCTGGTTGCCTCAGATTTTGCCCCCAATAATTGAGGTACCCAAAATAACACTTGAAAAATCATCGCACCCCACTTCTTTCCCTCACCCAAGGATAAATTCCATAATATCCCTCTTTGGACTTTTAAACTAGATTTCACAATGACCTTATGCATTAAACTCAACGGGACTTTCTAGGACTGTCTCTTTTTGAGAGAAGGTGAGGGGAAAGAGGGAAAGGTAAATGATGACAATGCATTATTGTCCCCCTGGGGTAGGGTGTGCCCCTTGTACTAGCCCAGTGAGAGCTGGATTGGGCCAGGTGGGCCCAATCAGCTAATTAAGCTGGAAGCAGAAGAGCTTTAGACTGGAGGCAGCTAGTTAGAAACAGGCTCACCTGTGCTGGAATAGGCAGGCTTTGCATAAAGCCAAGTAGCTGGCTGTGATCCGGTACTGCTGGGAAGTTGGCTGCAGTCACTCCTTGAGTGGAGGGAGTTCGAGTCTGGCAAACCCAGAGAGGAGGGAAGCCAGATATGTAGGAAGAAGCCCAGGAAAACAGCAGCAAGAGGTGGGACTGTAGCTGCTTGTTATAGGGTTCCTGGGCTGGAACCCAGTGTACAGGGTGGGTCTGGGTTCCCCTACCAGCCCCTGGGGAGCAGCCAGGGCATTAGAGGCACTAGCCAGACAGCAGGTTTTGAAAGATTATGAATCCTCTGAAGGGGAGGACTTTAGTGACTTGGCCAGAGGGCTATGCCACAGCAAGGGAGCTGCAGACCCGAGGCATCGCGCAGTAGAACGAGACAAGATGGGAGAAGACAACATTGGAGAGAGAGCGCAAGCTGGCCTGGCTAATTCCCAGGAGGCTAGCATGAGGCACCGCCCACGATGTGTGGATGTCGTGACACTTCCCAAAATCAGAATGCAAATCGTTTAACTTTCTGACAAAATGTGCAGTAACTGACGTGGAGTTGACCTTTTTTTTGAGGACTTTAAGGGCTTATAAATTTCAGACTTTGCTTTTCATAAGTGCAGCTACTGCCTGTCTTCAGATCAACCTAGCATGCACTTGAGCAACTCGTATGCATTCAGCTGGGTTCTTTGTTTATTTCTTAACCTGTCAGTGGTATAACTACAGAACTAGACTTTGCAGAAAGAGCATAAAAGCCAAAATGTTAAAGGAGGGGCTGTTGACCATGAGCTGTGAGGGCTGTTGAAGACACTTGCATATTTTGCAGCATCTCTTAGAAGGGGCTGTTGAGGAATTCCTTTTTCCGGGGCCAATTCATGACAAATACACAGCCTACTTCAATGCCTGGAAACTACTATGGCACTCTGCAGTTATGAGTGGTGAGTGTAGGCTGCTCCTTACTAAGGCATGATCCTGACTGCTCCTGCCCCCAGCAGCTCATGCTGAAGAGGAGCCACATGTATTTGTCTTGTCTGCATTGAGGGACTCACCTTCAGAGATGCTGCTCCCAGAAGTTCTCCATGCACCATATCTGCTGTCTACTCCAGAGCTCTGGAGCAGAGTCAGATAGCTCAACTGAGAATCTATGCAAACTTCATCCTTCTTCCCCGTGAAGAAGGAATGTGGTGGGATAGATTAGAAGGGAAGGAGGCATGAGGATGTGGAAGAAGGAAACCTCGGAGCGTTTGAAGGGGCAGGTGCGTACTACTGAAGGCATGTATACAAGGTATATCTATTTCTGTGGGGTGAACTTTATACTAGGTCCAGGAGCAGCACCTTCATGGAGATCCAGTACAAACCCTTCCAGCTATTGTCGAGGATGGTTGGTGTTTCAAAGTGCTGCTTCTGGACCTTAAAGTCATGGAGCAAGCAGTCAGGGCACCATATATCTGCTTCTGGCATGTAGGTATCTGGCAAATTTCTCAATGCCCTGAATATTTCCATTAGATTTTCCTTATACACCAGTTTTTTATTGGGAGGCAGCATTGACTAGTCAATAGGATGTAGGACTGGGAGTCGAGAGACTTGGGTTCTGTTGACTGTGCCACAGACTCTGTGACTTTGAGCAAGTGACGTCACTCTCTGTGACTCTGCTTCCCCTTCTATAAAATGAGAAGAATGATAGTTGATCAACTTTGTCAAGCATGTTGAGATTTAAGGGTGAAACAAGCACTAAGTACACAATGTTAATGGGCACAGGGCAGTGTCGTAACTGTGGTGTCCACCATTTTGAAAATCGCTTTATGGTATTCTGATCCTTTTCAGAAAATAGTGTTACTCAGCTGACGAGTTTCCCTCTTGAAAATTGATTATGTTCTTTATTTTTGTAATATCTTTAGTTATGGACTGAAACTGGCAGGGACCGTGGAGGGCTTTGTAGAGCTCTTTGTGGAATGAATAAGGTCAACAGACCATCTTAGAGTCGGAGAGATTTGGGGGGGATGGATAAATTAACAGGAAAATATCTGAACAACAGAATAGGCCTGGGGAGAAACATTCATTGTTGAAGTTCTTTCACAAAGCTACTCATATCTGTAGTAACAACTCAAAGAACTGAATATTAAGTACCTCTCATTAGAGCCAGAAACCCTCAATAGTCTGGAATTGTGATTGGGTACTTAAGTGAAAGAACTTGCCAGGACTTCATCAGGAGGTGTTTGTGTTTAAAACACAGCATTTTGTGGTTGTGTGGGCAGCATTCCATTAGCTAGGCTATGGATTTGCAGAAAAGAGTCTACTGAGTTCCTGAGGTCTGTGGCTGAGTCTCTGCCTACCGGCTGACCATGGCTGACATAATGTCATTGGGTGTGGGAAGGGCTACGTTAATATTAGCTTAATGAGTGTGGTTGAGGAGGGGGAGTGGGATTTTGTTCACTAGATATGGTTTGGCAAAATAAATTCAGTGCTTTCTAATTTCCGCTCTGTTAAACCTCTCCTGCTAAGGAGCTATTACCCTTGTGTTTACTACATCTGCTGTTTGCATATCCCATATAGCAGATGCTACGATATAAAGGAATTAATTTCCATAGAATTTGTGAAAAATCCATAGATTTCATTGTGTATCTTTCCATTGGGTTCTGAGTGCCTCTTTGGTCATATGATTGTGTTAGTTTAGTTTAGTCATTTCACTCTGATACTTTCCTCTGCATTTATTTACCTTTGTCTTTCATTCACACTTCATCTTGGGAAAGCCTAACTGTTATAAGGTCAAAGAAGCAGTGCTTAGTTGTGGGCCCATTCATCCACAGTATCAGAGTGCTGGAATAGCTCTATTTGTAACTTGTATATGCCTTAAAGCTTGATGAAACAAATAACCAGTACAGTGAATCCTGTAAAACTGATCTCGATTGCTGTCAGATGTTCCATAAAGAATCCACCTGCTGTGCTATCGAATGTACTTGTTCTAGCAATCCTGTTTTTAATGTGTGTCCTATGCTCAGACATTTTGTGCCATAGGATGCACTCTGCTGACTCCCTGAAGGCTCCTAGAAGAGGATTTTGAGGTCTGAACCACTGGCTGCATGTGTACACTGCTTGAGTGCACGTGTGACTTGTGTGCCCAGTGACGTACGTACTGTGTGTAGTTGCATGCACACGCCAGGGGCTCCATTCCACAACTGCTCCAAATGGGTGCATGTGATCCCCATAACAGCAACCTTATGAACCTGTGTATTACTGCAAGCCACATTCTGTAGCCTTTCTGTTCCCATGGATGTAGTTTAGACATGCCTGGATTCAGATGTATCTAAGCAGGAGCTGATTGCAGGGCCCTTGCTGGCTCAGGCGCCCATGCATGTACACAAATAGATCCTTCCCTTGATGTCCGGCCTCACCCCTCTGTGGCACAAACCCTGTGGAGTGAACCCCTTGAGGAATTCAGGGAAGCCAAAATCAGAGCAGTCAGCTTTCATCTTACACACCTGCCGCTTTCTGCGGGTTTTTTTTTTTACTGATGGATACCTATGCGCAGGGTTCAGCCAAATTTATCTCACCTCTTACTTCACATCAGGTTACCGCAACTGTGGTGGTGGTAATTGCACTGAGATCAGGGCCCTTTGGGGCCTGTAAACTCTTTGGGACAGGACCAGTCTTTGTATAGTGCCTGCCACAATAGGGCTCGGGCTGTATGGGCTGCCATAATACGCATAAATAATATAGTTCTGCTAGGTGCAGTAGAGACACATAGAAAGGGACAGTTTCATCTTGAAAAGTTTACAGTCTAAGTAAATAAAAGTTGGGGAAAGTGAAGTATTACTATCCTCACTTTGCGGTCAGGGAACGAAGGCACAGACAGGTGAAGTGACTTTCCCAAAGTCCCCAACAGAAAATCTGTAGCAGGATTGGAAGTTGAACCAGTTTTTCTTAGTGGTAGCCAGTGACTTTCTCTTATTGCTGGAGTTGAAAAGGAAGGAGATTGCTTGTGAGGCCACTAATCTTTTTGATCAGTTCTGAATGCAAATGGCCAGGAAAGATGTCTCTCAACTTCAGTCCTTAGTATTGCCTCTGAGGTGTAGTAGTGTGTTGTAAATAGAAAGGAGGGATTTCATCTTTTGATTCACAGCCCAAATTAGGTTTTGGCACAGAAGGCATCTGATCTTTTAGTGGTTGGCAGAATTTGTGCATTGATGACTAGACATCTTGTCATGTTTTGCTCCACAAAAATAGCAGCCATTTTTAAGGTTTGGCCAGACTACTGACTCTAGTAATCTTTCCAACCGTCTTTCTGTGGGCAGCTTTAGATGCAGCATTTTAACTATGTCAGACCACCTTTTGAAGAAAACAACTTCCACACACAACTTGAATTTCCATTGTGGCTAGCAGGCAAAGGGTTAAGCAAATTGTCACCAGACTCACAGTAGGCAGACAGAGAAAATGAGTGGATGAAAATGAGCCACTTGCAAGTTTTTGTTTGTACCAGGAACCACATCAGCCCCTTATCTTCAAATTAGACCTAATGGTCAGGTAAAATGAACAGAGCACTGGAGCTGTCTGAAATTCCATTTTAATGGTGTTCGTATTTTAAAAGCCTTCTCTTTAAAACTCTTGTTCTTTCTTGGGTATTTTAAATGTTAAGCACATTTGAATTAATCTAGAGCACATCAAAATTAATCAGATTTAAAACTAATAATAGGTCAGATGTTATAATAGACCTGTTTGCTTTTGCACAATTTTATTGTGTATATTATATTGGTGTCTCTCTTTGAGGAGTGGAAAGTGCCTCTTTTTCCTTTCTGGCTTCTACTGTGCCATCACCGCCTGTTAATCTGTAAATGTGTTTAAGCTTCCACTTGGCATACAGCAGCACCACTGCCTTGTGCTGTGATCTCAATTGATTTTGAGATCACAGCACAAGGCAGTGGTGCTAAACGGGGTCAGGCCAGGTCACTACTTAAGCATCAGTGAGCTCAACAAATTAATAAGAATCTCTGTTTGAATGCCTGGTTGCTGCAGACAGTGGTGGTGAGTCAGTAAAGGAATTCCTCCACCTGATTTTGAACTAAACCAGTGTCCTGGCAGGGAGTTGGGGGCAGTGTGCTGAGGGAGAGGCCATCTTTCCAATCAGATGTAAAACTAAGTTTCTGACCACTTGTGATTTACGAAGAGTGCCTTAGAGTGCTCTTGGAAAGCTCCATCTGTAAAACCCCAGTGCCCTAGCTGATCTCCAATTTAGGTAAATTTTGTCTGTAAATTTCTCCTCCGGTTCCAATTGGATATGGTAATCCTCATTTCCTGTTCCAGCCTGATGTGTCATGTAGCTGTACGCTGCTAGACAGCTGCTGCGTTTGATCTGAGATGTGGGTGACGTGACCTCCATGTCCCTTACCTACAGTATCTCCCTGGAGTTATTGAGAGGGTTAATAAATTAATATTTGTAAAGAGCTTTGAGATCCCTACGTAAAAGTGGTGCCCAGATATTAGATGAGAAAATAGAACAACTATTCTCCTCTTCACTATTCTTGTTACTACAGAAACCACATGGGCATGTTTTATCCAAGGATCAACAGCAGAATCATAAACAGGAATGTATTGTCTAGGTGCTCACCAGTCATGGCGATAACGACCTAAAGAGAAGAGAATGGTCTTTCCACAGATTCCATTCTGAGGTAGTGAATAACACCTGTCCCAGCCAAGGAGGGTAGTGATGTTCTGTTGTTACATATAGTATCAAGATGTCTATAGGCCACCATGGCAGCAGAAGGAACCACTTTCTAGCAGAGGGAAATTGAGAAGCACAGTTCCCCATCCCCGTGAAATGAGGCAGGTTTTCCAAATCCTCTCCTTATACATCTGTCAGGAAAGGTAGCTGAGTCTTGTCAGAAAATCAGCCAGGCTGGACAGATCTGGCTTTGGTTCACACTAATGAGTTGATGAAGGAGGCTTGTAAAGAACATCCAGGGGAGTGAACAAGAGACAAAGATTTAATTTTCCTCTGAGCATACTGCAACAGAAGAGCCAGGGTAGTACACCAAGGGATTGCAAGGAAGTTTAGTTTTCTCTTTCACCATTTGGATCTCCACTTGGGAAATTAGCCATATGTGATCATAGAAATTAGAGCTGGTAAAAGCCTAGTGGGTCATTGTAGATCAGGGGTGGGCAAACTACGGCACGCAAGTGAAATGTGGACTGTTCTGCCCGGCCCCCCTGGCTGGGGAGGCTGCCCCTGGCCCCTCTCCCACCTTCCCCCATCCCCTAGGTGGCTGGAACCGGTGGCCAGGACCTTGGCTGGCAAGGGGCCGGCAGCTGGAACCCCAGACTGTCAGTGGGCTGAGTGGGGCCAGCGGCCGGAACCCCAGACCAGTAACTCAGCCCGCTGCCAGTCTAGGGTTCCAGCCACTGGCTCCTGCCAGCTGGGATCCCCGCTGCCGGCCCCACTCAGTCCACTTTGGCATGTGTGCCATAGGTTGCCGACCCTGCACTACATAGAACAGGATGACCGGGAGTTACCTTGAAGTTTCTCTGGGTGTTTGCTTATGGTTACGTGTGGAAGTGGTAATTTGCTAAGGGTAGGGTTAACTAGTTGATTTGTAATATAATGCTTGTGTGGACCTCTTGCTTGTATCCTGGAATAGTACAGCAGTCAGTGTATCTGTTATTTCCCATCTTGATGACCACGAATGTAGTCTCTCTGGCACATTCTTCCCCTCCCGTCTATCGAATATGATCCTGCTCCACTGCTTCTGACAGAACAAGGAGAAGTGGTCTCAAGTTGAGGTGGGGTAGGTTTAGGTTGGATATTAGTTAAAAACGTTTTCACTAGGAGGTGGTGAAGTGCTGGAATGGGTTACCTAGCGGGGCGGGGGAGGGGGCAAGGGCGATACCTCCTTCCTTAGAGGTTTTTAAGGTCAAGCTTGACAAAGCCTTGGTGGGGATGATTTAGTTGGGGATTGGTCCTGGTTTGAGCAGGGGGTTGGACTAGATACCTCCTGAGGTCCCTTCCAACCCTGAGATTCTGTGTTCCCTTCCTTCCCCTTCAGATCCCTGCATTCCCGCGTTCTTCACTGCATCATGCTTAACCAACTGGTCCCTCTACCTTCTAAGACCTATTCAACTCTACTCTTGCCCAAGTATTCAATACAGTCTTTCACTGTATGACCCCTCTCGCTCCTCTGACTATTTCCATTTGAGTGTCCTCCTTGTCCACTTCTCCTGCAGCCACCTTGGGGCCTTTTGCACCAGTGGAATGTCTTCTCTGTGCTGATCTGTCAAACTAATACCTATCTTCATTCAAATTGTTCCTGCAGAATCTCTGCTTCCATAGTGCCCACAAGTAATGAGTTAGTTATAACAGAGGCAGCTAGAAGCACAAATGCCTAAATTGAGAGACTGTGTAACTTTATTGCTTTAATCCTCACTCTTACTCACTCCATCCTTTCTGTTCTTCTAGCCCCACTTGCATCATGTCTAAAATTAGATTATCAGGACAGATTATCTCTGCTTGCTCTGTAAGGCATTTAGCCTGCTTTGGGGCACTGTAATATTAAATGGTGGAAATCTTAGCCCTGACATTTTGCTGGACATATGGAGGTAGAAGCAGAAACTTACATATTACAGTTGCTCTTCACATCTGAAGATAACTGAAACGCCTGTCCAGGTCATTCACCGAAAGCTCTTGATCTCTTCTTCTGACAGATACTAAAGAAGCTTAAGAACCTCGCCTTAGAAACAGACTCAGAACTGGAGAGACAGGATGAAGTTCTTGATGTCATCACCACTTCTGTAGACCGGGCAACTTTGAGTATTGACAAGCAGAACCGCAGAATGAAGAAGCTAACGTAGCACCCATACAAGCCAGCGAGGATGGTAACGAGAGGGATTGTGCAATTGTTTCTTGAACAGACTATTTATAGACTTTTTGATTGTACAGGAGTCATCTCTAATATTATCTTGAATGTTGCTGTGGAACTTTGGCGGGGAGTATGGGGGAAGGAATGTGGAAACTTTTGCAGACTGGGGTAACTTTTAAAGGCATTTTAAAATTAAAAAGGCCTAAACTGTTAATTGTAGGGAAATCATGACTATGAAATCCCCTTACAGAGGATCCTTAAATATAAAATACTGTGACTTCATCTGAGTTGACGTCCATGCCACGCGCTAAGTTACTGCTTTTGAAAAGTAACTTTTCTGTAACAAATAAGTGAAGATGAGAGGGCAATGAATTGTGTCTTTTTATACCAGATAATTGCACTCCAAAATTCTTGCAAGTTCTCTCCAGAAATGGAGGTAGAGTAGAAGTTGGCCAATTCACACTAAGCACCAGGCGTCCTACTACAAGTTGCTGAATTTTACGAATTAGTGATTGAGTGAACAAGCCTAATTGTTAACGATAAAAGAACTGTTCACTTATTGTACAAATGTAACTTTAAGATTCCTTGCACAGTGTACTAGTAAAGGTTTTATGTAATGAAGTCTTAGTAATAGAAGGGCTTGCCACAATTTTTGGCTATGAAATCTTTGGCTGGCAAGCGAGTGGAGACAGGTGACATGTCTGTGAGTTAGTGAGGTTTGTACTCGGTGAGGAGTGCAGTTGAGTATTGCCACAAGCTAAGTGTCCTGCTACGCAAGTAGCTTACTGAAAATAAGCGTTGAAGCAAAGGGGAGACTTTCATTTTCCAAAAGGGAATTCTTGATCCTTTGATGTTCGATTGCAGCTGCTTTGTCTTTTTATGCTTAATGACCAGCGGTAGAAATAAAAGTACAGTAGAGGATTAGTTGTTCACTATGCTATCATTGAGATAATTTGATAGGATTGTCGGAAGCACACAAGTCTGTCCTGAAATCACATGGAGTACCTTGTATACATAAAGACCCTCACTTATGTATAAAGAGATTTTTGGAATAAGATGCTTTCTGGTTGGCTGAAGTCCTTTATAAGGTTTTAGTGCTTCAGAAATCTGATGATGGCTTGACACAGATTCTCCATGGTCTGACAGATACCATTTCCTTAACCCTTCTTGGATGCTGGAAGGCTCAGGTCCATAAATTGCTTCGCATTCCTTCATTTTCCGAGGAATACACTTGTGATTGGTGTTCCCTTCGCACTTCTCAGATACGGACTCCATCAGAGCTGCACGGGGACCACATAAAGCCTGGTGGCGCTACTGCAGACCTATGGATTGAGTGTCTCTTGATCAATGCTATAAATGCTTTGTGTGCCTCTTGGTATTTATGGAAACTAACATGATGGACAGCCTTCCCCCTTTCATGATGTTACTTTTAAATAACTGGGATGTTTGGGAACAAGACTTCTTGTTAAAGCCAGTCTCACACGATTAGTTCATTGTTTTGTTTTTTTTTCAAAAATAAAAGTGAATGGCTGTAAAAATGTATCTAAAGTATATTATTGTTGTTGTTTTGTAACTTATCTGCATTAAACATGATTTAGTGTATACTTTTCTCTCCTGCCATAAAAGCCATTGCCTATAAAGGTTCCAAATAGCCTGTATGTAGCCCTGTAGCAGAGAACTTGAAGGGGATTCATTTCTGCTTACCACCACCTTGTTCATTTTCTCTACTACATCCCACTAGTTACTTTGCTTTAAAGAAAACTGTTATACCATGTCATTTCAAGGTGTTTTGTAATAAGCTAATAGTGAATTGTCCGCATGTAACTTTACAGATGAAATCTTTTTAAATGCTGAAGTTTTGGACTGGGGACCCTACTGATAACTGACATGGGATTGTCTCATTTCAGAGCAATATGGACTACAATTGAAGGAGTATATGGGAAATGACCTAGAGATAATAGTCTTGAAAACAATATAGTGCACATCTCTCCAATGTAAAAGCTAGTTGTATTTTTGCACTGCAAGTCCCTTATTTGCTATCTGAGTTGTTATTGGCATGCACTGGAGTCTTGCTCAGTGTTTCTGAATGTAGTAATGTTTAGACTATATGAAATATATACATAAAGTATGTACTACACTGTAAATCAGCACATCTGATTTAGTTTTAAATATCCCAAGTAACCGTTGTCTTAATGTGATGAGAAAACATGTTTACAAGATGATTTATTTTATTGAACTTGTTTAGAAATACACTTTGAGCAGAGTGCACATTTTGGTGTGAAGAAATTTGGACTTGGTGCTGATTTAGAATTGATTCCAATCGTTAATTAGTCCAAATACGATTGCCAAAAAGAAATAAAGTTTGCACTTAACTGGACTGAGTTTACCATTCTTTTCATCATAACTTATTGCTGTGCTTTAGCTTTAGCTATGGCATTTAATTCACTACTGTTTGTATAGATTGGTTTACTTTGGCCTAACGTGTTCATACCTAAAAAAAGCTCTAGTATTATAAGAGTAAAAAGTTGTAGATCTGTACATTTTCTGTCTGCTGAATTCCATCTGCCCGGAATTCTTTGATTCTGTAACTTGTTCTTTACTTTTAATAAAATAATATCTTGAAATTGTGATTTTTTTTTTCCTGTTTGTACCAGGATTTCTGGAGTGCCTTTTTGGTAGTGTGGGACACTAAGTGTGTGTCTCAAGGAGGCCTGCCCACCCAGTTACAGCCACCTCCCCTCCCATTTGTAATCATGTGACATCTCCATGGCAACTACATTGATTGCTTACCTGGGAAAGTAATTGATGTATATTTAAGTGTCTTTAGTGTGATAAATGTGTTGTCTCATTTGGAAAAAAGTCAATGTCACTCTTCTCATGTTCTATATTTCAATTCCATCCTTCCATCCATGCTGTAGCTCTCTGCCGACAACCTGCAAATGTTCTGTGTATCACAGCCGTATTTAAACCACAGTTTGGAAATCTCAAGTTCCTACCTTTTTTAATAATACCTAACGCAACACTCAAGCTTGTTCAGACACCCTCAGGATTTTGTTTTACTGCAGGTCTCTTCCTTCCTACCCAAAGAACAGCAAAAATACTTGACAATGAACCACAATCCATGCAGTGTTCAGCTGTCATCACTTTTTGACCATTCAAAGGATTTTTTTTGAGGAGGGGGAAGTGGGAGGGGAATCTGCACTATATATATATTCCAACAAATATTCTGTCCCAGAAGCAGGCTTTGCAGATATGTAATGCCAAGAACCTTCTTGAATTCTTAGACAATGGGCTAAACAACTGCCTCACTACTCAACTTTTCAATTATTTGAACAGTTACTTGGCATGGTTTTTTATTCATCAGGTTCTGCTACCCTAACCCCAAAATTGCTGCTTGAGCTTCTGTCATGGCCAGCAGTGAGAGAGGTCTTTTATGCTGGACATAAACTTTTTTTCCCCAAAAAAATTAGCAGAAATCAAGATTAATAAATTCACAGTCGAGAAGATACAGCTGCCAACGCATATAAGAAATGGATTATTTTTTGATTCTGCAGTGAAAGAACCTTTATACATAGTCTAAAACTTTCTTTCTAAAAAGTTGTGCCTTATATGTATAGATTGTAAGCTATTTGTGCCAGACACTCTTTATTTTTTATTAAGTGTACAATGTCAAACACAACAGGGCTCAAATCCGTAATCTAAATAGAGAACAATAATCTAACAATAAGGGTTCTAGTCTAAAAAAGAGTCCATATTATTTCGGACAGGGTTTTAAACCACACTTCGAACACTGCACAATTTCATGGTACATAAATAGTCAGCTTTCAAGTTCCTGGACATACTGAGTGATTTCTGGATATAGCCACAGCCTGCGGGTTTCATGTAGAAAATAATTTTACATGGAGTCAATGAAATGTTACAGTAATAAGCACAACACTTTACACTTATAAGCCGAGGAGTGCAAGGAGTTTTGCAAGCGGTTAATTAAAGCCTCACAACAGCTTGCTGTGTATCCAAGGCGACACTCTGAGAGCACTGAGTTGTCCTCTGTAAAAGGAAATGGAGTAAATCTGCCCACAGCTGTTAAGGCTGCATCTGGTAACATTGGCTTTGAGATACACTGGCTGAAATCACTGTCCTGATTCATGTTTAATATAGCAAAACATGGCAGCAGCATCACTTGCTTTCCACTGTGCGTGGATTATGTCAAACCTCAGCTTGGGGGAGAAAAATAATTTTGTAACTTGGCCTAATCGTAAGTTCAACCGCTAGTGCTGTAAAAGTAAAAGCTCTTGGCTAGCCTAGCTTCCAAGTCCTGTGTACTAGTGGTTCTGGACCAGGTGCGTGGTTTCTCTGCTCTAGCAGGCTTGTTTCAATGTTCCCTTAACGATGTGGGCTGAAGCTGTCAGTTCCACCCAAATGATCCGCTGGGCTTCATCCATCAGACTGCTTTCTTCACCGTAGTAACATTGCTTACTAGCCCAGCATGTACAAGGCTCGTAGGTGCTTTTTCAGAGCCCAGTTTGCCTTGTCACGGTAACGGGAGCCGTGAGTTCAGCAGTGAGAGGCCTAGAGCGTCTGGGTCCATGTGACAGCTCGCCTGCCTCCTGTTTTAAGTGGAGCAGCGTTCGCTTAACGGGATAGCAGTCCAATCTGGTTACTGTTGGGTGGTTTCATTCTAAGCCAGCTGCTTAGCCTTTATGCTGGCTGGTTTCCAAATGGCTGTAACACCTAAATACTAGACGCGTATCCTCTCCTGATGGGGTGGCCTGCTCCATGTTGTGATGTCTGAATGCCTACGAGAGGAAATCGCTGTGCTGCTGGAACCATGCCCCTGCCCCACTGTTTCAGATAACAGCTTATCTGCTGGCCGTTGAATCTCCAAGATGTTACCTTGGAGATTTGTGTAATGAATGGAAGGGGTGTAGGGGTATCCCCTGCAATGAGGGAGCATTTCCCATAGCTGGGAAGCAGAGTTAATCTTAAATTCCAGTTTGTCCTAGTTTCTTTGCCACTGGTTCCTGACCAAATTCTGTCTAGGGAAGCTTTAGGGAAGTGGGTCATGGCAGGGGGTCAAGGAGGGAGTTGAGACAGAAAGCAGTCAAGATGTCAAGGGGAAGGGGAGGATGCTCTGGTGTCTGATGGGAAAGTTGGATTGCTTCAGATAAAGTCAGCATTTGGGACTGCGGTGGAGTGAGGAAGGATGATCTTGTGGTTAAGGTATTGGACTGGGGACATGGGTGATCTGAACTTAATTTTTGACTGTGACAATGACACCATGAGTGATCTTGGGTGAGCTGCTCATGACCAGTCAGCAGTGCAAAAGATGGCCCTGTCTGCCTCTCTCTCTCTCTCAATCTCTCTCTCTGCCTCAGCTGCCCAACTGTAAAATGGAGTAATACTTTCTTTGTGTGTCTCATCTGTTCAGGCAGTCTTTGCTCAGAAGAGCTCAAGATCTCTTACTCTAGGACTGTGCAGCGCCCAGTACAATGGAACCTACAAAAAAACTTGACCATGGTTGGCTTGGCGGTGTGCAGAGAACACTGCCTATCATGCTGATCAATATTGTCTCATTGTTTCCTTATATTCCCCCAAATGTCTGTATCCATTTGGTGTCCCTTGTCTTATACTTAGTCTGTAAGCTCCTTGGGGCTTCTTGTTCTGTGTGTGTGTACAGGGCCTACCACAATGGTCTTTGACCAAGGACTCCTAGGAGCTGTGGTAATACAGATTGAGTAAATGCTACCAGAACACAATTAAGGCAGGACCTATCTTTGTACTTCCATCAGCATTGTATCTGTGGGCTTTGGAACCATGAATGGGTATAATCCTCACCGACCACTTCCTCTGAGATAGGGAAGCCAGTATTTTCACTTTACAGAAGCTCAAAGCATGGCACATAATAGTTCAAGTGACTTGCCAAAGATCAGGCTTCTTGAGGAATTGAGCGGAGATCCTTTGCAGCCTATTCTAATGCCCTGCCCACTAGACCATCTTTTCTACCTTTAATGCTGAAATGTTAGAGACTGTCCTTCAGTTCCTCAGTTTTGCGTTCTGTCCAAAGGCGGCACCTGCGGGGGACGGGCTAGAAAATGAATGTTTATTGGAGAGACTGATTTAGAGCAACGAAGAGTCTCTCAGCTTAGTGTGTGAGCGTCTGTGAAGAATTAATTCTTTAGTCCTGTTGACTTATGGTTTTGAGGGTGGGGAGGGGGAAGCCTACTCGGAAATGTTCTGATTTGTTCCACGTTGCATGTGTTCTTAATTTAATGCTTTATATGGCGGTGAACGTTGTTTACGGCCATGAAGTCACAGATAGAGACAGGGAAGGTAATTGCGGGTAGGTAGCGGTGCCAAGGTTTCCCTTCCATTACGGCACCTCCGTTCAGTGCTACAGCCTTGCCAACTCCCCATGTGCCAGAGGCAGAGAAAGGAACAGTGTTAAACAAAATAATTTTCAGGCCCTACTACGCCTTATGAAGTGAATCAGTTAGGCTCCTTTAGGAATGACCATCCCCTTGCTTGTAAAGTCTAGTGAGAAACCAAACCAAACCACAAACTTGTAATTTTTTGAATGTACAAATATATGTTGTATTTCTTGTGGGAGGGGTGTGTACGTATGGTGCTTAGCACAGTGGGGTCCTGCTCCTTGACTGAGCCTTCTAGATGCTACTTCCATACGAATAGTAGTTAATATAGTAACTTTCAGCTGCACATCTCAAAGCACTTTTCAAAGGTGTGGTCTCTTTTGTACAGATGGTGTAACCAAGGCCCAGAGAGATTGAGGGGAGTCAGGATCTGTGAGAGGCTGGATGTAGATGCTCTCTCTGGCCTGGGGGTCAGCCCGGTGTTCAGGATCCAGAGGCCCATGGGCAGGTCAGGAGCCAGGGTCAGCAGGAAACGAGCCGAAGTCAAAGGTCACTTCTGAGTTGGGCCAAAGAGCTGTAGGTTAGGGTCAGGGCAGTCAGAAAGCAAGGTGGCAGAGCTGAGGGACTGGAACTGGGCGGGGTTGAAGTCAAGAACCAGGGATGAGACTGGGGATCAAGTAAGGAATGCCAAGGTCTGTAGCAGTAGTAAGGCAGTATCCCGCTTGCTGCACAGACAGTTTCCTGTGTCTCCTTCTGGCTTAAATTATATACCTGGCCCAATCAAAGCCCCTGGGTCCCCTCCAGTCAGGTCCCTGTGGGTGGGGAGAGTAAGGCCTTAGAGCTCCCAATTCTCTGGTCACTAGTAGAGCCATCAGGTGGTGGTCGGGATGCAGCAATGGCCTGTGGGTCCCAGTTCAAGACCTGTGGATCCTCACAGGTGATGCCTAAAGTTAGGTATCTAAAATCATAGTCAGTTATCTGAATGAATATTCTGGTTTGTCACAGACACATCAGTTTTAAGAGTAGAAGGGACCACTGTGATCCTCAAGCCTGACTTCCAATATAACTCAGAATTTCCAAGTAATTCCAGGACGTAGCACATAATTTTTTGTTGAGCTAGAGAGACATAGAATCAGAGAAGATTAGGGTTGGAAGAAACCTCAGGAGGTCATCTCATCCAACCCCTGCTCAAAGCAGGGTCAACACCAACTAAATCATCCCAACCAGGGCTTTGTCAAGCTGGGCCTTAAAAACCTCTAAGGATGGAGATTCCACCACCTCCCTAGATAACCCATTCCAGTGCTTCACCACCCTCCTAATGAAAAAGATTTTCTGAATATCCAACCTTGACTTCCCCCACTGCAACTTGAGACCATTGCTCCTTGTTCTGTCATCTGCTACCACTGAGAAGAGCCTGGCTCCATCCTCTTTGGAACCCCACTTCAGGTAGTTGAAATCAGCTATCAAATCCCCCCTCACTCTTCTCTTCTGCAGACTAAATAACCCTAGTTCCCTCAGCCTCTCCTCGTAAATCATGTGCCCCAGCCCCCGATCATTTTTGTTGCTCTCTGCTGGATTCTCTCCAGTTTGTCCACATCCCTTCTGTAGTGGGGGACCCAAAGCTGGACACAGTACCGAATAGAGGGGAATAATCACTTCCCTTGATCTGCTGGCAATGCTTCAGAATCTAGAATCAGAACCAAGAACTACGGTTGAAAGACTCCAAGTGACAAAGAATCCACCTCCTTTTCCAACTGATAATGTTTTCAGAGGACTTGCAGCTCTGAAAATCAGCCCCCTTGGATTGGTGTCTAAATTTGGACACTCAAGTTTGAAAATGGTGATCCACGCAACTGGTCCCTCCTCAAAAAGTGTGTCAGTGCCACCCCAGGTTTAGAATCTAGGTCTCCAGATTGGGGATGCCCACAACTAAATCAGCAGACCTCAGTGCCAGCCAGTTTTGATCCTCTTCTTGGGTTATTCTAGACTGACTTCAAAAGCTGAAGTTTGACAAACTCAGACTGAAAATAAAGAGTAGATTTTTAACAAGTGGGGGTAATCACTGGAACAACTTACCAAGGACTAAGAGTTCTTATGGCACCTTAGAAACTGACAAATTTATTTGGGCATAAGCTTTCATCAGCTAAAACCGACTTCATCAGATCCATGGAGTGGAAAATACATCTATTCATGTTCTCTCTGTGTATATATATCTTCCTACTGTATTTTCCACTGCATGCATCTGATGAAGTGGGTTTTAGCCCACGAAATCTTATGCCCAAATACATTTGCTAGTCTCTAAGATGCCACAAGGACTCCTCATTCTTTTTGCTGATACAGACTAACACAGCTACCGCTCTGAAACCTGTTACCAAAGACTGCAGCATGTTCTCCATCACTGGCAATTTTAAAATCAGGATTGGGTGTTTTTGTAAAAGATCTGCTCCAACTCAACCAGGAATCAATTCAGGGAAGTCCTATGGCCTGTATTATACCCAAGATCAGAATAGATGATCGCAGTGATCCCTTCTGGCCTTAGAATCCATGTTTTAGTTCTTTCATTTCTTGTTAACTGGCATGTTGTTTGACTAGATTCTTTCCTGGAGACAGACAGAGAGAGACACACACACACCTTATATGACCATTGGAAGTGATACTGCTGTAAGTATATTTTTCCATCATATTTTAGACCTGAGAAGGAGATTCCAGTTCAGAGCTGATTTAATAAATTCCAGCTCTCTACTGTGAACTTAAGGCAGGTCTATACTACTACTTAAGTTGCAGTAACTTGTGTCCTTCAGGGGTGAGAAAAAGACACCCACAAGTTACAGTGACCTAAGTGCTGTCCACACCTTCTTGTCAACTGTCTGATATAGACCATCTTGATTATCACTACAAAAGTTTTTTTTTTCTCCTCCTAATAATAGCTCTTCTAAATTAAAAAGCCTCTTAGAACTGGTATGGCAACTTCCACCTTTTCATGTTTTTCTGTGTGTATATGTACATCTTACTACTGTGCGTTCCATTCTATGCATCTGATGAAGTGGGCTGTAGCCCACAAAAGCTTATGCTGAAATAATTTGGTTATTCTCTAAGGTGCCACAAGTACTCCTCATTTTTATTTCTCCCGCCAATGTAACATCTGCCTGTCACGGAAGTGGAGTCATTATGCCAATGGGAGAGCGCTCTCCGATCAGCACAGAGTGTCTTCACCAGACGTGCTATAGTGGCATCGGTGCTCCTGCGCTGATATAGTGCTTCTAGGGTAGACCTGCCCTCATATATGTTCAGTTGTTTGTGTAGCAAACAGGATTAGCCATTAGGATTGCAAATGATGTGAATTTGAATGAGAATCAGACCCTGGGTGTTGTATTTTTGTCCATAATTCCTTCCTCTCTGTCCAGTAATGAAGAACTACTTGGTCTCAGACTGTATTGTGGCTCTGTGACAGGAAACAAGGAACTCTGAGTGTCACAGGAGATCTAAGAACTGTCTCTTACCCTCAGCCTTCATAGTCCCTTCCTGTTGGAAGCATAGAGTCCCACCCCCATGGCCATGGCACATCAGGTATCTCCTGTGTTAGATGCCACTTCTCCCTTGGTTTCTCCTTCCTGAGACACAAAGACTAGATGAAAGACAGAAGAACAGAGAGGAGGAAAGAAAATAAATGACAGGGATGCCTGGGAGTCCCCTAGCTCTGTATCCTCACCACTTGCTAGAGGATGTTCATTGATGGTAAATTCTGCCATAGCCATGTGCTACCCAGGGCATCAACTCAATTCTCCATTTTCCTGCACAGATATATAGCAATAACCAGCACCTGAAATCGGGTGGTGTTTATTCCACAAGCGATTGATCACCTAAAGTCATCACCTGGTGCTATTTTAAATTCCTGTATTCACTAGGTTTGGTGGGATTTTTTTGCACGTTTGTTTTTGTTTAGTTTTAAGCCTTCAAACACCGTTTCCCCAAGTTGGAACTTGTGTTGATAGCCAGCTAGTTTTTGTTGAAGACTAACTGATGTGTACTGCCTACTCTGACGGTTTTGTCTGGGTATTGCAACTCATACAATGAATGGAAAGATAGCTAAAATCCTAAACAACTTAGTCATGTGTTGCTTATTGCTTGTAATTTCAGGATCTGACTTAAGCTATCCTTGGCATTTATATAATACCTTCCACTCAATGATCTCACTGTATCAACTCGAAGCTTCACAAACACCCCAATGAGGTAAGAAAGTATTAGCTGCTGGGAGAAGGATGGGTTTATACTTAAAGTAACTATGGCTCTAGGGATCTGATTTCAATTCCTAGCTTTGCCACAGATGCCTTATGCGATCTTCCACAAGAACTTTCTGTGCCCCAGTTCTCCATCAGTAAAGTGGGGGTAACAGTACATGCCTTGTCTATGAGATTCTATAAGGGACAGAAATTCTCTTACTGTGTGTTTGTACAGCACCTAGCATAATGGAACTTCAATATCAATTGAGGCCTCGAGGTGCTACTGCAATATAAACAATAATAATCTCTATTTTACAGATGACGAGCTGAGAGACAGAAAGTTGAACTGACTTGTCCAAACTCTCTCAACAAGCCAATGCGAGAGCCAGGAACTGAACCCAGATTTCCTGGCTCCCAAGTTAATGCCTTAACCACAAAGTCATCCTTCCATGTAACAGACATTCTTCTGAGTTTATTTTTCATTTCTCCTTTCCTCAAACTTCTTGCAACTTTTTGGCATCTGTCTATGTAAGGCAGGGAAATCAAAATATATGGCCCCTGAAAGATAGTCCACTCCCTTAGCAAAGACTCCTGTATTCTTGGTATTTGACGAGATTCTCATGCATTGTTTGACTCAATGGAAAATTAGTTCCCAGGAGAAGGGTTTGTGTTGAAAGGCAGCCGTATTAACACAGTGTTACTTCGCAAAAATATCAGGAGTTGTTCATTGGCTCACCTGATTTATTTATCATGCAAAATTAAAATACATGGAAGAAATTCAAAAGGGTGGAGAGCAGCGATAGAATTTCTTTGTGAGGTGTCAGGTGTCAGTGGTGGTGCTGTGGTATAATCTTACCATTTCTTTTTCGTAGTGTACAAAGGAGTTTTGACTCCTGGGAAGCAAGGAGGTGGACATGCTGGATTTTGAGTTACACTTAGATTTGCCTAGACTCAGCAGCTTTGGGAGAGATGGAGCGGTATAAGCAGTAGGAAACTTCATTCTCTGCCTTGGGCTCTGATCCGAATATTGCTTGAAGTAGAGTTGTTCACTGGACGTTGATGTTGGACTGAGATTCCTGGAAAAAGAGGTTGCCGGTGTACTGTTTGACTGTCTCATTTCAGAACTGAGGTGTGTCTGTCTAAAGCAAGTTACACTTAGAATATACCCATCCTCTATGTCACTGATTTCTCTTCCACTGGGAAGCCACATTGGAAGGCCCTAGAATTCTGCTATTGCTCAACTCAGTTGGGTTTAGTGTGCAGGTGCTAAGTGGTGGTTGTGGCCTGTGAGATACAAGAGGTCAGACTAGATGTTGGCACGATCCCTTCTGACCGTAAACTCTGACACTGGCGTCAGCATGGAACATTTCTTTGTGAGGTGCCAGGTGTCAGTGGTGGTGCATTTCTCTTCCCACCTCACTTTCTTTAAACCCTGATGTGAAAGATACAGCAATGTCCTTGAAAAAATTTATTGCCTTATTAAATTAAGTATCTTCAGGGTCCATTGTCTTAATAATAAAAAGTGTATGTATTATTGTGGGATTGTATGTAACTTGGTCTATAAAATCATGAGTGGTGTGGAGAAAGCAAATAAGGAAGTGTTATTTACTCCTTCGCATAACACAAGAACCAGGAAGTCACCCAATGAAATTAATAGGCAGCAGGTTTAAAACAAACAAAGGAAGTATTTCTTCACATAATGCACGGTCAACCTGTGGAACTCTTTGCCAGGGGATGATGTGAATTTCAAAACTATAATAGCGTTAACTGGATAAGTCCATCAATGACTATTAACCAGGATGGTCAGGGATGGTGTCCATAGCCTCTGTTTGCCAGAAGCTGGGAATAGGCGACAGAGAATGGATCACTCGATGATTCCCTGCTCTGTTAATTCCCTCTAAAGCACCTGGAATTGGCCACTGTTGGAAGACAGAATACTAGGCTAGATGGAGCTTTGGCCTGACCCAGTATGACCAGTCTATGTTCTTAACTTTTCAGGGAGGGAGAGACAACCAAAGTAAGTCTTGGGAAGTGTTATGAGCATCAAAGGACTAATTTAAGCAATGTGCTTCTCAAAGTTACATGGGGTTCCTAGCAAATACCTGAAGAGAGGGTAATGCAAATGATCACCTCCAGTTATGAAAAGACTCAACCTTTTGGAGCTTCGCCCTGAGGCAAGGACTGTTGTCTGGCATTGTCTCTGCGGATCAAAGACCCAAAGTGTATAAAGGAATGACTCAGACTCATGGGGTTCTTGTTCTGAGCAAAAGCTGTTATGAACTTATAACCACAGAACAACTCCTGTGTGGGGTTTGGAGGACTGACTTCTACCAGAGCTCTTGCTGGAATTGGAGTGATCTCTGGTAAGCATATCAGCATGTGTGTAAGTTCTGTTATTGCTTTAATATGTTTTCTCTGTAATGGTTTTACTTTAAGAATCGATGTGCTTGCTTAGAAGGAGTTGTGTGGTATCATGTACCTCTGGGCAATTACCCTGTTTGTAGTCTCTGAGGAGAAAGCAAAGCAGGACTGCTTTTGCAGTCTGACTTGCTATTGAAATCACGGTGTAGGCAGGGAACTGTGCAGCCTGGAGAAACGCTGCTGTTATAGATGAGGACACCAATGGTCAGGCCTAGTGGTCAGAGCAGGAGTCAGGTCTAGTGGGCAGAGCAGACATCCAAGTTGGTGAACAAAGCCAAGCGCCAACACTAGTTCAACTGCCAATTACCAGAGCCAGGGATCAAACAAGTCAAAACTGAGAATCGAAGCAGAAGGTCAGATCCGAGGTCAGACACCATATGCCAGAGCCAAGCATCAAGCCAGAGTCCGGGTCAGAATTTGGAGACTGGTCGGAGCCAGGGCTGGTGACTGGAGGTGAGGTGTAAGGGCAGGAACTGGAGGAGAGGTGAGGATCAAGCATGATGGGAATAAAGCGAAGGCAGGAGTGAGGCAGCACTCAGGAGCAGAGCAGGAATCAGGAACAGGGTTGGGTGCAGGAGTAGGACACAAGCAGGGTCCAATGCAGCCGCAATGGGAAAATCACCTTGTTGCTCGGACAAATTTCCCAGTGCCTCCTTCTGGCTTAAATAACATGGTTGGACCAATCAGTGGAGCTGGGCAATGCTCCAATCAGGGCTCCCAGGGGTGGTGCCTTGGCTGAGGTATAGTTGTAGTAGCTCCTTGGCCTGCTAGCTTTCAGAAGACCTTGGGTGGCGGCCAGGACACAGCTGCTGACTAGGGACTCACAGATCCGGGACATCACATCTGCTCTGGAGGGAGAGAATTACAGGTCTCCACCCTAGAGAGGTGATATCTGAGGAACTGGGAGCCTAAAGTAGGTGCACAGAGGGGGAGTACAGATGGAATTGCCCTGAACTGGTACAGCTGATTTCTCACACAACATTGTTTAAGAAGATTGCTGTAGCTGGAATTCTGTATTCTGGAACTTAAGCTTAGGTGGGTTATTGCCATGTTACAAAACAATTTTATAACCTTCCCCACCCCTCACAAAGGAACACTGAATGTCTGGATACCTGTCAATACTGACACTTAAAATCTAGGAAATAGAGCTGCATCCCATAGGGGTGGGACTGAGCCCATGGTGGACAAATCAATGTATTTTTCCATATGAAAAAAATGATATTTAAAACATAAAGATTGCATTCAAAAGGCAAAGACATGGCAAATATTAAAGGTCACCCTCTTGTGCATATATACAGGATCTGGTGACTTATTCCACTGGACCCCTGCCTCATTTAGTGCAAAGGGCAGATGATGATCAGAGAATAAGGCAGGTGTTCAACATTTGTCTATCTTCATTGTTCAGTTATGCACCCACCTGACATTGTTCAGTTATGCACCCACCTGACCTGCACATGAAATTATTTCCTTTCTGAGCAGCCTTTTCTATGGCACCCCTCACTAGACAACCTCACACACTGGGATAACTTCTTAGACCCAGATTGCAGGTTATCCCTATTTTGCAGACAGGAAATGGAGGCACAGAGACATAAAGTGATTTGCCCCAGAGCACATGGGAAAGATGCGATAGAGGTGATAATCAAACCCAAAGTAGGAAGTGTCCTATTGAAACAGCAATAGAACTCCTTTCTCCTTCTTCCCTATCTAGTACCCTAGCCATCTGACCATTCTTGCTCTTGCAGCAAACCCACCCCTTGCTTCATGGACTAGAGACCATGCAGTAACTGCAGGGAACAAGGCCCAGACCAATTGACTACACAATCAGCTTTGATGTACAGTGAACAAGGAGGCCCTTTTCCAGATTTGAACCTCCCTTCAGCCTGCATTAATCACACACTGATTTCCTAGTCTCGTTCTTTCCAGTGGATGTCTTGTGGGCATTATGATGATAATTGAGTTTGAACTCCATAAAGGAAGGTGGTAAATTCCCCATGGGTCACTGGAGGCTTCCCAAAGCCTTCTTACATCCGCACATGTCTGAGCCAATCCAGTGCATCTCCAGTTTTGCTCACTTCTGGTTTTTGCAAGAGTGAATGTGCAATTTTGACCGCAGTGTCTAGTTCACCATCCAGAGCCAACGCCTAGGCAGGAAAGAGAGAAAGAAAAGGGAAACAAATTGATACTTACGAAAAACCCAGGAATGACCTTCACAGCCACAAGCCAGGTGGAAAACCACAAATAAGAGAGGGGACGTAATTGTCCCGTTCTTCTGCTGGTTACATTATACAGAAAACCTTGCTGATGGATGTGAAAGGTTTTCCTAGCAAGGATGGAATCATTTTCCACCACTTGCTGCTGGACGGTACAGTACAAGGCCAGTGTATGTGTCTGGGACATTTGAAGCCCCCAGATCAAGTCCATCTTTTTTCTCAGGTCTGGATTCTGATCACTTTACTCATGTTGGGTAAGCAGTTAAGGCCCAGAGCCTCCAAGGCATTTAGGCACCCAACTCCCTTTGACATGACTTACAGAGCAGTGATGGTTTGAGCAGAAAATGTTTGTGACCCATTTGTTAAGGGTTAAAAGTATTCAGCTAGGCAAAAGCTTTTTGCTTCTGTAGGGTTATTGTATTTTGCTAGTATCTCTTTTCTCTGACCTTGCTTTTAAACTCTGTGTTCTATTCTCACACGAATTGCTGATTTTTGGCCTGTGCCTTTATCTTAAGTTACTTCTGTAGTTGCTTAAAGAATGTGCTGTATTCACACTCTGTTAGAATATTGTAGCTGTTAAGCATTGCTATTAGTTGAATGATGAATTGTTTTAAGACAGATGTTGACCCAGAGGTCATGGACCCTTGGTTTATGTACCTGCTTGCCATTACGCATGCCTCTGGCACATACTTTGCTTTTCACCCCTCCTCTGTACCTTATAAATCTCTGATGATGCCTTAAATAAACTGAACATCACATCACCCCTGCTAGCCGGGATGATTTGTTGTGATGTTCCCTTTGATCAAAGCTGTTTGGGTTAATTCTTTATGGTCTCTGACTGCGGTTTGTGAGCTTTTTACCTTCAACTCTGCTCTCGCGCTGGGTTTCAGGTAAGGGTGAGACACGCTTTTTGATTTTCCCCTAACACATTCATAAGCCTCCCCTATACTTCAGGGGTCGGTAAACTTTGGCTCCTGGGTCATCAGGATAAGCCGCTGACGGGCCAAGATGATGGTTTGTTTTCCTCGAGCATCCGCAGACACGGAGGTAAACCTAAGTAAGCTGGGGGACAGGGGAGTAACTCCTGTGACCAACTCCCACATGACCCCACCCCTGGCCCGGGACCCCCACACTCTCCTCATCCCACCCCTTCCCACCTTAGCTGGAGCGGGCCAGGGGACGATGTCTCTGGCCTGGCAGGAGCTGCTGCAGCAGGTTGCGTGGCATGGCTGCAGCATGTTCTGGCGGACGGTGCCAAGCAGCGTGGCCGAAGCCTGCCAGCCCCAGAGCTGCAGCTGCTTCGGAGGCTGCAGGGAGAGCAGCGTGGCCAGAAGCAGAGACTCTGGCCCTGCCTCTTCCCTTCTGGCTCTTCTTGCCCCCTCTACTGCGGTGAGGGGCTGTGTCCCGCCTCTCCCCCTCTCTATACCCGTTCTTAAGCCAACTCCCTTTTCTGATGCTTCCCTTTTTTACTAAAAAAATTAGGCTTATGAATGAGTATATACGGTAAATTTCAGTTTACCCGAAGGTCTCGGATATGGGAACAACTGATGGTTTTTAATGACTTGGGTTTGCACGGTGCCCGTTAGAATCCTGTGGAAGGCCCTGGGGCTTTGCACAGATGTAAGGATCCTGCCACACACACATCACCTTGCAGGATCATGGAAATGTCAGGCTGCAAGGGACCTCAGGAGGTCACCTGGTCCAGCCCCCTGCACAGAGGCAGGACCAAAGAAACCTAGACCCTCCTTGACAGGTGTTTGTCCAGCCTGTTCTTAAAACCTTCAGTTATGGGGATTCCACAACCTCTCTTGGAAGCCTGTTCCAGGTCTTACCTATCCTTATAGTTAAAAAGTTTTCCTGATATCTAACCTAAATCTCCCTTGCTGCAGATTAAGCCCCTGGCTTCTTGTCCTTGCTTCAGTGGACTTGAAGAACAATTGACACACTCCTCTTTAGAATAGCCCTTGACACATATGAAGCCTGTTACTAGGTCCCCCCTCAGCCTTCTTTTCTCAAGACTTAATGTGCCAATTTTTTTTTAACCTTTCCTCATAAATCAGGCTTTCTAAATCTTTAATTATATTCGTTGCTCTCCCTTCAATTTGTCCACATCTTCCATAAAGTGTAGGTCCCAAAACTGGACACAGTACTCCAGCTGAGGCCTCACCAGTGCTGAGTATTACTGACAATTATCTCCCATGTCTTACATTCAACACTCCATAATTATATTAGCCTTTTCAGCAGTTGCATCATGTGGTTGACTCATATTCCATTTGTGATCCATTTTACCCTCAGATACTCATCAGCAATATTACCACCTCGTCAGTTATACCCTGTTTTCTTCTGATTTTTCCCTCCTGCATGAAATATTTTGCACTTGCCTTTATGGAATTTCATCTTGTTGATCGTTCATCGTGTTGATAATTTTCCAATTTGTCAAGATTGTTCTGAATTCTAATCCCAACATCAAAAGTGCTTGCAACCTATTCCCCGTGTGGAGTCATCTGTACATTTTATAAGCATGCTTTTTACTGCATTATCCAAGTCATTACTGAAAATTCTGAAAACCTCACGAGTTGCCTATGTACATTTTAAGTGCCTAAATACCTTTAAAAATCTGGCCTCTATAGTCTCTCTATGCCTCAGTCCCCATCTGTACAATGGAGATAATTGCACTGCCCTTCCTTACCAGGGTGTGGTGAGGATAAATACATTAAAGATTGTGAGGCCCTCAGATACCACAATCATGAGTGGCCAATAAGTACCTTAGCTAGTCTAGGGCTGGTCGAATAATTGATTTTTCAGTTCGGTGGCAGTTCTTGGGGGCAAAAACTGGTTCAAACTAATTCAGAATTTTTGGTGAATTGGAAAAAGTCAATTTCAGGTTTTTTCCAGAGCGGGGGTTCAAACCTGGGTCTCCCAAATCCCAGATCAGTGCACTAACCACAAAAAAAAGCTTAGGAAACAGGACAGCAGCCACACGTCTGTCTTCTTTGCTTTGTGAATAGCCAAAACTATTCACATCAACTTTATCAATTGTTTCAGGTTGACCAAAACTGCATTTTTCATTGAATGCACTCTTAATCCAGAACATTTTGCCCAGCTCTATAGATAGATAAATAGACATCATCCTCCTTTCCCGCCCCCTAAAAAAATCACTTTTGTGCTTAAATAAAAGCATAACAATCCCAAATATAGATATAAATCAAGTTTTTATTCTATAGTTACAAGCAGGAGAGGGACAATTATTGAAATTCATTTGCAGACTTTGTGAATTGGCAACACAGTAGTTAGTAATCTTAGCACAGATCTCATGGTATATTGAATTTTCCTTAAAGTCCCCGCTCCTGGAGTCATTGGATGGTGTGAGAATCTCAGCTGCCATTTAAAACAAATAAGTAAATCCATATTTAATCCTGGTTCCAGAGAAAAGCTTGAAAACAAAAGGCCTAGAAGAAAGACTAGAAAGGCAAATTAAAAAAACCCCATACTCATGCTATTTTTTTAAAAAAATCCCCTGATATTTTTAAGCCACTCGTGATTTTTGAGGCTCTGACTAGGGTTTTTTGAATGCTTGGGGTGAGCAATGCTGTAACTACCAAACAAACACTAGACTATAGATCCCAAGACAGAAGTTCACTGCCTTTTGTACCCTTTGATGATGAATTTTCGGAGGAGTTAAAGTTTTTTGTAGGGCTTTTTTCCTTAGCGTTTTGTTGACCTGCTGTCAATGCTTTGTTTTTTCATCCCATTGTCTTAGAGCAGGAAGAGTTCATGGCATTCTGCTGGGCTCCAAAGGAGAAGTGAGTTCAGGCCCTTTCTCTCGGACTGAAGCACTGCTGGGAACCCCCTTCAGTAAACGCAGAATAGGGCTAATATTTATATTACCACAGAACCTACAAGCCCCAACTGAGATTGAGGCCCCATCGTGCTAGGTGCTGTACAAACACATAGGGAGCAACAGCCCCGACACTGAGAAGTAAATAGACAAGGCAGACAAAAGGTGGGAGGAGAAACAGGCACAGAGACTCACTCAGCAGGGTCATGGCAGAACCCTGCTTCACAGTCCCAATTCAGTGCCCTGCCCATTGGACCACACTGCCTCTCAATGAATACATTTCTCGAACCTCTAGGTCTCTGTCTCTGACCAAAGGCCAGTTTTGCTGGCACAGGGGTTTATTTCAGCTCCTTTGCTTCTAGCTTTTCTGTCTGTACACCAGCTGCATTTGTCCTGACAAGTGATCTTCTTACCTGCTTCGATACATATTTTTGCTCAGGAAATTAGACCATTCTACAGCTGTCTCACTTCCTGGAATATGCAGCCTGGTCAGTTGAACCATCATCTCCAGTTGCCTTTCTAGCACAAGCGACGGAAGATTTTGAAATATCATCTATACAGGCCATGATGGAAAGTCGCTTAGTGTAATTTACAATGTCCTCTATACGTACAGCTTCTTGAGTGCTGTGCAGAAGATGAAGGGTTTTTGACTCTCTGCCCATGCCAGGTGGAAAGAATTTACACTCAGATGTTAATAACAGATACTCTTCTCCCTTATGATTTTCCTTGCATGCCTAAGAAGGTGTTTTCTGCTAATGTTTGGTATGTGGTTCCCCTGGAATTATAGTTGCTTTCATTATAATAGGATTTTACAGTTAGCTTTTGTGAAATGATCCTAGTCTCCAGATACACTTGAAAATACTTGCGGTACTAGTTCTGTTCCAACACTTCATATCCACACGCTGCAGTGGAGGGGGGAAAATTGATAAAAACGGAAGAGAGGAAAGAGCACAGAAGGTGAAATCTATGGTTGGTGTAGCTTCAATTCAGATCAATTCAGGGTCTGATCCCTTAAGGAGCTACTTGTTATTCTTAGTAAACGTGGATTTATATTATAGTAGCACTGAAAGGCCTCCTGAGGGAGTGGGTCCCCCTAGCACTAGGTGCTGTAGAAACTGGATTGATTCCTACCATCCTGCATCTGTTAATACATGAGGAGAGTTAGACCCTATAGTTTCAGGGACTGGCTATATCAGGTCCTTTAACAGCATCTGAAGGTGCACAAGTGTGCTATTAAAATGCCTGGTCCTCCAAGCTTCACTAATTTGAGTAATGAAAGCTCAGGCACTCAGCACCAGAGAGGATCGACCAAAGCGTGTTGTGGCGGGCTAAGAAATTAATATTTCGGGCTCACATAATATAGCCTGATTAATTCCAAAGTCTGTTACAAGCACAATGTACGTTTATGGTCACTTTTAAAATTCTCCCTTTTATTACAGAAAAATCCATGGGTTTCCTGAAATATTAAAACCCCATCAAACGATTAGAAGTGTTGTGTTACAGTTGTTAACAGTGGCCATAAAAACACTGCTGATGGCTTGGATGGATCTAGCAAGATCGCAAACGACCATATAGTTCAATTTGATCATAGGAAATCTGATAATGGAGCAAATCTCAGCAAGAACAACAGACAAATCATTTCATTTTGGAAGGAAACTGGAAAAAAAATCAGTTAATTCAAAATAAGTAATCCAGAGTATCATGTGCTTTTGCCTCCATGCCCTCCACACATAGATTTAAATATGTTACCAAAAGTGTGAGGTATTTCGTATTGCACATTGTAAACCATTTTCATTTAAATTTTTATAATGGATTTTTAAAAATTTCCTGTGAACATTCAGAAATCAAAATGTTTTATCGGAAAACCAAAACAAAAATGTTGATTCAGAAAATCTGTTGTAGTGCTTGAAGGGAATTGTAGTTGAGTTAGTTCGTATTCCCATTCTCCTGGATAGGCCGAGCTCTCTGTTCCGGCTATATCTCCCATGAGGCACCACACACTCCCCTGGTGGTGATGGGAGTTGTGACATCATGGGAGTCCATGGCCATGGTGCATCGTGGGAGATGCAGCCTGGCCAGGGAGCCCATTGTCCAGCAAACTGGTTTCTTCCTGCTCTATTGAGAAGTTTCCTCTGGACACGTGCTTTTGATTATTATCTGGCCATTCTTTCCCCTGAGGTGTGTAGCCCTTTTTATGTGGGAATCTGAGCAATGATTAATGATTCATTAATCACAGAAGATAGGTTCATCAGTGGCTATTAGCCAAGATAGTCAGAGATGCAACTGGGTGTCCCTAAAACTCTAATTGCCAGAAGCTGGGAGTGGTATCACTTAACAATTGCCCTGTTCTGTTCATTCCCTCTGAAGCATCTGGCATTGGCGGATGATAACACACTGAGCTAGATGGACCATTGGTTTGACCCAGTATGGCCGTTCTTCTGTGTCTTGTTATGATGGGAACTGACCCAGCCATGTGAGAGTTATGTAACACAAATGTAGCGCTATTACACTTGACAGGAGAAATGCAGAGATCAGCACATGAGTATTACAGTCATCCATTTATCAATATTTAGGAAAATCCAAACATGACATATTTTAATTCTATTACTTACATAATATTAATTTTAACAGCAGAATATTAATAATGTTCTACCAGCATGAAGCCTGCCAGACTCTTTGATACATAGGTCTAGAGTTTACCTAAGTCTCCAGCACCACATCCAAATCACAGGTACCATCTCTGTGACTTAATGTATCTATTTTACTGATGTGGCCCTCCTATCACTGTTACATCGGAGTATGTTACAAACATTAGAATTGTAGGACTAGAGGACCTTAATAGGTCATCTAGTCTAGTCCCCTGCATTCATGGCAGTAACTGTTATCTAGATCACAGGTGAGCAAACTACAGCCCGTGGGCTGTGTCCAGCTCATCAGACCCTTTAATCGGACCCTCAAGCTCCAGCCGGGGAGCGAGGTTGGGTGCTTTCCACACTCCACACGTTCCATGACTCTGCACAGCTTCTGAAAGCAACAACATGTCTCCCCTCTGGCTCCTATGCATAGTGACAACCAGGGGACACTGCACATTGCCCCGTCCCAAGTGCCTGCTCTGCAGCTCCCGTTGGCTAGGAACCGTGGCCAATGGGAGCTGCAGGGGTGGCACCTGTGGACGGGGCAGCGCGCAGAGCCGCCTGGCTGCACCTCCGCATAGAAGCTGGAGAGGGAACATTCCGCTACTTCCAGGAGCAGCTTGAAGTAAGCACTGCTCGGAGCCTGCACCCCGACCTCCTCCCATTCCCCAGTCCTGATCCCCCTCCTGCCCTCCAAACCCCTTGGTCCCCGCCCAGAGCACCACCCCAGAGTCTGCACCCCCAGCTGGAGCCCTCACCCCCCTCCCGCATCCCAACCTGCTGCCCCAGCCCAGAGTCCTCTCCCACATCCTGAACTCCTCATTTCTGGCCCCCTGAAGAGCCTGGACCTCCCAGCAGGAGCAGTCAACCCCTCTCCCCTACCCCCAATTTTGTGAGCGTTCATGGCCTGCCATACAATTACCGTATCCAGGCCAAAAAAGTTTGCCCACCCCAATCTAGATAATCTCTGACAAGTAATTGTCACTGGAGGCTTTTAAGAATCGATTAGACAGAGATTCCACAACATAGGTAATTGGTTCCAGTGCTAAACTACACATACAGTTAGGAAGTTTTTCCTAACGTCTAACCTATAGCTCCCTTGCTGCAGTTTACACCCATTGCTTCTTGTCCTGTCCTCGGTGGATAAGGAGAACGATTTATCACCCTCCTGTTTATAACGAATTCTTACATACTTGAGACTGTTATCATGTGCCCCCTTCAGTCTTCTCTTCTCCATACTAAACAAACCCAATTCTTCAATATTTTCTCATAGCTCCTGTTGTTCAGACCTTTAATCATTTTTGTCGTCCTCTGGACTTTCTCCAATTTGCCCACATCTTTTCCCAAGTGTGGTGCCCAGAACTGGACATAATACCCAATTGAGCCCTTATCACTGCAGAGTAGAGCAGAAGAATTACTTCTTATGTCTTGCTTACAACACTCCTGCTAATACATCCCAGAAGATGTGCCCTTTATTTGCATCAGTATAGGTAGGCACTATATTTGCCCCTTTTCCTGTCCTCTGGGATCGCTCCTGTCCTCCTTCAGTTCTCAAAGAGCATCGTTAATGGCTGAGAGATCTCTCTCTTCAGCCAGTTCCTTAAATACATTAAGATCTCTTGATTTACTTACTCATAGCACCTTTCAGCAGCATTAAATTCCCTGGGGAGAAAGACACAACTATCAGCAATTAAATATATGGAAGTCAACTGAAAATTAAAAGTATGAAAGAAAAAGTCTTTCCTGTGCTGATTCTTGGATATTTGAAATTGCTTTTTCTTTTTAACATATGTAGGCTGATCATGTGCTTAAGGTCAGGACAGGAGTTGAGGGTCTGGACTTTTATTTGTGTATTTTCCATAGACTTTTTGGCTAACACTGGGTTAGTCACTTAAATTCACTGGGAGTTGAACTGGACTCTAAACTCCCCGAGGCTCCAGTTTCCTCATCCTCAACATGGGGATAATACTTCCCTACCTCAGGCTTCTTGCAACCCAATCCATTAACATCTGGAAATCACTTTGAAACGTATGCTGGAAAATGCTATCATTTTAGATAGGATATGGTTATTTGCAGTGTATTATTCAACCACAAAGTACGTTATTCAGCCTGTCTGTGGTATGGAGAGTTGCAGAAAGGGTGTGGTTCCAGACAACGCTGAATTTAAGGGGAGTGGAAGTCTGATTGCTTGTGTCCGTAGTTATAGCTGTTCCCTTTAGTAAGTGCCTCCTGTTTAAGAACATCTTTGATTCCATATATCATAGAATCAAAGGACTGGAAGGGACCTCAGGGGGTCAGCTAGTTCAGTCCCCTGCACTCATGGCAGGACTAAGTATCATCTAGACCAGTGGTTCCCAAACTTTAACAACCTGTGAACCCCTTCACTAAAATGTCAAATCTCGCGAACCCTCTCCTAAAAATGAACATTTCCAGGGATTTTCTCCTTTACCTGAATATAAACTATAAAAGAAGTGACCTTGGAAATAAAAAAATTGTTTTTATGACATGCTTATCACAGACTATTTATTATTAATTATTATTAATCATTACAGTATTTTTATTACATTATGAAAATGGCCACACTCTTCCGAGATCTCACTTTTGTAGCTTGTATCACTTTGAATAGGCCTGTTATAAGACAAAGCTCCTATGTTTCACCAAGGAGTAGCAGATGTGAAACAGCATGAAAGTATTTAAGACGCCAACTCAAAGAATTCCTCCTACATAAGCATTCAGGTCTTGAGCTGTCCAGGCAAACAATGCACATTACAACAAAGCTTAAATTTGTTTTTCATAATAATTTTAAAAACAATACTAGCTGCTTATTTAATTTTAAAAACAGCAAAAAATATCTACATCCCTTTCCATTTCTTATGGGGGGACTTGAAGTTTAAATCTCCTCAGTGTGATAGATTTACTTGCTTTGATCTGCTGAGCCCTTGGAAGTTCAGGGGCTCTGGGCTGCTGGCCTTGTGTTGTCTGGGGTCTCTAGGGACAGCTCTGTTTGCCATTAGCGAATTTTTTTCCCGAGAACCCCCTGTAACATTTCATGAACCCCCAAGGGTTCACATACCCCAGTTTGGGAACCACTGATCTAGACCATTCCTGACAAGTGTTTATCTAACCTATCATGACAGCACAGGGTGAAAGAGCCTTTGCGAGTGTTTTCATGTTGGTAGCTTCTCTAAATTTAAAATAAAGTCGTCAGAGTTGGTTGAAAAAAGGTAAGTATATTTCATGAAAACATTGAAAGAAATGAAAGTTTTTCATTTCATTCCTCATTTTTCATTAACTATTTTGTTTCTTTTTTCCAATAGGAAAAATCTCAAAACAATTTTTAAAAATATCAGTTCAATGTGTGTGGAGGGGATTTGTCTCTGACTAACCTTTTTTCTACCAAATAAAAAAAATAATTTCTTCATTTTGAAAAGTGAAAAAGTTTCAACCAAAATGACAATTTTTCACGTAAAAAACCTTTGTTTTGCTTGAAAAGACCATTTTCCATCCAGAAAAAAGTTGCAATAGAAAATTTTTGACCTTCTAACTGTAAAGTATATTCATTCAAAAAAGTTACATAATTTACATGATACTCGTGCTTTTTTTCCCTAGATAAAATGATTGATTAAATCACCTCTAGTTCACTTGATTTACAGATTAAAAGAGTCAGCTGAATAATGAATCTTTCATTCTCTTCCTGCATGAAGTTCATCTGCATTATCTATCCTATGAAAAGGAAACACTTTGACAAAATTGCTGTCCTGTGTAATCCAGTGTACTCTGATGCAGTACTAGTGTATGAACTGCTTATTTTCATTGTACTTATATGTAGAGTTTAAACAATCTTTTCGCTAGAAAAAAAGTGTTTTGTCATTCCAACCACAGCGAGAGACGATGAAATATGTCTCTCTACTGCCTCCTAAGCCCAGAGAGTAGAGTTAACCCTTGCAGCACCAGTGCAGGGCAAGTGAGCTCTGTCATACTTCCCCAGAAAGCTTTTTCTGACATACAAAACAAAAGGAATCAATCAATATATCCAGGAGAAATGAAAACACTGGCTTGAAGAGTAATGGCCTCCTGGTCCATGAATGGGGCTCCAAGACACTGTGGTAATATCAATAAATTATCAGTCATCATCATATCAGCACACTGGACTGGGACACAGGAAATACGCATTCAGTTCCTGGCCCTGCCACAGACTCACTCTATGACCTAGGCAGATCTTGCCTTCTCCGTTCTCCATCTGTAAAATGGGGATATCAATTCATTTTGTTTGGCTTGTCTTTTTAGCTTGCAAGCTCTTACTAAGGGTAGGCCTACAGGGCCACTGGAGGTGTGAAGGGCAGCTCATGTAAACCTACTTACACTAGGTGTACTTGAGCTAGCTTACTAAAAATAGAAATGAGGACACCATAGTGCAGTCTTCAGTACTGGCAGTATAAGCTCTCCTGACACCCTCCGGATACGTACTCACTTGTGCTGACAGGTGAAATCCAGCAGCCCCACATTTACTTAATGAGTAAATACAGACTCTTCACCTGCCTCATCAAGTCTATTTTTAGCAAGCTAGGTAGAGTATAGTTAGCACAGGTTACATCACCAGCATCTTCTACAATTGGGCCTTGTAAGCCTATATTTCTATATATATGTGCGTGCAACATTTTCCTCTCTCACACTATTGCTTTTTTACACTAAGTCAGCCTACGACATTGCATTACAAGTTGTGAAGAGCAATATTTTCTATCCTAGGATTTTCACATGTTGAAAAGAAAACAGTCACAGCCCAAAGTGGGGAAAAAAGTCCCCACCGCCTTTCTCTGTCTCAGTGTTTATTAGCCAAGTGTTTCTCTGCCATTTGTTTTTATGGCGATGTGGAAATGATGCATTTCAGAAGGATGTGCGCCCTCCCATCCCCATACCCGGAGTCTTTTGCAAAGGGCTCTCCAAAATAATAACCCGTGGGCATCTGCTGTAACAAAGCACAAAGGATGTGTTCCAAACCTGGCCAGCAGTGAGGGAAGCCAAAACCAACTCCAAAATAGATTTCCTCATTCTGTGAATTTGCTATACTTGGAACTGGCAAATAATAAATTGAATAGCATGTGGAAAAAACGTGCCAGCCTGGGGACATAGACATAAAGGCTTGAAATGGGTGGGGCCATCAGATTTTCACTGTTTAGGTTTCAATGGGCTGCAGTTCACAGCCCACCGTGCCTTGCTTTCAGTTGTCCCTGTGGCACAGCTACACTGCAGCCGTTACAATGGCACAGCTATGGTGCCGCGGCTGTAGCACCGTAGTATAGATGGGGATTTTCCGTTGATTTAGTTAATCGACCTCTCCAAAAGGTGGTAGCTAGGTCGACCGAAGAATGCTTCCATCAACATGACTGTATCTACAACCAGGGTTTGGTCGACCTAAATACGGCTCTCGGGATGCAAAATTTTTCACAGCCCTGAGCGCCGTAGCTAGTTCATGCTAATTTTTAAGTGTAGACCAGGTCTGAGTAGTGCTTACTCTATCATGGATGTCAGGAGGATGGTCTTGTAGCTAATACATTGGACTGAGGCTGGTCTACACCTAAAATGTACGTCAACCTAGCTACATCGCTCAGGACTGTGAAAAATTTTGTACCCTGAGTGCTGTAGATAGGTCAGCATAACCCACGCTGTAGACACAACTGACCGATGGAAGGATTCTTTCATTGACCTAGCTACTGCCCCTTGGAGAGGCGGATTACCTACATCGATAGGAAAAAAAAACCCTTCCAGCAACGTAGGAAGCGCCTGTGCTCAGCCCATCAGCTGTGTGACTGTAATGTTGCTACACCCTGAGACTCACAAGATCTAGCTTCAGTTGCTGCGTGACCTGGGCCAAGTCCCTTTTGCCCACATGGAAGTGAGGCAGTTAAATACCTTTGAGGATCAGGGCTTTCCTCGCTCTGCGCCTCCGTTCCCCGTGTGTAAAATGATGATAATGCTCCCTTTGTCTGTCTTTGTCTATTTAGATTATAACTCTTCACAACATGGTCTGCCAGTTACCATGCGTTTGTACAGCGCCTAGCACAATGGAGCCCTGATTTCAGTCTGGGCCACTAGGCTTTACTGTAATACAAATAATGATTCCAGCTGACAGCTGCTGATCAGTCTATGCAAAATGAACCCGGTTTCCTTGGTCAAGTTTCTTTCCATCTCGCAGACCTGGGCAAAGACAATTAAGACTCAGAGAGCTACCCGGGACAGCCGCAGATGGAAATGGAAGACACTTGAGGTTGCATAGGGAAGCTGGGGGGTTACATCAGAATGCAAAACCGCTCCTACTGGCAATGACGTACCAAATGGAAAGAGAGCAGCTTGCTCGTCGGAGCCCAGGGTGGGTTTGTGAGGCTGGCAGTTAGGAAATAACCTCCTTTTGCTTGCTGCCTGAGCAAACACCAGATGCAAACCAATCAGACATAATCCTGGTGCCACTTCTGCAGCATCAGGGTTGACTCCAGTGTGGACAAGATCTCACTCTCAGTGTCCCAAACAGAGCAACACTTTAATTAGCACCTCGGTACTGTACAGCAATGACATATTTGTAGCAGTGATTATAGCGGAGCCGGTAAAAATAAAGTTATAGGACCATTTATTTCCCTCTATAACATCTATTCCCTGGTCCTACACATTCAATAATTTCCCAGAAAAGGGATGGATTTGCCAGAAGCTGGGACTGGATGACAGGGGATGGATCACCGAACAATTACCCTGTTCTCTTCATTCCCTCTGAAGCATCTGGTAGGGACCCTGTTGGAAGATGGGACAATGGGCTAGCTCGACCATTGGTCTGACCCAGTATGGCCCTTTCTATGTTCATTGTGGTTATATGTTACGATAGTGCTTAGAGGCCCCAACTGACGTCAGAATCCCATTTGTATATTTGTGTTACCATAGCACTTTGGAGCCCTAGTCACAGACCAGGACCCCATTGTGCTAGGTGCTGTACAAACCAAGCGCATAGGGAGAAAGTCTCTGCCTCAAAGAGCTTATCAGCACATGCAGCGGAAACACAGATGGGAAACAGACACAGAGGCCTGGTCTACACTACCTTGCAGATTGTGGGGTAGCAACCGATCTATTGAGGGTCTATTTATCGCTTCTAGTCTAGACGCGATAAATCGATCCCCGAGCACTCTCCCATCCACTCCAGAACTTCACTGTGCCGAGAGGCGTAGGCAGAGTCGATGGGGGAGCAACTCAACCGTGAAGATGCTGCAGTAAGTCGATGTTGACTTCATCAACCGTGAAGATGCTGCAGTAAGTCGACCTAAATATGTCGACTTCAGCTACGCTATTCCCATAGCTGAAGTTGCGTATCTTTGGTCAATCCCTCCCACCCAGTGTAGACCAGGCCGGAGAGATTCAATGAGACACAAGAAAACTCTGTGGTAAATGCAGGAGTTGAACCCACATCTCCTATGGGTATGTCTTGACTGCAGCATTAGCCCAGGCTATTCCCCCAACCCTCCTCCTGTCCACACACTCAAGCCACTCAGCTGCCTGTGGAGGTGTTTTTAACCCAGGCTAGCTGGCACATGGGTTACAGCCCAAGCTGGCACTCCCACTTCGGCAGGGAGGACACAGGCTAAATGATTCAAGTGCCAATAGTCTTCCAAAGCCTTCCCATTGTTCCATTCCAAAGAGCAGATCCCCTTTCTGTGTTTGTCAGGGCTCTGTCAGCCAATGCTAGGAGTTACTGGCTCTGTGTCTTCGCTCTAGAAGTTCTGCAGGGCTGTCGTGTTTTAGGATTGGTGCCTCTTTCAAACACCTGTCCTTGGGTCTCTGACCATTCTCATGCTGCTTCCTGGTGTGTTAACTCTCTAAAAGGGTCACAGGGTTCTAATAGGTGTACTCAGAATCTAAGATATTTGTCCATCTTATAAAACCCCTGGAATCCCTACACATCTTGTGGTTTGGGTATTTCCTTAATGGCTCTCAGTTTCTCAGATCTGGCTGGAGTCCTTCAGAAGTCTACAGATATTGAGTGTAGGGGACCTCAGTTCTCCGCAACTTCAGCTAGTCTGTACTGAGCTTAATATGCTGCTCCCGGCACCTGTTCAGTAGTAGTCACAGCTTGGTATCATAGTTCTGGACTGACTCTTCCATAGCTCATTCTCCTGCAACAAGAATGTCACAAGCTAGAGTCTTGATGCCTGGCAGTCCCTCTAGTGCCTGCTTTCCGTGGGAACACGTCTGGAGCTGGGTGGACGCTCATAGGCATTCACATCTGGCAGTGTCTGCTAAGAGGTGTGGCGAAGGTTGCCAGGTGGCCGGATGGCTCATCTAATACAATATGCCGGAACCCATTCTTGCCATTGCAAGCAGTGAACACGTTTGCCCTAGAGAAATCGGATAGCATGTCCTCGGTAATCGGTAAAGACTTCTTTTCAATGCTCTCTTCAGTGGTTTTGGATCAGCCCAGATCATTAGTTCAACCAAAGGCTTTCTCACCACTACTAGGCTACTGATGTACTCTGTGCTAGTTTCAACAGGTGTAATGATGTCTCTCTTTTGAAGGCTTGTTAGTTCCTTCTTTGGTAGCGGCATGACTCCAGGACTAATGGAAACTCTGTGTTTTGGTATCTCGTGGGCTGCACATGTGGGGGGGGAGGGATCTGATTTTAACTTGCCCTCTAGACGTCCATCTCCTTGAAACAGGTCCTTATATTTAGAATATGCTGGACGGGTCTCCCAGTGACTGTTCTTCCTCCTCTCTCATGCTGAGAATATTGTGGTGTTTTACTGCGATCAGATCCATGGCTTGCACAGCCCAGTAATTCTGTGTGTCAATTACTGTAAACTCCAGGCGATAACGTCTCTTGGAAATCCAGGTTTCCTAAGAGCCGGAGTCCCTCTGTGCTACCCGTTTGCTCTGTTTCTAGCTGCTGCTTTGTTTTTGTTGATCACAGTCTTTTCCTTGCTGTGGGACTCCCTGGGCTGGCCTCTGCTACCTTGTTTCCATGTACAGTGTTCTGGGTAATAACATGAGGGGACTCCATGTTTCCAAAATGTCCTGTCAGTAAGAGGACTTTTTACACAGATGCTGCAACTACAGCTAGTATTTATGTGCCCACAGCCTGACTTCTGATGTCTCCTCCAAACTCTTCCCTCCTGCAACCTGTGCTCCTGTCTCTAGGTTCCATGCAGGTGGCTACAGTAGCTACTATTTCCCGCCCCCTCTCCCCACAGTGGAGTTGCTCTCTGTATACCAGGTCTTTCTACAAAAGCTCCCACAATGCCTTTGTGACTAACTCACCCTCACCTTCATAGCTATGCATCCAGTCCACTTTCAAACAATCACACTATTTTGCCTTCCTCGCTGTTCTGGCATGAGCTGCAGTCGAGGAGAAGCAGAGTGCTGTTTATTATCAGGTTCTGTAAATTCTTTCAGAGTAGGTTAAATCCAGTGGCCTCTATAAGGGAAGCCCCGAAATTCATGCGAGGCCAACGGTGGGTCATCCTGCTGTGATATCCTGCTGGCAAAGTGAAGCAAACCATTCAGATCACCATCACTTTGGAGGTAAGAACGGCCATTAAATCCCATGAGGAGGTGCTCCATGTGCTATTTCCCCCTTGATGCTGCCCTGTAGCGGCATGGGAGAGGACTGTCCCGCACCTCTCATGGGGATTCTCAGTGCACAGCTTGGTTACTTTATGAATTGTCTTGTTGTTTACACAATGCATGTTTAACCTGTGGAACTCAATGCCACAGGATATTGCCAAGAATAAGAGTGTATTGGAACTTTTTAAAGGATTAAGTATTTATGTGAGTGATAGGAGCATTCACAGTTATTTTACAGAGTCTAAAATGTATAAGAGATAGACACCATCATCCTTCAGAGTGTAAACCAACTACTAACTGACTGGGCATTTTACAGTACTGTATAATTACTCTCCCAGGCAGTTTCTTGCACTTTTTTCCTAAAGAATCTGATACTGGCAACTCTAGGAGATAGAACACTAGACCAGATTGATTTCTGTTCTGATCTGACATGCCTGTTCCTATGTCTCTATCTTACTTGTGCTGTGCCCTGGAGCTAGACTTCAGTTCTTAAGCCTGAGCTGGATCCAAATCCAAATGCACCAAAGTGCTGCTTGGAGCCAAAGATTTTGACCCAGGTCCATGTTTCTTACTCTTACTAAGGCAAAGGTGAACATGTTTCCTTGTGGCACCCTCATAACATTGATAGTAGAGACGGTTTTGTATAAAGGAAGGAATTTCCCCAGGTCATCGTGATCTCTGTTGAATTCCACCGCTCTATTCCCCATAGCCCCACTTCTTGGATCATTTTATGTTTCTTCACCCTTAGCTGTCATTCCACTTAACTGCAAGCAAGAAAGGATAAAGAGGGTCACCATGGGATTTTGGCAGAGCTCAGGAAAAACAAAAAACCCTCATAGTTTTCAGAGTCCTTTGCATGAGTCAGAATTTCAACTTAAAGAACATAATTGCTTCATTGCTCAATTGTGGCTTGGGGTCCCATTTGCAGGGAAAATGTGCTTTTTTCACCAGTCAGCTCTCTTCTGGCCTGTGGCAGCCGTGCCAGCTTCACAGGGATACATCTGCAAAGCAGAACATTCATGCTGCCGTGCCTGTTTGCTATTAACACCCTGCTCTGATTATATTTGACGTTGGATGCAGTAAAGCGGCGCTTGTTTTTCTTTGGCGGCGGGAAAGCCAAGTGTAAGACGTGTTTGCAAAAAACCACGAGTGAGTGCAAGTGATCAGAACTCTTCGCCAACAAAGACGGCTTTTCAGCAGCCCTTCTGATACCAGAAGGAGCGCTCTTACCAGCGAACGGCACTCGGTCTCATTGTGCTAGGCACTGCCACCTGCCCGTACAGACCAACCCTGCGCTAAAGAACTTACAGTCTAAACAATCTAAGGTGCCACAAGTATTCCTGTTCTTTTTACAATCTAAACACATACTGTGGAATTATGAACTCCCTTTTACAGATGGGGAACTGAAGACTAAGCTCTAATTGTTCTGTGTTTGTACAGTGCCTTGCACAATGGCATCCTGGTCCGCGGATAGGACACCTAGGCGCTAAGGTAACATAAAAAATACATGAAATTACTTGCCCAGCATCACTCAAGAAAACTGTGGCAGAGCCAGCAGCTGAATGCAGATCTCCAGAGTCCTAGTTTTGTGCCTTACCCACAAGACCATTCGTCCCCTTCCAGAGGATGTTGTGAATCATAGAATCATAGAATATCAGGGTTGGAAGGGACCTCAGGAGGTATCTAGTCCAACCCCCTGCTCAAAGCAGGACCAATCCCCAACTAAATCAAAGTGAAGGCCAAGACTATAACAGCGTTCAAAAAAAGAGCTAGATAAGTTCATGGAAGATAGGTCCCTCACCAGGATGGGCAGGGATGGTGTTCCTAGCCTCTGTTTGCCAGAAGCTGGGAATGGGCGACAGGGGATGGATCACTTGATGATTACCTGTTCTGTTCATTCCTCCTGGGCATCTGGCATTGGCCACTGTCAGAAGACAGGATCCTGGGCTAGATGAACCTTTGGTCAGACCCAGTATGGCCGTTCTTATGTTCTTGTCCAGCTAATTATGACAATAGGCTTAACTCCCGAGTTGCACCACTATGTATTTAGAAATCTGAGCCAGTCACATATTTCTATGAGTGAAAAAGCTTTCTAGTAATTCCTCTGACTCAAGGCTGCATTCTAGGGATGAATATTTTGTCCTGCAATGAACGAGTTAACATGGCTTTACTAATTCTGCCTTTCTTATTATTCTGCACCATACTATATTAATTAGAGTGATCAATTTAAGGAAAAATAGATGGCAGCCCTCCCCCTCTGTATAAACAGCTCAGTTTCCAGATGGGTCAGGACACCAGATTCATTCTCCTAAATGGCTGGACTTGCCAAATTCGCTGTCACGGGGCTTTCTAGCCCCAAAGGTCCTGATTTTCAAATAGGGATGGACATACTGAGCTAGATGATAGAGACGCCCCCACAGGCTGTCACGCCCAGCTTGGCCCCAGTCCAAACCATGTTTCCTGAGGTGTAAAAGTGGCTGGGTAACTTTCCCATCAATTTGTTCCCATCTCTAGTTGCTCCTGACTCCAGCCTATGCTCACAGGGGCGTCACCCCTGTGCAGAAGGGTCAACACTGGGGCTGTGGGCCACGTAAGTCCGCCCAATATATATATATATATATATATATATTTGTAAAGGATAGTGATAATTACCAATGACTTTGATCTTTTCAAGTATTAAGCACCAGCAGCTTCCACTGAATTCAGTGAGAATAGCAGGAGCACCCAAGCTCAAGACCCACATTTATATGACTCCAAAGCTGAAGTCCTTACTTAGGGACAGATTCTGTCACTCATACTCATGCTGAGTAGCATTCACTCCCTTACATTTTGACCTTTCTTCAGTGGGACTACTCACAGAATAAGGTACTACTCAGCATGAGTAAGGGTGGTAGAATGTAGCCCCCGGTTTTTGCTCAGTCCTAACTCATAGAAACTCCTCCTGATTTCTGTTGAGCAGGGACTGCCCAGCCACTGAGCTGCCGGCTGCGGAGACTCCCCCCCAGCCTCTCCCCCACTATCCCCCCCCAGAGTCATGCAGGCATGCGGGCAGCGCTGTGGGGGGAAGGGCTGCATGCTCCCACGGGGCAGTGTGTCTGGCTCCACTCTGAACCAGACACACTGCTCTGAGCAGCATGATAAGGGGCCAGGGGGTTGGATAAAGAGCAGGGAATCCCAGGGGCAGTCATGGGACTGAGAGCAGGGGGCTTAGGTTCGGGGGGGGGGGGCGGGCGGCCCCCGGGCCCGGGGGGGGGGATAGGCCTGGGAGTCCTGGGGGTCTGTCAGGGCGGATGGGAGGATGGGGCATGGGAGTCCCAGGGGTCTGTCAGGGGGCAAGAGTGTGGATAGGGGTCATGGCAGTCAGGGGACAGAGAGCAGGGTGGCTTAAATGGGGGTGGGGACTGGGGGGGAGTTAGGGTGGGGGGTCTTGAGAGGGAGTGGTCAGGGGACAAGGATCAGGGGGGATCAGATGGGGGTGGAGCCCGGGGGGTGGTGGTTAGGGGTGGGGGGGGTCTCTGGAGGGGTTAGTCAGGGGACAAGGAGCAGGGGAGGTTGGGGGTCAGATAGGAGGCAGGGCCAGGCTGTTTGGGGTGGCACAGCCTTCCCTGACCCAGCCCTCCATACAATTTTGAACCCCGATGTGGCCCTCAGGCCCAAAAGTTTGCCCACCCCTGCACTAGCGAGTGTGAAAAGGCACATTGTGTTAGCGTGGATAACAGAGGTGCGCCCAGAAACAATAACTGCCCCCTTACAATTGAACCCCAGCTCGGATTGTAGGATGTTGTGGAGTTCTGCGGCTCCCTGCGACCTGTGTGGGTGGGGGTTTGACTCCTTTCCTTATCTCTCTAGCCTCACACTTTCCTTCATTGCTCACACCTGTTTGTTTTTCCTCGTTGTGCCTGGCTAGCTCCCAGGGGCCCCCGTTTGTCACTGTTCCCACTTGACTGGACAGGCGTGGATGGAAAGTACAAGCACTTTGCTGCCTTCAGAGGCAAAGAGGAAGCAGTGGAGGGAGCTTATCTAGATTTCGCAAATGCTTTTCAGCTCTGCTCATTATACACAAGTGACCCGAGAGACCCCCCCCGCCCCCCCGTCCTGCTCTTGTGGGCGATTTCCCATTCAGTTCCATGGAGACAGGTTCAGACCCAACCCCCAGGATCAGACACTGCACTGACAGAGCAGAACCTAGCATGGATTTAAAGATTTTGCTCAAGACCAAAATGCAGGAGAGGTGACAACTCAGGGCGGTCGGTGGAAGCAGCTGGGACATCATCAGGATCAGGGTTATTCAAAGGGCAGGTCTTCCCTGGCAACGTTGGACTGATTTAAAAATTGATGTAGTTAACCCTGCCGCACACCCCTGCTGTAGACACACTTACATTGGGTTAAATGGCTTTTACTTATTTACAGATGTAAGCTAAACCAATTTAAGAAGGGCTGAACCAGTTTAGATGCATCTACATGAGAGTTTCATCTCAATGTAGCTAGACTGGTTTGAAATTGATTGAGTTAAATCAGCGCGCCTTTTCTAATGTAGACAAAACGCCCACTGACGTGGTGATGTGCCTTGAACCCAAACCACTCAAAGGAGGACAGAACATCCGAAGTGGCCCTAGGGAGCTCATGAGAATATTTTTCTTTCTAATTTTTTTTCATTGTCCTCTCTGCAGATAGCTGGAAATAAGGTTTGAGAATCTCGACTGCAGTGATTTTCAAATGGTGAGACTGCAAAAGGCAGGGGGTCAGATCTGATGAGCCAAGTGCTCTGTGTTTGGCTTGACCACTATACAGTGAGGCCAAAAAGAATACTAACAATTGGGTCTGGCATCCCTACATGGAATACATATGTCCAAATACAGATGGCAGGCCTCATTTTTGAGAGTAAAAGTCAGAACAGACTACAGAAAAACAAATCCAGGCTATTGGAAGTGCATCCAGACAGTGAACACTACTAGAAGGGAATGATCATCTGGTTTTTAAGGGTCATATGATAAGGTGACAAGTTATGCTGTTTCCCGAGAGCTGCTCTCTGATTACTTCTCCTCCGTACCATTCAAAATCCTTCCACTTCACTGCCTCTCATGTGGCGCTTTCGTGACCGATGATGAAAAAAACAAGGGTATCTATGTGCCGGCCTTAACTTCCTTTCAAACACACTGGCTGGGGTTAAGTGCAGAGTCGCGGGCCTGCAATTATTTGTTCTGCTCTCTTTCATGGATTAACCTTTCCACTCCACGTGCGAGTGCTTCCTCCTTGATCTCAAATAGCCTTCCGTCTCCATATCGCTGTCTGTCAGAAAGCCAACCCTACGCGCACCGGGTGCTAGACCGGATGGAGCTGCAGCTGGCATGGGCTTAAGTAAATGGAGCTCTCCATCAGGTGTTCTTCAGGGGAACTAGAAGAAGTGGCATCTAAGAAAGACATTTGCTTGGAAATGAACGCTTGCCTTGCTTTGTGCAAATTGCTCTTGAGCATCATGGGGAGAGGCTCATCGTTATCTTCAGTCGTTATGTGCTTTTAATCATGGAGCAAATCCTGAGATCTGGACTGAGGCAAATTCCCATTGACTCCGATTGGAAATTTGCCTGAGTGAGGCAGAACTTCAGAATTGAGCCTGATAATAATTCTTAACCCCCTACAACCACTCAGATGCCTCGGTACTGGTATGCTACAAGAACCAGAAGATCTCTAGATCTAGGCCCAGATTTTCATGATCCTTAGCCTACTGTGGGCAGCTGGAGAGAGTGCAAAGTAGCTAGCTGTTGCCATTTTGGTCCTAGGATCAGTTTTCTCATCAATCTGATCCAGAGCAGTCTCAAGCCTGCTCTAAACTATGACAGCCAGCTATTGGGCGTGGCTGATGCACAGGTTCTCCCTGTGCCTCACCCTGCTCTCTGTCAAGACGGTTCTCTCTCCTGTAACCTGCCATACCACTCCAGGGGCAGATTCTCCATTGCCCCACACCTTATGGCATCACATGCCAGGTGGGTACAATACGCTGCCCAATCAGCATGGTAATGGTTTGTTCTCACTGTGTTGGTGCAAATGGCTGCACAAGGAGAATCAGACCCTTGCCTCCTACCCTTCTGCTCCCAGCACAGGATCCATCTCCTCCTAGGACTCCATCTGATGATTCACTAGTTAACTCTGATACACACACCCTTGCCAAGGAACACTGTGTTGATTTTAGAGATCAAGACCAGCTGGGACCATCACTTTGTCTAATCTGTATATCACAAGCCAGGGAATGTCCAGGTAGCCCTATATTGAGCCCAAAGATTTCAGTTGAAATGAAGTGTGTGAGTCCCCAGGAGACTAAAATGTTGTTCTATAGACAAAGGACAGGAGAGACTGAGGTGCACCAGTGCCCGAGACCTCTGCAACTTCAGGGAAGGGATTAGGTGATCTACACTCCAGGCCGTAGATGAAGGCAAAATACCTCAAGGTCCCAGCTAGACTGACCTGGGGGAAAAATTCCTTTCTGCTCCAACCTGGCAATCAGTTTGACCCTGAGCATGAGAGCAAGACACGCCAGCCAGGCACTTAGAAAGAGGGCTCCCCGAAGCACCTCAAAGCACTGGTCCATCCCGTACAGTGTCCTATTTCCAGCTGTGGCTAATCTTTGTTGCTTCTGAGGAATATGAAAAAACACTCCCTCCCACACTACATCTGGTCAATTGTCCATCAGGGAACACAATTCCTTCCTGATCCCTGACCTTGGAATATAGTCACGATATTATTATCATGTCTTATGCCATAGTATACTGCAAGAGACCATTTATCTGTAGGCCGGCAGGCCACTTTACAGCTGAGAAGCAGAAGAGAGCGAGAGATTGTGTTACGCACTGGGGTGAGCGACAGGAATTGAGGAAACACTGTGCTTCCAGATGAAGTCCAATGAGTAAGCAACAGAGAGTCCCATCACCAAGGGGGATGGTGAGAAGCATCAGTGAGGAATGAGGGGTAACGAGTGCTACAGAGAGGCTGAAGATGGGGTTGGTAGGAGGCAGTAAATGGGGTGGGGTTGCAGTGAGGAGCTGTGATGGGCTGGGGTTTATTTCCAGGCTCCACCCAACATATTTCTTCCTCTAATTATCACCATCAATAGCTAGTTTAAATGCATCAGGAGCAGATTCCCCAGCCCATCTCTCTGCCCATCGGGATGAGCTCTGGTCGTACTTAGCAGCATTTGAATAAAGCTCAGGAATCCGACATCCTGTCACTGACATACAGTGGTCGCTTCTGAGCGGTACATCCCCAACTGAGCGTTCACACAGGGGTTTAACGCATGTAATTGATCCACTTCAAATTCACACCTTTAGCTAATTCAGATTAACTTTCCCTTTGTAGACAAGATAAAAGGAGTTGAAGATCTTCATTTGGCAGCTGAGAAAACGAGGCAGTAAAAGATCACGTGATTTGCCCACACTTGCACAGGGATCCAGGAACGGACCCCAGCTCTGCAGAGGGTAAGCCAGTGCTTTAGGAGTTGCCACCAACTCCACGTGTTCAACAATCAGCCCCCCAAAATAATGAGATTTTTTTTAAAAAAAATCATGATTTTTAAGCCAAGCCACAAGTTTAGGGTTCTTTGATTTGCCTCGTTGTGTCTGAGCCGCTATGGGTCACAGTGTGGCATTTTTCTCCACAACCCTGAGCTTGAAATGCCCGTTCCTCCCACATCATCACATGACGCTGGGGTTTACGAAAAAAGCTAGACGCCTCATGAAATCACACAGGTTGCCAACGCTGCAAGCACCGACCCATCCTTGAGCCAATAAGGGAAGCCACATGCCAGAGAACAGGTGTAAGGGACCAGGGTACAGGCAGTCTGGCCTAGTAGTCCCAGCTAGGCTGATGTCCACAAGTCAAAGGCAGCAAGGTGAGGGCTGGAGTCACAATGAGCCAGGTGTCTGCACCATTGCCTAGGCAACTTCCTAGTCCACCATCTTGGGTAAAGCAGTGAGCACGGGCCAATCAGAAGGCCACAGGCTACTGTTGCATTGGCCCCTTTGGTGCCTGATCTTCATAGAGCTCCTTGGAGGGGGCCTCGCAGCATCTCCTGGTGGTGACGTGGGAACTTCAGATGTCCCATGGTCCACCAAGCTGCGTCCTAGCCCGCTGCTCTCTTATGACAGAAGTGTCCCAAGGCAGAGCTTACGAAGGCCCTGTAGTCTCTTAGAGGCAATTTTACTGACACAACTTCAACCAGCCAACCAAACCCAGTTCACTCTGGGCTCCGATCCCCAGGGGACTTTTCACCTTTACTTCTCCAGCTCCCCTCTGAAGAGACTCTGACAGTCCTGCTTCCTGCAGAGTCCCAGCTCTGACTCACCGGGCGTCTCTCTTCACCAGGTCCAGGTGTCCTCTTTTAAAGCCTAATCTGGATCAGATGAGGTGGACCGGCCCTGCTCCATGTTCATGGGGCCGACGTCCTCCTGCGACAGCAGAAGATGGTCATCATCTTCTTCTAAAGCCGGACCTGCTCTGCGTCGTCACAAGCGTGAGCTGATCTCTAAGCTTCTGAGAAACCCACGCTCATGCTGGCGCGGATTCAGATACAGAGCAGGAGGCGAAACGAGCCAGTTTCCAGCTTTTCCGGTGCCAGGCACATCTGGCACTAAGCAGCTTCTTTCCGAGCGGTGCCTGGCAACATCAGGCCTTATTTTCAACAAGCCCCATTAAAGGATTGTAAAAGCCTAGTTAAAATAAAGCCCTTCAAGCCGTGACTGGAAGGAAAACAAGAGTAAACAAAAAGGGCTCTATCATCCACATTGTTATTACCTGCAGTGCCTTGAAACCAAAAATCACTGAATTGGCAAATAGAAGAGAAATATATAAAGACATGCACACAAATATGGCTATAAATATAAAGTGTATTTTTGTTTCATTTGTGGTTTAGGGAACAACAAAAAAAGCCTTCCCATTTTGACCAATTACTCCCGATCTTTTGCTATGGCATTTAACATTTTACCTCTAAGAAATAATAAATTTTCTACCAAAAAAATAAATAATCTCAAAGGGAGTAGCTATACCTACATTTTGAATAGAAACCCATTTATTAAACCGGCATTGTAAAGTCAGGGAAGTTCTCATGAGCCGGAGCAGGAACAAAATAAATAAATAAATTGTAAATAATGTTTGCCAGGATCCGTCACAATTTCCATATAAAATGGTTTTGTGACTGGATCGTTCGGTGGAGAGGTAATGGGGCAGAAAACATTTCCTCTCTGCCCTGCCAAGATGAACACAACCGAGGTTGGCACAACGATGAACACAGAAGGGTCCCAGTGATGGAGTTCAGATCTGTTCATCCAGAGATCTCAAAGCGCTTTACAGAGGAAAATAAGTATCGTTAGCCCCATTTTACAGAGGGGAAAACTGAGGCAGAAAGTGTAGGTCACCAGAGAGCACAGGTCAGGAGCAGAACACAGCTCTCCTTAACTCCAAGTTCAGTGTCCTGGACTGTGGTGGTGCCCATCAAAACTTATGCCTTGGCACATTGCTGAAATATTTCTAAGTTCCCAAATTCAGACCTGGATTCAAAGTTCGGAGAGAGGGGGAGTGGTGTTCAGCTCTGATGCCCTGCTTTCAAATCAGCTCTTGCAATGAATGGACACTTTTTCCATCCCCAAATCAGTCAGTGGCCTGTGGGAAAAGAGCTGCCCACTGAGCCCAGGCCCCAGTGCAAATGTGTCTGTATCACCAACAAGTGGCGTTTGTTAGCACCCTTGTCAGCACGCCAAGGATGAAATGGGGAGGCGCAGTTTCTTGGCCACTGGGGCATGTCCAAGGATGTTAAATAATGGGAAAGCAGATTGTCCTGCAAAAATTTCCCCCTTCCAATGCCTTTCGGAGACTGAAAGTTCCTTGAGTGGGCGGTTTTGCCACACGGCAACTTGATACCATCTAATTAGGCCCGAATTAAGACTGGGAGTGGCTGGGTCACTACAAAAGGTAATTTTCCCTCTGTTGATAGTTACACCTTCTTGTCAACTGTTGGGAATTTGCCACCTTCACACTGACTAAATTGGCCTCCTTAGCACTACAAAAAGTAATTTTCCCTCTGTTGATATTCATCCCTTCTTGTCAGTTGTTGGGAATAGACCATATCCACCCTGATTGAATTGGCCTCGTTAGCAATGATCACCCACTTGGTAAGGCAACTCCCATCTTTTCATGTGCTGTATATTTATACCCGCCTACTGTATTTTCTACTCCATGCATCTGATGAAGTGGGTCATAGGCTATGAAAGCTTGTGCCCAGATAAATTTGTTAGTCTCTAAGGTGCCACAAGGACTCCTCGTTGGTTTTGCTGTTGCAGACTAAGACGACTACCCCTCTGAAACTGTCCCAACATAGCATCTGCACTGTTGCTTGACAGAGAAGGCACTGAATTTGAAGGCTTGCACCGTGCAATGCTCACGCTCTCTGAAGATCCCCTATTCCCTCTTCTGAGCTGATCCGATCTCTCCCCACCATCCAGCTCTCCATCTGCCAGCATGTGTAAACTGCTGGCCATCCCATCTCATGATAACTGCTTTCAACTACCTGAAAGGGGGTTCCAAAGAGGATGGATCTAGACTGTTCTCAGTGGTACCAGATGACAGAACAAGGAGTAATGGTCTCAAGTTGCAGAGGGGGAGGTTTAGGCTGGATATTAGGAAAAAACTTTGTTACTAGGAGGGTGGTGAAGCACTGGAATGGGTTATCTAGGAAAGTGGTGGAATCTGCTTCCTTAGAGGTTTTTAAGGCCTGGCTTGACAAAGCGCTGGCTGGGATAATTTAGTTGGGGTTGGTCCTGCTTTAAGCAGGGGATTGGACTAGATGACCTCCTGAGGTCCCTTCCAACCCTGATATTCTGTGATACTGTGATAGGTAGCCCAGAACTGGGGGGCCAAGGCAGACTGGGATCCAAATTAGAGACCCTTAGAACTCCCTAAATTCCATTTCTTCGGTCACTGTGAAACATGCTTCATTCCCCTTCCCTCATCCCCACACACACAAACACACACACACTCTTTCTCTCTTTTTCTCTGCTTCTCTCTGTGCTTTGGCTCTTCAGTCGGAAACACTCACTGATGAGGGAGTTTTGATGTGGGGGGGTAATGTTCTCTGAGTGACACATCTCCACAGACTTTAAGCAGTCAGCTCAGCACTGCCTTCCCTGCCACGCCTCGTAACGGGGGAGCTTGTAGCTGGCATCCGTGGCTCATCTCCCCAGCACTCCTCCATTTCTGGATTCCTCACTTCCTGGTAGAGTTAGAGGCAGCCACAGACTGGTCCTGGCAGGGCAGGGAGACAGAAGACAAAGTGCTGGGGGCCCATCAACAGCCAAATAATGAATTCCTTGGCATCTTGGAAAAAGGCCACATTCTGCAATGGTGGAGTCCATGGAGGCCTTAATTGAGATGGATGAGGCAGTTCACATCGCTCCAAGCTATTTTTCAAGCTGTCTGCAGACTCAGGCAAACGCCACTGCACCGGTTTGCACTCGGGTCATGTTTTCAAGGTTTCCAGTAGAACCACAAAGACCACAAATGTCTTTCGTTTGAAAGGAAAGCCTAAATTCTGCAGCAAAAGGTGAACTGTGGAATACATAGGGCTGGGCATCTACCCCCTTCCCCTCGTCTTCTGGACAACTCCAGTGGCTTCATCCTCATTTCAGGACCCAGTCTTCAAGCTTTCAGTTTGCTTCAGTCAGACTCACAGAGCTTAGCTGTGGCTCTGTCCATTACTCTCTAGGCATTTCTAAGGCCCCCATAATAATACCTAATTACAGTAGTAGATCTCAAAATGCTTTACAAAGCAGGGCAGCATCAGTATCCCCATTTTACGAGGGGGAAACTGAGGCAGAGAGAGGGCAGTGACTTGCTTAAGCTCATCTAGCAGGTCGGGGGCAGAACTAGGAACAGAACCCAGTTCTCCTGAGTCTCAGCCTAGTACTCTAACCCTAAGTCTTACCCATCAGGAGCAATTTCCCTTGCTCTTGCAATATGTTCCTAGCACTAGACTCTGCTCTGTCCCATCCCACTATCATGGTGTGAGAGCCTTCTCCTCTGCATTTCCTTCCACCCTGAAATCCTTCATGGTTCTCTCTGCTTCACCCGCTGTTTCCAGATCTCAGCTGGGCTTTCTTCCCTTGCCTTAACTTCTTTTAAAACTCACTCACCCTCTGCCACCTTTTCTTTTTAAATTCCACTATTGTAACTCTGTTACTTAACACGGCAAACAGCCGGTGCAGAAGAGGCTGTTTGGGACAAGGGCCTAATCCAGACTGACTTCAGCCACAGATGGAGTGGTGCTCAGCAATGCCCAGGATTGAACCTCATTTGTGCTATACCTGAACGAGGAGGTGACCTCCCTGTCTGTGATAAGCTCCATTTAAAGGAACAATGACCCAGTTTAATACAGAATGCCAGGAGCCATGATGTCAACTCCTACTCATGCTGCTGAGTGTAAAGAGCTAGTCGAAAAATAGAAACTTTTCCCCTGGTTTCTCACCACATCTGCCAGCAGCTGGGAACAGACACAGAGGGCAGCACATGTTGAAGTCCTACAGAATGTTACAGAAAATGATGCTAACCCTTTGCACTGCTTTTTTGAGCCACCCTAAATAGGGTGACCAGATGTCCCGATTTTATAGGGACAGTCCCAATTTCTGGGTCTTTTTCTCCTAAAGGCTCCTATTACCCCCTGCCCCCGCCCCGATTTTTCACACTTGCTGTCTGGTCACCCTAACCCTATATAATTAAATAGGGAATTATAGCCTGCCAATAGAATTTCATAGGTGGTTTGGAAATAGCCTAAAGAGAGAATTCCGGTCTCTCTTCAATGCAATGGGCCCGATTCTAGTTTCTTTTTTCTCTGCTCCACTTACACTGCTCCTCCAGCGCAAAGGTAGAGGAAAGCCAGCCTAGGTGGGGACTCCACCAGCCTGGAGACTACAATGTATGTACAGTTGACATGGCCAGCTCCCCATGCTACCCCTGGAACACAGGGCTTTCTACTTATCCCCTGCTGGTGTATAATCTGTAGGGCACTGGAGTCAGCTAGCATAAGTAAGAGCAGCTTTGTGGCTGCTCTAACCAGTGCAAGGAATGGTGCAGGAAGAGTAACAAGTCTTGGGACATTAGGGAGCTGGGAAATGGAGAGTGAAACACCCCGCTGGCTTGTTATTGGTGCAATTTCAGACAGCCTTTCATCTGAGCAAAACAGATGGATGAAACTTATGCATTTTTATTGGGTCAGTAAAAAGATCACACAATGTTAGGGCCCAGTTTGTGAAATCTGCAGAGCTAACCCGTGAAATGTATTGAAATGATTTAAAACACAAATGAACAAAATCTGACAAAAAAGGAGTGAAATTTGTATGGCATTTTTGGGAGGAAAAAATGGAGAATATGTCAAGAGATGTGCCAGTTTCATTGAAAAAGCCGGGAAAGTGGGTTAGCTGGCTCTGCAATGGGCAAGACATGTTTCAGGCAGCCAGATTTCCTTCTTGAGGTTTTATTCTTGGGATTCCAGGACCTGATCCAATAAAAGCACTTTTAAGCGTGTATTTGGTGGCTCCACTGATATCAGTGGCACCACTCATGTGCTTAAAATTGAGCATGTGTTTAAGATCTTTGCAGGATTGGGGCCTAAGTGACACAAGAGAGTGAACTAGAGAGAGCAAAGATGGCCCAGTGGTTAGGGCACTAACTTGGCAGACCCGGTTTCAATTGCCCGCTCCTCCACAAGCGTCCTGTGTGACCGTGGGCAAATCACTTAGTCTTTCTGTGCCTAAGTTTCCCATCTGTAAAATGGGGATAATAGCACTTCCCTGCCTCCCAGGGGAACCATGAGGACAAATACATTAAAGATTGTTAGATGCTCAGACACTGTGGGACCACGAAAGTGTCATAGAACATGATGGAGATTGAGCGAAACTTCATTGAAGCTGGTGGGCAAGATCAATGCTTCTTATAGAGGATGAATGTGAGAAGTTAAGCTGCTTTTGGAGGAATATAGCTGAAACAATAGGAGATACCACTCAAAACACAGGCCACATGCAAGATCAGTTAGAAGCTATGTAGGCAGAAGGGTTTCATGGGACTGAGTGCAAATGCAGGGTATGTATAGCAGTCAGAAGCAGACAGACACCAGGAATGCCAAGGAGGGAGCAAGAAAATCACTGGTAATGTGGCCCTGATATAAAACTAAGAGAGAAAGTTTTTTGGGCAGAGTGCTGGCTGTAAAGGGGCTTAGAACTTGGAACAAAGAAACTGCCTCCTGCTATGTTCCGGGAAACAGAATTTTGAACATTCTTTGAAAATAAACAGGATTGCAGCAAAGAAATACCTGACGCCATCACCAGTTTCTTCTCCTAATGAAAATAGCTCTCCAGACCCCAAATATTGTCTAACAGCTCAGGTCAAAAAGGCTACACTGATGTTAACAGTCTATGTCAGGGGTTCTCAAACTTGTTCAGTTTGAGACCTCTTTTCGCCTTACCGCGTTCGCTGCTGCCCCGTGTGTATCTTTGCCGAATTACCACCGAATTGAACTCTTCCGGTTTTGGCGGCATTTCAGCAGACACGCAGCATTTCTCTGTGTGTCTGCTGAAAAGCAGCCAAAAAGTTCCACTCGGTGGCTTTCCGGGTGGACACACTTCCGCATTCGGAGCATCGAGCATCCACCGAAATGCCGCCAAATGCAATGGGAGCTCGTGACCCCCCTGGAATCGCCGTGCGACCCCACAGGGGGGTCACGCCCCCAGTTTTGAGAACCGCTGGTCTATATGAACCCTGTCACTCAGTTTGGGAAAGGAGGGACACCAAGCCAAAGGGCCAAAGCTTGGAGATACAAGGATCAGGCCTGGGGTCTCTGTTTAGGTCTGGGCAGTTAGACGACAATCTTGGGTGTTTGGCTACTGAGTGTGTAATAGGGTCTATGAATTGCACAGGAATAGTGAACATTGGCTCAGACAAAAGAGTTACTAGACCAAACTTGCTAAAAATTCTAGGGAACAGAGAATCTAAAACTGAACTATCTGATTGGTCTCAAATGGAGACAGTGACTAGGGAACATGCCCCTGTCCAAAAACTGTGTTTGAAAATTGAATTGGAGCAAGTTGTCTGGGTGTCAAAATGGTGGCGGAGCTAGTAATTGGCTTGGATTTCATTATGGCTAATAACTGTGTAATCAATGCCAGAAAAGGTGTCCTACAAATTTAATCCCAGGGTTTCAGGGGAATTTCAGCTGTTGAAGTTCTTGTGGCTCTGAAGCAGAAATGGATTCCTGTTTGTTTGCTGAATGGTTCTGATAAATAGCAAATATTAGAAAAGGAACCCCAGCAGCAAAATGTGAACCAGCGGATCTAGGAAATGCTGGTATAGAAGAAAACTAGAAGGGAGAAAGGGGTGAAAGAGATCCCAAAGTTTCTGATGGTATCTTGCCAGTATCAAGCGGAGTACCCCAGAGGTCGGTCCTGAATCCAGAATAACCTAGACAAATTGGAGGATTGGTCCAAATCAATCCGATGAGGTTCACAAGGACAAGCGCAGAGTCCTGCACTTAGGAAGGAAGAATCCCATGAACCGCTTCAGGCTGGGGACTGACTGGCTAAGCAGCAGTTCTGCAGAAAAGGACCTGGGGATTAAAGTGGATGGGAATCTGGAAACGAATCATCAGTGTGCCCTTGTTGCCAAGAAGGCTAATGGCATATTGGGCAGCATTAGTAGGAGCATTGCCAGCAGATTGAGGGAAATGATTATTCCCCTCTATTCAGCACTAGTGAGGCCATTCCTGGAGCATTGCATCTAGTTTAGTACCCCCACTACAGAAGGGATGTGGACAAATTGGAGAGAGTCCAGCGGAGGGCGAAGAAAATGATTGGGGGCTGGGGCACATGACTTATGAGGAGAGGCTGAGGGAACTGGGCTTGTTTAGTTTGCAGAAGAGACGAGTAAGGGTGGGGGGATTTGATAGCTGCTTTCAATTACCTGAAGGGGGGGTTCCAAAAAGGATAGAGCTCGGCTGTTCTAACCGGTGGCAGATCAGATGACAGACCAAAGAGGAATGATTTCAAGTTGCAGTGGGGGAGGTCTAGGCTGGATATTAGGAAACAGGTTGTGCCTGTTTTTTCCACACAGAATCCTAGAAGCAGGTGTTGGCAAGTGACTGCAAAGGCCAGGGGAAAGGCATCTTCCACAGCACCACAAGGGCTGTAACAGTTGAAGTGGGGACTTTCAGCCTGTGTGATGCATCAGCCACAGTTGAGAGGCTGACGGAGAGGGTATTGCCATGGCACTCCACTCTCAGACGGTCTGTTCTAACTAGCCGCTGGGAGTGTGAGCAGAGAGGGACTGTGAGGAGCTGACGTGAAAGAGGCACGTAGGTGTCCATCAAGAGAGCACAACCCATGCCCAGCAACTCTTTCCAGGCCAGTGTTCTTGATATTAAAACCCTGGGAAACAGACTCGTTATTAGAACCAGATGCCAGAGAAGGGTTTTTCAACATACCACGTTGGAGACGCACAGAGTGACTCACCAGGAGAGAGCGCTGAGTCGAGGAGACTGGGATCATACCAGGAGCGATGAGACGGGATCATTAGCGGGGTTGGTGGGTGGGAGAGGTGGGGGCCACCGAACGGGAATGAGGCCTGATGAGGTGCCTGGGATGCTTCGAGGGCTGTAAATGTGACAAGGCCATGCTGGCATGTTCAGACAGGAGCTTGGCTTTAATCTCTCCATGACATCAGGGGGGGAATCCTGGTCCCAAAACCGGAGCAACGTCCAGAATTTTGACCCGGGATAAAGAAGTCAAACAGCCCATTGACTTCAATGGGCGTTATGTGCACCGGTTCCAGGGGTGAAATTGGCCTCTGGAGCCAAATTCTGATCTCAGTGACCCTGAATTCAATGGAGTTACACCACTGACATGGAATCCGGACTCTAGTGTCTAAATTCCCTTTCTTTTGTCCATATCTGTTTTCTTCCATTGCAATAGTGTGTGTGTGTGTGTGTGTGTGTGAGAGAGAGAGAGACGGAGTCTGGACTCTGGTATCTATATTCCCTTTCATTTGTCAATATTTGTTTTCTTCCATTCCAATACTCACTCTCTCTTTCTCTCTCTCTCTCTCTCTCTGTGTGTGTGTGTGTGTGTGTGTGTGTGTGTGTGTGTGTCTACATGGGGATGTTAGAATAAGAGTAACTCCTTTTTGCCGTCAGTTTATTTGCTTTAAGGTTCGAGTAGACACATCCGCCATTTCTGGTCGCCCCAATTCTGCCTCACGATGCTGTCCCACCAGTCACCACTAGTAGGCCCAGCTCAGAGCCAACCAGATAAATGCTCTCCAGACATAAATGCTTCATTTCATCCCTCTGCTCCTCTTCTACTTGTAGCCAGATCCCCATGTCCAAAGGCCTAAGTACTACAGAGCCAAATCCATCTGCCTGGCCGACTACCAGGGCACATGCATCATCTTGTTTGTATTAACGACGGCCATGCCCACAGTGCTCAGCAGTGTGTCTTCCATGCCCCCTGGAGCCCGTTCAGAAATGGCATTGGCAAAATGAACAGATGCCAGGAGAGGAATCAGGGGAGTTTCTAGTTTGACCCCCAACCCCAAATTCCTGTATGTTCTGGTCGGCATCCCACAATGCACTGTGAGAAAAATAGGGTTGCCACCTCACCGGTGTTTGACCGGCCTGGATGGTTTTTTTAATGAATTTGCCAGAAAAATAATTTAATCAGCTGGGTGGGTTTTTTTTAAGGTGGGTGTAAAGATTTGCATTATTATCACAATGCCCTGGGAGATCTAATGTTAAATGTTTCCGTTTCCAGCTAACGATGCCACAGTATTGCCACTTCCATGGTGTAAGTGATCACTGATCACAACTGTTGAAAATACAGCAGCTGGCTGCCCATCATCATGCAAGCGTGCCACGTGGGTGGGCTTGCGAGGGCGATTGCAGCGGGCCTGCCTTGTGTGTGTGGAGTGGGATGCGGAACCAGGGTTTTTTTGCATTTCAAAGGTAGTAACCTTAGAGAAAAATCTAAGAGCGCAGAGCTGAGTGGTGGAACATTGCATCATGGGATAGCTGCCCCAAAGGCTGAGGGGTTAATTTAAACACGCACAGGGCCTTGTGGGTGCATTGGCATAATAAAGTAATATATTTGGTACCATTAATTTACTCTATTTAGAGCAAACACACAAATCCAATGTAACATCCCTACATAGACAAGGCCTTCATCAGAAGCATGAGATCCTTTGGGGTTGTGGGTAGAATTTAGGATGGCCAGTGAAGCCTGAGGAGTATGCACATGGGTGGAAGAAAGACAGATGCAAGTTCAGGAAAGAGACACCAGAGGAGGGTGCAGAAAAGGTGAGGTAGGGCGTGCAGAAAAGGGCAGAAGACAGATCTGAGGTGGGGGACCTAAAAATTTGTCAGCATATGCACTTCACCCCCTGGAGGCTGGCCCCTAGCAGCTCCCAAGCCCTTCGTACTTTTGGGAAAGCGCCCCTAAAATTTATTTTCAGTGTTTGGCAGCCGAACCAAGAACCGGTTGCCCAAATGGCCTGGAAGGGCAATTCCACCCGACAATGGCTAGTTTCACGTTTTTGGGGCTGTGCTGGTGTTGCAACAGTGAGGCTGTCCAGCAGAGGTCACTGTTCCCTAATGGTTTGTTGGCCTCCCAAGCTGGTGGTAGGGAAATGAACAGCATGTCAGGTTATGTGTAAAAAGAGAGAACAGAGTGGGAATGGCAGGATCTTGGTTGCAGTTATTACCCTGCGTTCCCTGGGGAGACGTTAAGGCCAGCCGGGCTCAGCGTGTGTGCTTATAACATGAGAGGGGCTTACATTCGTGCATGGCGTGAACAGACTCACTGCTCGGCAGCCATTCCCCCGACTGCCATTAGAAATGAGTGACCCAATTTTGGGGAGGGGAGCTGGGAACTACAACATCATTGGAAAGTGCATGTGTGTGTGTGTGGCAGGGAGGGGACAGGACTATCTGAAACAATGCCCCCCCATTTTTCATTAACATTTTGTTTGAATGGAATCTTCCAGCCACTTCTACTGAAAAGCAGCAGGTTAAAATGGGACCAGGATTAATGAACTGTACATATTACAGGGCACATGGGTCCTTTAATGTGCTGGACTTGCTAGCACAGGTCTGGGGAAGTGTTAGAATAAGAGCAGAGACAGAGCTTAACCCAGCCATGTTCTCTAGGCAAAAGTCCCAATTACTGTATAAATTGCACCAGATCCTGATATAACCAGGTCTAGAACCCTAGTCTTTGGTCTCTTCTATTTGCACTAAAGGATAACTCATTTGGCTAGCGCTGTTAGTGGGTCCTTTAGCTTTCTTTACGGGTGCAGCTGTTAGATTGCAGCATCTAACATGTGGCCTGCAGGATGGATCATTGTATATTTATTTAGTCTATATGATATATTCAGATTCTCCACAATCTAAGCTTTCTTTCTTCCTTTTTTATTTTATTTTGAAGTAAATTTCTAGCCCTTGTGTCTGCAGAGAGAACCTTCCAAACATGCTCTGGTGTCTGCCTGAATTTGCAGAGAGCCTGAACCAATGAGTGCTAAAGGGGAACAGATTTTTCTCACGGAGTGCTGAATGCAGCAGTAAAGCACCAAACAAACAATAACTGTGTGTTTAATTACTACATAAAGGGTAATATGGTCACTTTGATCTCTGTCCAGGTTTGCCACTGAGGTCAGTGGGGCTTTGGCAGTGAACTGTGGGGAGTATAGAATTCTCAGTTTATACCCTGGCCCATGGAAACAGAATTTGGCCTAGTCCTTTGAAGGAGTTTGACACCCTGGCATTATAGGGTAACATCAGACTCATTCACTCATGTGCCCGAAGCTTGTAGGTTACAACAAGAGCTGGCTGGAATCTTCTGAATTTTGATTTTTCAGTGGAAAATCACACTGACACTTTGAATGTTGGTGAAAAAAGAACAAACAGAAATATTTTGGCTCCATTTCAGTGCCATGTTTTCCAATGTCAACCTTCTGACAAAAAAGGAAACATTTTTTAATACATTTTAGCTGTTTTCTCCTGATTTTTGGCCATCTCTAAGCACAGACATGCAGGGAAAAGATTGCTTTTTGAATTCTTTGGACAAATGCTGGCCTCCGTAGTTGCACAGTCAGTTATTACAGTTGCACATGCAAATTTGGTCTCTGTGCTGTGGATGTCTCTTACCCAATCACACATCTCATTGACTATTTCTCTGTGAATAGTGCATACAATATATTTGTTAAATGCACAACTACAGACATGGAAGAATTTGTGGATCAGGTCCCAAATATCTATCAAATTTGGACCGCGACCACGTAAGTCAAGGTCTAATGATTGGCTTGCTTTGGACAGAGTCAACTTACTGACTCAGATGAGACCCTATCATGTAAACCACTGCATGAGAATACAAATAGTTTTATAATTAAGATACTGGACTGAGGCAAAAGAAATGTAGGGTGTAGAAGTGGCTGAAATTTTCCAAATTTCACATTTTGACAAAAAACAATGAGTTCTTTTCATACATTTTAAAAAAATCCTATTTTCTGACCAGCTGATTAAAATTTTATGAAATTCAAAATTTTGACCAAAAATTATTGAATTTTTGAATTTCATCAGAAGATAAATCCAGGGTAAAAATGTTTGTGAATTTTTATGACAGGTTCAACTCCTGGCTCTGCCACACACTTTGGGTGTGATCTGGGGCAAGTTACTCTTTTTCAGCATCAGTTTCCCTCCTGCAATAAGGTCATATGCCTTCTTTTGTTTGTCTTCTGTATTTAACTGTTAGCTCTTTGGGGCAAGGAGTACCTCTTATTATAGGTATGTACACCACCTAACACAATGGGGTCCTGACCTTGATTGGTGCTACTGTAATACCAATAATCAATTGAATGTTGTAGATCTTTGATTGCGAGGAGGAGATGGCTAGTTTTGGTAGAAGCAGGTGGAAGACGAAATGTTTGTTGATCAGGGAGAGTGGAGGAAGGGAGAGGGGTTAACCTGATCCCCATGAAAGTTTTCTCCTAAAATAGGGCATGTTTTCACTGCAGAGGTAGCCCAAGCTTTTACCTAGGTGCTGTCTATAGGTGCCTTCCCATCTACACACAAAACGCTCACCGGAGTTTGGTTGTTCTTTCAACCCAGACTAAGTGGCTCTTGTGGGGCTCTAGTTTAAAGCCTGCTTTCACCTGAACTGGAAACCCACTCACTTTGCAGTGCGGATGCAAGCAAAACTGCTCAGGTGCTACTGGTCCTCCAGTTGCCTTCCCACAATTCCCCCCATGTGCCCAGAAGGACAGACAAGTTCTCCCATAAATCACTGGGAAAGAATCATAGAGTGGCTTAGCTTGCTGCAGCACAAAGAAGTCCTAGCGACACACACAAGAGAGCACTGCCCCAGTGAGGACATAGTAGAGCCGGGAGGGCTTCGCAGTGGGGCTAGACCACTCAGGTGCTGAAGTCCACCCAAGTTCACTCTGCAATGACGACGCACCCTGGTAGACAGAGATTGGCTTGAGCCCTGCAGCATGAGATTTAACATCCCTTCCAAAATAATATGAACAGACGGCAAAAGTAGCTAATCTGGATTCAGGTATATCAATAAATGAAAAACAATTGCTTTTTAAAAAAATCCATGCAAGAAAATCAGGCTCCTGCCAATGCTCATTTGAACTTAGAGCTGTTTTGAGAGAGGCTCAGAAATTTTAGTCTGAAAATTAGCAGTTGAGCAGAGGAAGTCACCCTCCTCACGCCTCTTCCTTCCAGGCCTAGTGTATCATTCAATAATCCGGAGGCCCAAAGCAGAGAAGGAGCGGCTGAATTCCTAGCCAAAGATGAAGGCCGCACCTGGGGGCAGGAGCAAAGGGTGACTAACGTGGAAAATAACATGCATGGCAGATTTCCGCAGTAGGCCCAATCAAACCAGGAGCGAGTCCTCCTGACTTTGTCTTCCTCCTGCACGTTGTGAGGAAGCTGCTCAAAGTAAACGGGAGGGTCTACGCTGGATCTGCTCCGGCTACTCTCCTCCTGCTCAGGAGGGAGATAGGTCACCAGGTGGGAAAAGTTTTATGGTAACCGGAAGGTCGGTTGGGGAGGAGTGGAGCGGGGAGGCAGTGAGGCTGGGGTGTCCAGGAAGGAGCGTGGTGGTGGGTGGCGGTGCTATGTGTACTGGGATCTAGTGGTCAGCATCTACAACAGAATGAAGTACGGACCCCCAGGCAGTTTGCCTATTCAGTTTGGATAAGCCAGTGGGTACCAAAGTGCGGTTCCTTCTCTGAACCTTGTTAGGTTGAGTTCAAGTGTGCAGCGGATGCCGTTAAAAATCTTGACACCCGCTGCCCTGCCTCGGCCATGGGGCTTATGCTATTTCCTGTCCTTAGTGCTATTGAGGGTTTCTTGGCTCTTTGGCCCCGGAGCAGTGGGGTACGTGTCAGAAGAGTCGTGCGGAGCCTGTTGGGTTCTGTTCAGCAGAATCCATGTGAGCCTCCCTCAGGCAGGTTCACCCGTCTCCTTCCCATTTTCAGACAGACCCCAAAGTAAAACTCAGTCTCAACCACTGCACGGGGGATGGGAACCAGGGGCGTGCACAGGAATTTAAATTTCACCGCTTTCGGAGGGGCATGTTAGAGATGTGGCCAGGGGGCAAGGATAGTGGCTGGGACCTAGGTCAACAGCCAGGGGTTGGAGCAACCATCAGGGCTGGGTCCGGGGCTGGGTCAGTGGCCAGGGCTGGAGCGGTGGCCAGCGATGGGGCAGCAAACGGCAGTCAGCCACCGAGGCTGGAGCAGGGGCCGGGACTGGGGCTGGGGCTGGAGTAGGAATACATATTTTTTCAGGTGAATATTGAAGGGCGGGGGCTGCCTCTACTTGCACCTCCTTGTGCATGCCCCTAATCGGAACCACTGACCAATATGGGCTTGCTCCAAAACAGGGATCTTGGACTCTGGATCTGTTCTGGAACCAGGCCTCCAGAGCCACTTGGAAATTGGTGTTTTGAGTCTGCTTGGAAGGTGGGCCTCCTTTGGGATTGGGATCGAGGCCTGCCCTGAAAAGAAGGCAACAGATTTTCCACTGCAAATGTGGCTGCTGAAAGGCTTGTAGACCTTAGCTAGCCTGGCTTGAGGATTAAATGCCATCTTATACCAGTTCTAAGTGGGATTGGACTCTAGGTCTGGGAGTTTTACCTGGCTCCAGCTGACAGGCCAGACGCCACAATCCTGTGACTTCTTGCTGCCGGGCCTGGGGTGAAGAAAAACGGCTGCTTTGTGCAGGTTCCTTTTGCGGTGCAGTGAAACCGCAGTGACTTCCCTTTAGCCAGGGTGGGACGAGCTCTCCTGGAAGCCTGGGTGAAGTGTGAGCTGCTGCGGCTTCTCTGCTCCAGAGGGTTGCCAATTTTGGTTGGACGTATTCCTGGAGCTTTCATCCCATGACATAATCTTTAATTAAAGATTACTTAAAAATTAATTCTAGAGGGTTGGCTCTAGGACCCAAGCCTAGCTAGAGTAAAGCTAACTGATGTGTGTCTAACTGACCTGCAATCACACCCTATGACTTCAGTGTAGACTTACCCTCAGAGTTCAGTGGCCCTAACCACTGTATAACACACCCTCCCCAGAAAGGCTGCTTTTGCAGAGGCTGGTGCATTGTGGGACAGCTCTTGGAGGACTAATGGTCTCATTTTTTTGTATCTGACACTGGCCTCTGGCCACATGGGTGTTAAAACACATGGAGCTGACTCGCTGCGGGAGGAGGGATGGGGGCAAAGAAGTCTAGGTCAACAAGCAGGCGATGACCTAGGTTATGTCTATGCTGCATAAAAGACTTGTGGCAGTGAGTCTCGGAGCTCAGATCAGCTGATGCGGACTCATGCTACAGGGTTAAAATAGCAGTGTAGACCTTCCCATGCAGGCTCTAATGCCCAGCGAGGGGTGCAGCGGGGGCTGGGTAGGCCCCCAAATTGGGGTTCTAGCTCAAACCCAAACATGAGGTTTGCCGTCCCTTTGGGATTGGTCTGGAGTCTCCAGGAATTCAAGATTGATCTTTAATTAAAGATTCTGTCAGGTGATGAAATCTCCAGGAATACACCCAACCACAAATGGCAACCCTACCAAATGTCTCTGATGCTAGTTTTAGCTGCGTAGCACCAACCCTGCAAGCCCCTGACTTCTGAGAGGTGCCGCCGTGGGTCTTTTTCTGCAGTGTGGCTGCACCCTGAGAAGCTTTTGGGGTCAGCCATCGGGTGTGCTCCAATGGATGTTAAATAGAACTTCGTTCTCTGCTACAGCCAAGGCCCATCCGGCTTCCTTTCCCTCTGACCAAGTTTTCCTGGCTGGTGGGATGGGCTGCAGTACCTAGATATCCCCAAACAGGGGCAGATCTCTCTGGAAGGGTTCGAACCAGCCTTTGCGGCACCTAGTTTTCCCTCCCCATCTCCCGGCTCCACTACGTGCCGCTCCCATACAGTAGCAGTGCTGTCCTCTGCCTCAATGTGGGAGACGTCTCGTCTGCTGAAGCACTTACTTGGATTGACAGCGCTCCCAGGCCCCAGCAAACCCTTCCCACTGTCTGGTTTGGCCTTTCAGATGCTGGCTCGGTTCAAAACCTCTCCCCCCCTCACCCCCTTCCCCAGATGAGATCGTCTCCCTGGCATTGGGGACAAGCTCCTCTCTTTCTCCTGACTGAAGAAGTGAGTTCATCAGATATTAAAATATGGCGGGCCACTCCCCTTTGGGCCCCACGCCCCTCCCGCCAGAACCACTGAGTATAAATCATTTTCTGTGGTCGGCAGCTCAGCTGGAAAAACTAACAAAACGGGTCTATAATGTCACCAGCATCTAATTTGGTGGATTTATGGCACTGGCTTTAAGCACTTGCTGCTTTACAGTGTGTGTGTTCGCTCCCTCCCTCCAGCGGCCAATTTGTATCCCTGGGATGAGGCTGTCCACAGACTCCCGAGGGCAGCTCTTACCCCCTCAGCTAATGGGAGCTCATCCTTCTGCAGCGTTCTGCTGTCTTCTCCTTGCTTTGCCCTTCTGGTGAGCGAAGACACGGTTGTAGCCATTAAGGAATTAATCCCCGCGAGGCAGGCAAGTATGGTAACAAGTCAGTGGCTTCTTAGACCTTGAGGCTGTTACTGTACCACACGCCACTGCAGTTTGGAACTTTGCAACAACAGCAGGGCCTGCTTGCTCTGAAAGCATAAGCCTCTCTCACTTGAGCTGAAGGACGATCGCTGTTAGCAATACAGGGCCTATGACACACAGTCCAGTAGCTCTGCTTCTGTCCAGAACAATGGCACATACAGTATGCACATGAGCTGCTGAGTTATCAGATTGATAGTCGCAGTTTACAGAGGGGAAACTGAGGCCCAGAGAGAGGTCAGAAGTGATTTGTTCAACAGCACCCAGTGGGACTAGCACCCACATGGTCCTGACCGCTAGATCCCTGCTCCAGTCACTTGACTACCTGCCAGTCTAGGAGATGAGTAAGTAGAGATGTGGTGGGTGATGTAGAAGAAAATCACAGCACCTTTGAATGGGGTGAAGGAAGAAATAACCCACCAACCCCAGAGACAGCCTTATCTCTCTGGGCCAGCATCTCCTAGAACCAACTTGGGGCTGGTGATCTAAAACACAGGACTTGATATCAGGAGACGAGGCTCAGGTTTCTGGTTGTGACCAGGGGGAAATCATATAGTCTCTCTGTGCCTCAGTTCTCCAGCTGTAAAATGGGGCTAATAACTATTCTCACAGGGAAGAGCTTCAGCGATGTTCCGGTTCTGTTCACTTTAGCACCCAAGGGCTCAGGCAGTCCACCTAAGCGCGCTCTTGGGGCTGCAGTGCTTTCGAAATAGCCTCTCTGGGGACATTGCCATGGCTGGCTCTTGCTCTGGGAGGATCCTGGATGCAGAAGCTGAGTGTGAATTGATGCAGTCAGTCCTGGCCAGGACATACTGTAACACAGCTCTAGTTTAAGGGCCCGGAGTCAATATATATCAAATATCGTGGTTTAGGGCATGGGACTGTGTCTCCCTCTAGTGGCCAGCCCCTCTAATGATGACTGCCTGCTCTTCACAGCTAGAGGAGGTATACTGGCTGAGGGCAGTGCTTTTCAGTACTGCTAGTCCCAGGAGGGGCACCTCACTGAGCCACATGGAGTCCCTGGGGTGACCCAGCTCTCATTTCCCCCAGCAAGGATTTACCCATCTGCTGCTGAAAGCAGAATCAGGCCCTTATCTCGGCAGCTGTGGATCATTAATGTTCCCTAGCCAGCACTTTGGGGCCTGTAAACCTGGACAGTGGCTAGTCACTGTGATCAGATGTCAATGGATGTAGCAACAGCTTGATTTCGGTTAGTGCCAAGGGCCCCAGCTTTCCTGAGCTCCTCAGAGCTGCTGCCTTTGTGCGCGCGACCTGTTGCGGACGTTTGTCGACCGCACTTGACATCAAGCAACAAGAGTGCTGGCTTTCCAAGTTGATCGAGGAGAAACTGCTGGCCCTCCCAGGGAGTCTGGGTGCTCTCGTGAAAGGTCACTGGCCACTGAAACCTGCTGTCTTTCCTTGAGCAAAACTCCTGCTGACCTCGGTATTTGGCCCCGACCTGAAAATCAGTGTATAGCATCATAGAATCTTAAAATCATAGAATATCAGGGTTGGAAGGGACCTCAGGAGGTATCTAGTCCAACCCCCTGCTCAAAGCAGGACCAACCCCCAACTAAGTCATCCCATCCAGAGCTTTGTCAAGCCTGACCTTAAAAACCTCTAAGAAAGGAGATTCCACCACCTCCCTAGGTAACCCATTCCAGTGCTTCATCACCCTCCTAGTGAAAAAGTTTTTCCTAATATCCAACCTAAAACTCCCCCCCTGAAACTTGAGACCATAACTCCTTGTTCTGTCATCTGGTACCACTGAGAACAGTCTATACTCTCTTGTCTGATTAGGTTTCCATGCTCTCAGATGAAGGCAGATTGGCTCCCTTTCCAGTCCTTTCCCTTACAGATTTGCATGCTAGACATACGTATGTTTTCCAAGATAAACATACTTTATGAGAGAATTATGGGCCGTCTCACAGGTCAGGAAAGGCACGGCAGCTCTGATTTACATGCCTTTCCCCTCGCCGTAGAATTTTAATCAGGTCGCTTCGTCCCCAGATGCCTGGCCCGTGGAATCTGCTGAAGTTTCATGGAAAACTGGGGAGAACGTTCTTTCTAGACAAATTGGATTGTGCTGAACTCCACACAGCATGTCTCTGCTCCTTCCTTATTCGAAAGACCTGGATATAGAGCTGTGGGGACGAGGCCCTGAGCTCAGACTGTGGGTTCAATTCACAGCTGTGACACAGACTGTTAGTGTGACCTTGAGCAAGTCACTTGGGGTATGTCTACACAGTCTGTAGCAGAGAGTCTCAGAAGATAGGTGCCCAGCCTGCCTAGGCTTCAGAGCCTGAGCAGCAAGATCTACACAGCTGTTTTTAGTGCAGCAGCGTGAGCCTCGCTAGCCCAAGGCAGGGTGGGGCATCGGGTCGGGGTGCAGGCTTAACCTCGGGCAGCTCCTGGTCAGTGATTCAACAGGAGTGCAGAGGCAGGCCCTAGGAAGCTCCAAGGCCAGAACTGCCCCCCCCCCCAGCTCCCATTGACTGGGAACCAGCCAATGGGAGTGCAGAGCCGGTGCTCGGGGCGGGGACAGCGCGCGGAGCCCCGTGGCCCCTCCGCTTAGGAGCCAGACCTGCTGCTGGCCGCTCCCGGGGTGCAGCGCAGTGTCAGAACAGAGACTAGCCTGCCTTATTCGGGCAACACTGCTGATGGGACTTTTCATGGCCCGGTTGGCGGTGCTGACCAGAGCGGTCGTGACCCAGTTCCTTCCATTCCGCAGCCCAGTACTGTGTTGCGACCCATGGTTTGAAAACCACTGGACTAGATGACCTGTGTGGTCCCTTCTAACCCTACGGTTCTATGATAATAACCAGGGGCGGCATCAGCTTTTTTGCTGCTGTAGGCAGCCTTCAGCGACATGTCTGCGGGAGGTCCACCGGTCCCGCAGTTTCGGTGGCATTTCTGCGGGAGGTCCATCAGTTCCGTGGCTTTGGCTGCCTGCCGCCGAAATACTGCTGAAGCTGCGGGACTGGCGGACCTCCCGCAGAAACGCTGCCAAAGGACGCCTGACTGCCACACTGATGACTTCCGCCTGAGCTGCCCCTCCATGGTTCGCCGGAGGAGTTGCGGCCGAAATGCCGCCGAAGGTGGCAAAAAGCCGCCCTGAAAATCCTGCCTCCCTAGGTGACCGCTTAGGTCATCTACTGCTTGCGCCGGCCCTGATAACAACAACAACAACAATCTGGACGTTCCAGAATGTTATTTGGGCGTATTTGAGGCCTGTCTCTATGAAATGGACTCTTCATTTCTGGTCAGTGTTTGGGTTCTGGGGGCTGGGCATCACCAGTCCACACAGATATTTATTTAAACTTTTAAACCATTTCCAAGCAAAACCCGAAGCCTAATTAAAAAGCAGTAAATTACCAATCAAAAATGTCTGCACAGGGAAAACAGAGCAATTTCCCCCTTCCCTCCCCTGGAATGAGCTTTCAGAACTGTATCTAACGAGGGACCGAAGAATTATTGAGGATGCTAAACAGTGGAACTCTTGTTCTGAAACAATCGAGTGTGGGGACTGAGGAGTGTAAATTTGAATGAATGAAAAATGAACGGCTTGACTTTTGCATCAGCCCTTTTCTGAACACAGAAAGTTGCTTTCCTTTACATCAGCACTGTATGAGGGGAGGGATAGCTCAGTGGTTTGAGCACTGGCCTGCTAACCCTGTGCTTGTGAGCTCAATTCGTGAGAGGGCCATTTAGAGATCAGGGGGCAAAAATCTGTTGGGCCGTTTAGCTGGGGATTGGTCCTGCTTTGAGCAGCGGGTTGGACTAGATGATCTCCTGAGGTCCCTTCCAACCCTGGTATTCTATGATTATGCCATTCCAGGCAACCTCAACTCCATGGTGAGCAGCTTGATGATCTGACATTAAAGAAAAATAGGATAATATAAAAGAAGAGCAATTAATGAAGCAGTAGCTAACTGTGCCACGTGGAGGATAAATTGTTAATCATTCCTAACAATGGACAGATTCTCAAAAGTAACTGTCTAGACTTATGTTCCTAACTCCATACTTAGGCAGCTAAATAAATTGCCTGACTTTCAAAAGTGCTGAGCACCCAGCAGCTCCCAGGAGTTGGCTGGCTCAGTATAACTCACAGCGCCAAATACTGGGGTCAGGAGAGAGCCCCGCTAATTGGGCTGTGTACTGAGGAGTGCTGGAGAAGTTCTTCCTTACTGTGGGCTCCCTCCACATGGCAGGGATGAGTAGGCGTGAAAGTAACTTAAAAGTCTTACAGGTATGGGGGCCGACTCTAGGCCCCTGGCAGGGGCAGGGCCTCAGGTGGAAGGGGTGGGGCCTTGGGCAGAAGGGGCAGGGCTAGGGTGAGCCTTCCAGGGCTAGGGTCAGTCACCCAGGGCTAGGGTCAGTCACCCAGGGCTCCGGCAGCAATTTAAAAGGGTCTGGAGCTCCGGCCACTGCTGCAGTAGCGGTGGCAGTGGCTGGAAGCCCCAGGCCCTTTTAAATCGCCATGTCCCAGGCAGCTGCCCCTTTTGCCCCTGCTCCTCAGTGGCCCCAGGGTGGAGTGAGGACAAAAGGGGCACCGATGTTAAAGTCCACTGTGTATGGGCCGATACTAGCAGCACTTCTTACTGGTATGCTGTATTAGCCCGTACCAGTCCACTTTCACCTTTGGAGATGAGCATAGATTTGTGGGGTGGTCTGTGGAGTGGCGGGATATACATAACCCAGTGCTGGAGGCTATGGAGTGACATCATCCATCTTTCCTGTTCTTTCCTGGGTTTTTTTCCAGTCTTCAGTTCTGAATGCACTTTCTCCTGATTCTGCTTGGATATGACCGATAGAACAGGGCAAGGGAAGAAAGGAGAATGGGGCCTCTGAGTTGGAGGGAAGATTAAGATCAGATGACCAGCCGTTATCATTCATAGATGGCTGGCGACCTCCTGTCTCCAAACTTGGTTTTCCTTCCTTTACCAGTCCTTTATCTCAACCTTTCACTTCAACCTCAGCCACTATCCCTGCTCATGATCTCATCCTGAACCAGGCTTAAAACTCAGAAAATGAATTCCTGCTACTCAAAGGGACAAGAGAACAAAGCACAGCAGCAACTGGGCAAAAACAGAATTTTCAGGACTTGTTTTCATGTCCATGCACCAAGCAGAACCTTCTCCTCTCCAATCTACTCTCCGAGGGCAAAACTCCCCTTGATTTCATTGACCTTGACTCATCCAATAGACTCTGTTCTATCAGCTGTATTCTGATTCCATTGTCTCTCTGCTGTTTCTATCATTCAACCATCTGTCTTTAACATGAGCATCACCATGGTACCAGGGCACATAGACATTTAAATTAGGACTGATTGACATGTTCTCACCAGAAGTATTTTATAGAAAAAAAGTTTATTTGAAAATTAAATTTTTCATTATAAAGAACCCACCTGAAATGATTTTTTAAAAAATGTATTGAGAATTCGTTCTTTGAAATTTACATTTTGAAATCGTAGGAAAGCCCCCACTTTCTCTATATTTTACTTTTCTAGTTGCCCTGGCAAAAAAAGTTAAAAAGTCAGAGAAATTGAAGGGAAATCCCCAACTTCTCTAGACCTTTTTATCCCCCTCCCTTCATTTCCCCCGCCATGGGAAAAATGTGCATTTTTTTGTGTCAGCAAGCTTTTTAAAAAGCCTTTAAATTGTTTGTCAAGAAATTAAAATTTTGACTTTGTTTTTTTAAACGTTGCTTTGAATTTTTCAGTCAAAAAAGTGAACAAGTTTTAGCAAAACAAAAAAATGGTGTTTTTGTTCTTTCCACAATTTAAAGGGAAAAAAACCCGCAACATTTTGACCAACTCTATTTCAAGTAAAGCAAACATGTAGCCTATGAGACATAGCGTCTTGGGTTGTTTACCCAGAGTGCTCAGAGGCCAGATGTTGGTTTGGCCTCCTCTAGCCTAGCTCCCTAATGCCTTTCAGAACAGTGGAATATCCTCCGCTGAACAATGGAAAATTCTTCCAAAAAACCCAAGTTAAAAAAAAAGGGTTGGATTTTCCAAAGTATCTGAGGTAGTTAAGGTCCTGGCTCCCACTGACTTTCAATGCCGGTTAGTCAACAAACTCCTTTAGGTGCTTTGAGAATCCCACTCTAGAACTATAAGTACCCTTACTTAAACAATTCCTCAAAATGCTTTTTCAAAAAGAGGCAGCTTGTTTTTGTGGACAGGGTGCCGGACTAGGACCCAGGAACCATGGGGTCTGTTCCTGATTCTAATGGTGATGTGCTGTGTGCCTTGGGATAATCGCTTTATGTCCCTTTTGCCGGTTTCCCCTCTCATCCTTGGTCTGTTTTGTCTACTGGGATTAAGAGCACTTTGTGGGCGTGGACTGTCTCTTACTATTAGAGCAGGTTGGAAAAGATGCTTGTTTTTCCCATGGAAAGTTTTGACTTTTCGGCAAAAAATCAAAACCTAAAATATTTTAGCTGAAAATCAAAATAGTTCAATTTGGAAATGCCACAGCAGTGCCTCATGGGATATGTAGTTTGGCTGCCTCATTCTCCCTTTTTCCTCTACAGATCATGCTCCCTGATTGGACTACATCTCCCATGGTGGACCACGGTCCCCCTTCTTGATGAGAGGGGCTGCTGCCCCTGCCATGGTGCATCATGGGAGTTGGGAGATATAATCCATCTGGAGAGCCTGGCCCACAGGGGAAAATGGAGACATGAAGGCATTCAAACTACAGACCGTATGGGACATTGTGTCAGCATACCTGAAACAAAACAGTTTGGTTTTGGGGCTTTTGACTTTTTGACAAAATGAAAAAAATAATCACAGTTTTCTGCAGAAAGCAGACACTTTTATTTTTTTGGTGGGGGGAGGGAGAATTAGATCCAAACCCCAGTGTTTTGTCAAACAATTTTTATGGAAACACGTAGTACATGTTTGTACAGCGCCTACCACAATGGGGTTGTGCTCTGGGTCGGCACCTCTAAGTGCTACTGTTACACATCTAATGAACAACAAAAGGAAAAAGAATGAAAGAATAAAAGAGCTTGAGAAATAGAGAGAGGCAGAAAGAGAAAGCACTCTGAAACCCATCCTTGAAGAGCACAAAAGCCTGGTTGTGTAATGTTTACCTTCTGGCAGCCACAGTACTATCTTCAACTAAGCCAAAAATTGTATCCTTCCCCCCCTCCCCCCGAACAATACAACTTATCCTGTGGGGGGATCTCTCTGTGATTCCTTTTATGTAGATCTGAAAGACAGGTCAACCCTCCGTAGTGGTGGTTTGATGCCTCGGTGAATGGAGATAACGTTTTGCTGCTGAAAGGCAAGAGGGAGATGAATGGGGATAATGAAGGTAAATCCTCCATTAGGAATGACGAGGCTTGGTACGTTAATGATCTCTTCAAAGGCACTATTGTAGCCTGTACTGAGGTCAGCAATTTGTCCCTGTGAAATGTAGAGCTATCAATTGTTTGCCAGCTCTCAGGAGAATGATCCCTCCGGGTTCACCAAAGAGAGAGCTGCCACGACTCATTCAGCAAGCTGGCAGGTCATCAGAAGATGTCCTATGTAAACAGCACAATGGAGGTTCCCTACATCAGCGCAGAGGAGTCTAGATGGCTACTGCTTCTACACGGAAGCTTTCTAGGATGTGATTTCACAGTTACTGTATAGCCTCCCTCAGATGTTATTGTAAGTTATTGTAAGTAACACATTGTTCCTCCGCGTTTACACTGGCATCAGTCTGCTGGCTTCAGTGGAGTTACATCAGCAGACAATGAGAATCACGTCTTGGTGAATCGGGCTCCTTAGTTTTTAATTGGCTGAGTTTCCATACATGGGAATCATAGACCATGCCTGCACTAGAGGTATTAACCACACTAGCCACAATGTGATTCCCCCTAGCATGCCTGTGACACTCTCACACCTACACGCTACAGTGCTCCCAGCAGTGTACATGTGTGTAAACACCATATGGATTAGACTTTTCATCCAGTCTAAACACCACATCTGTATGTACCAAGCTAGTGTGGATAGAGATTGCGGGGGGAAGGGGATTGTGCGAATAGTGTAGCTGAAGTCAACGTATCTTAGGTTGACTTACCTCAATATCCTCATGGCGGCGAGTTGATCGCTGCCACTCCCCCATCGACTCTGCTTCCGCCTCTTGTGGTGGTGGAGTTCTGGAGTCGACGGGGAGAGTGCTCGGGGATCGATTTATCACTTCTGTACTAGATGCAATAAATCAATCCCTGATAGATCAATCACTACCCGCCGATCTGGTGGGTAGTGTAGACATGGTCTCAGTCTCAGCCCATAGTAGAGTTTATAAACTAAGCAGGATCTGACTTGGTTGGTTCTTGAAGGGAAGATCCTTTCAGAAAACCCATGGTGTAGCAGAAAGTATTAACCATTTAGTAGGTGAAATTCTTTCTGGTGGAGCTGGTACTAGCCTTCACGTGGGACCGCACCCCCATCTGGTGTAGATCAGCATAACTCCTCTGAAGTCAGTGAAGCTATGAAAATTTACACCAGCTCTGGTTCTGGCCCATAGCATTTTGCTAAGGATTCTGGGTGAAATTCTGGCCTCCTCATGATCCATGTAAAATTTACCGAGGATTTGCATGGGGCCAGTATTTCACCTCTTATCTTTCTACACAGGCAACCAATGCTAACAAAAAAAAGGCCAGCTACAATCGGGGGGCGTGGATTTCAAACCTGAGAAGACTGAGTTAAATGTCTGTCCTTTCAACAGGCCCAGTCTCAGGAATTCAAGGAGGATGTGGGGGTTTTTTAGGTTGATTGTTGCTCTGTTCTCATCAAGACAGTCAGTCTTGCTAATTTACCAAAGAATGAAATCCTCAATCTGAAACATAGACATCAAACTGTGACACCCAGCTCGAGGAAGATGAAGGCTGCTTGGATACTGCACAAGCTTCCTCGATGCTGTTGTTTTGGTGTGTGTAAATTTATGACCGATGATTCAGAACCTGAGATGGTGTTTATTTTCCTTTTCCTATGCTACTCCGTGCTGCCTCTGTTCCAGGAAACATGACATAGCTGTTATTGCTAGGAACGAGTTTGCTGCCAGTGGTTTGTGTTCACAACTGAATTCTGAAGGAATTCCTGGCACGCGTCCTTTACAGAGATATTGCTTTCTCTCGTATAATATTCCTTGGCCTGTGTGGTCTGACCCTGGACATTTCATAAAAAGCCAGTAGGAGGACAGTTAAGAATGGCTGATCATGACTGGGAATTGGATGACTGTGTGTTTTATCTCAGCGGTTCCCAGACTGTGGGATGCGATCCCAAATGGGGTCATGCCATCACGGTTGTCCCTAGTGTGTGGAGGGTGCCATTTTGCACTGCACAGCATGACCTCACTTGTATGGCGTGTGTGAGGTGACGATGCCTGGACGACAGCCTTTTGCTCTATAGAATGGCGTGCTCCCCACAGCATGACCTCCTACGCACCATACGTGTGAGGTCATGCTATGCGGAGGACGCCATTTTGTAGGGCAAGATGGCATCTTCCATGCTGTCTGTAGTCCCAGCAGGAAATAAATAATTAAAGTGGGGTTGTGCTGGCAAAAAGTTTGAGACCCCCTGTTTTTTTCTCCCCTCTTCACTCTGATGATCCCCCCTAGCACTCCATCCTGCCAGAGGGCAATATTCTACAAGCTATAGATGCATTTATAATCATGGGCCAGGTTCCTCACCCATGTAAATTGTCATAGCTCCATTGAAGTTAATGAAACCTCATCCCCATTGGTATAAACCAGTGCAGCTCTTTTGAAGTCAATGGGGTCAGATCATCAGCTGGCATAAGATGGCTTAGTTCCATTGAAGTCAATGAGGCTAGGCCCTAGTTAGCATAAGTCAGTGCTGTTGTCCTGAAATCAATGCTGCTAGATCTTCAGCTGCTGTAAATCAGTTTCTGATGTTAGCAGAATATTTGGATTTTAAATGAATGTAACTTACATTTTTTAATCTAAAAAAATGGGAAATGTCACCCAAAACAGTATCAAAAGATCAAAACGGTTAATGACTTTTAAAAATTGAATTGTTTTGAGAAAACAAAACGTCTTGTTAACCACTTATAGCATATTCGATGACATTTTCAAAGCTGTCACAACATTTTTGGGGAAAAAATGGACACAATGTGGACAATTTTTCACAAAAAAAGGCCACTTTTCAATTAAAAAACTTGTTCTAATCTCTTCAGCCAGCTTTCCAAGTGGGTATATGGCCAGTGGAATAAAAAGAGAAACAGTGACATGGAAAAAAAGGCTGGTGTGAGGAATAGTTGAACAAAAGTTGCTCCATCTGATCAGGTTACCTTTTTCCCAGGTAAAGCAAAGCAATGAGTACTGAACTGTTTCCTCTCCTGTGCTGAGGTAGAGCAGCTGTTTAAAGGCAGACTGCGGCATAAGAGTTAGGCTAATAAGGGAAGACTATTTTACTCAGTCAAAAATGAATAGGGACAGTTGGCGGGAGGTACGGAAAACAACCCGTGTTGAAATTTGACCTAAACAAGGTAAAGAGACTAACACTCCTTCTGTTAAGAATCAGAGGGGTAGCCATGTTAGTCTGGAATTGCAGAAGTGACAAAGAGTCCTGTGGCACCTTAAAGACTAACTAAAGTATTAGAGCATAAGCTTTCGTGGGCTAATACCCACTTCGTCAGATGCATGCAGTGGAAGAATCCAGGGGCAGGTATAAATAGGTACGCAAGAGCCAGGTTAAAGATAACAGGGTGGGTCCAATGAGGCTGAACCAGCTGTTATCTCTAATCAGGGAGGATGAGGTATTCCTCTAGCAGCTGAACTGGAGGTGTGAACAGCGAGAGAAGAGAAACTGCTCTTGTAGTTAGCTAGCCATTCAATATCTCTGTTCAGTCCCAAACTGATTGTGTCAAATTTGCAAATGAATTGCAACTCTGCAGTTTCGATCTTTAAAGGCAATATTTATTTATTTATTTAAAGGCCAATGGTGTAAAAATTAAGGCTGTCAGATGATTAAAAAATTAATTGCGGTTAATTGCATTTCTAATCACACTGTTAAGAATAGAATTCCAACTGACATTTATTATACATATTTTTGGATGTTTTTCTACATTTTCAAATATATTGATTTCAGTTACAATGCAGAATACAAGATGTACAGTGCTCACTTTATATTTTTGATTACAAATGTTTGTACTGTGAAGAAAAAGATAAACAAAAAAATAGTGCAATCTACAAATCGAACCATGAAGGAGCATATGAATGTTTGGCATATGCGGCACATAAATACCTTACAACGCCGGCTACAACAGTACCAGGCGAATGCCTGTTCTTACTTTCAGGTGACGTTGTAAATAAGAAGTGGGCAGCGTTATCTCCTGTAAATGTAAACAAACTTGTTTGTCATAGCGATTGGCTGAACAAGAAGTAGGACTGAGTGGACTCATAGGCTCTAAAGTTGTACAGTTTTGTTTTTGAGCGCAGTTATGTAAAAAAAATAATTCTACATTTGTAAGTGGCACAATAAAGAGATTGCACTACCATACTTGTCTGAGATGAATTAAAAAATACTATTTCTTTTGTTTATCTTTTACAGTGCAAATACTTGAAATAAAAATGATAATATAAAGTGAGCACTGTACACTTTGTATTCCATGTTGTAAATGAAATCAATATATTTGAAAATGTAGAAAAACATCCAAAATATGTATAATAAATGTAAATTGATATTCTATTATTGTTTAACAGTGTACTAAAAACTGCAATTAATCACGATTCATTTTTTTAATTGAGTTAATTTGTTGTGAGCTAATTGCCTGAGTTAACTGCAATTTATTGACAGCCTTAATAAAAATAAAATGCCTGTACAAGGCTCTAGGAGCAGTAACTCAACTTTGGAACATAACCCCAGCATCATTAAACAATCAATCAGACTGGAGCCTGGCCAATCAACCAACCCCATTCATAATGCTCTTCCACCGCCTCGTCATTCGAGGAGTGCATCCCTCAACCCTCTCCAAAACTTCACTCAAATGGATGTCTTTGACAGCATCCTTGGAAGGTCGCCAAAGATGATAATTGGTTCGAATTCACAATCCATTTACCTGCCTTCCCTGTCTATACCGGTGCGGGGGGGTGGGGGTGGGGCTAACAGCACTGCCCCCCGCCCATGGGGTGTTGTGAGGAAAAAAAACCCATTTCAGATTGCGAAGTGCTCAGTATTGGGGGGCCATATAAATACCTGAGAAAGACAGGATTGGGGCACATCATCTCAGAGACTCAAGGAACCTTAAATGACACATGAATTAGCCTGCAATGCCGGGGCAGCACAGGGGAGCAATGTGTCCCACTATCGTTAGGCAAGGGCACAGCAATGATGGAAAACAAACAATAATGTTTTGCTCCCCAGGGAAAATCTTTCCCCCCGCTCAGTATCCCCACCCCGAGAGGACTGGCTATTCCCAAACTCCACTGTCTGGGTTGGGGAGGGCAGGATTCATGTTGCTCACTCAGAGTGGCTCTGTGGAGCATGACTCCATTGGGAGTTCATTCACCCTGTTATTGGGGGCCAGGCTGGGGACTGGCAGAGGAAGAGCTCCCCCCTCCCCCACCCGCGTACTTCATCTTACATCATCTTATTAGCTGATTTTCCTGAACCAGCCTCATCCTTCTTCTGGCCTCTCCCCATCTAAATAGTGCCACGCCCCGTCTGTTACTGCCACATACCAGCTACCACCCTGGATGTCAGCTCTGATATTCTCCCATTCAGATTTTGCACAAGTGCCTTGACGTTAGTATAATCAGGTGCATTTTCTAAGCCCTCTCAATGAAAACTATTCACTTGTGTCTTCTCCTGTATTCTTCACCCAGGCAAAGCTCTCCCCTGGCTTCAAAAGAAATGTGGCTTGGATAAAGGGTCTGAAGGATCAAGCCCTACATTTATAATGCACCCCCACCATTTTGCAAACAGGTAAACTGAGTCACGGTGTGACAGCCCACACTGTAAATAGTCAGGTACAGATCCTCAGCTAGAGTAAACCATCCCGCCTCTGTTGACTTAAAAGGAGCTCCGCCACCAGCTGAGGATCTGACCCTGAATGTGTAGAAGTGTTTGTGCCTTTTTGCATGCACCCAGATTATACAGGCAAATTGAGGTTTTCATACAAATTCCCAGCCCAGCTTGCATGTGTTTCTCAGGTGTTTTGGCACGTGACATTTTAAAACTGTGGGCGTTGGTGACTTGCTCAATGTCGCCATTGTGTCTGTCGTGTAGGAATAAACAGGCACACAGAGAGTTATTTCCCTCTGTTATGAGGAGGCTTGCCTGGAATAAAAGCTCCTTGGTTCCCTCTGTAGATAAAAGAGGGTGCATCCTACCAGCTGTCAGCTGTAATTTGCATATAAACACTCTGGCTCCTCCAATAGGAAGAAATGGAAAACTAAGGGCGTGTCCTAGCTGCTATCAGGTTTAATTTGCATATGGCTCAATGCCATTTCATAAAGAACTTAAAGCTGGTTTATTTTGACTGTCTTTATTATCTAGTCTTTGGAACTATGTTCAAATGTGTTGTGTAATTGTCTTCATGAGGAAGGGTAGACGAGTGTATGAATTTGTGAAGGTTATCAATGGGGAAAGCAGGTCACCCTGACGTGATAGTCAGTGGTATTAAATTAAATAGTGCAGCCCAAGGTGGACAGAAAAAATTTCCTGGATGGTCTAACTCAGATGCTGGGAATTGATAGCTGTCTTATGTTTAGACTGTATACTCATTGAGGCAGGGACTGTCTTTTTGTTTTGTGTTTGTACAACTCTTAGCACAATGAGTCCATGATATGTGATTGGGGCTCCTAGGTGCTATGGTAATTCTAATAATAATAAAACAATATAAGAGTACTTTAGTATCTGAATATTCTGTAATCACACAGCTAATAAGCAGCAAAGTTGGTGATAGCCAGGAATCTTGGGTTTTGTTCACTTATTCTGATCACTAGATCCCATTCATCGCAGAGGTTCTTATGTGATATATAGTAACACATCGTTACAGTTTTCTTTTAATGACTGTCTGTATTTATTTCAAATTGATAGTAAGTAATAATAAAAACATTTTATTTCTCTACACCACGATCATGTGCCTGAAGGCAAATTGGAATCCTGCTTAAATTTAATGAACACAGTTGATGAAATAAAACCAACCAAATTGCATAGGCCCATTTGCCTTTCAAGTGATGAGGATAAATACACCCATCTGTCAGCACGCTGGGGAGAAATATAAATAGACACAGTAGAAGGCTTTTAATTACCTATTTATTTAAAAAAAATATCAGTAAAGAATTACAAGGAAAAGAAAAAGAGGGGTTTGAATGCAACGTGACCAAAATAATACCACAGCAATCATGACCCCATATGCAAGTTGAAATTAGACACCTACACAGCGACATGATAGAATTATTTTAAAAATGAATTATATCTAATCAGTCACTCAATTCTAAAACATAGATGAATACATTTTAGGGTCAGAAGGGACCATTAGGTCATCTAGTCTGACCTCCAGAATAACCCAGCCCAGAGAATTTCACTCAGTAGTCCTTGCACTGAGCATCATATCTTGTGTGTGAACCATATTGAACCATATTGTCTAGAAAGGCATCCAATCTGGTTTTGAAGCCATCAAGAGATAGAGAATCCACCATTTCCCTTGGTAGCTTCTTCCAGTGTTTAAACACCATCACTGTTAAAAATGTATGTGCTTTATTTCTAATTTACATTTGTCTGGCTTTAACTTCTAGCCATTGTCTTTCCCCACTAAATTGAAAAGCCCCTTGGTACCCAGTGTTTTCTCCATGTGAAACTACTTATACACCATAGTCAAGTCACCTGTCAATCTTCTTGTTGAGAAACTAAGCCGATTGAGCTTGTTAAGTCCCTCAGGGTAAGGTATTTTCCACAGCCCTCAATTTTTGTGCGTGTGGGTCTTTGCTGCACCCTCTCCAATTTTTTTAACATCTTTCTAAAATGTCGACACTAAAGCTGGCTGCAATAGTCAAGTGTCCATCTTACTAATGCCGCACACAGAGGTAAAATCATCTCTCTTCCTGTACTCCTTACTCCCCTGTTTATACATCCAAGGACCACACTGGTCCTTTTTGACACAACACCACATTGGGAGTTCATGTTGAGTTGCTTGTCCACCATGACCCCTAAATCCCCTTCAGAATTGCTGCTTCCCAGGATACCCTCCCTCATTCTGTAGGGGTGGCCTACTTTCTTTGTACGTAGATGTACAACCTTGAATTTGGCTGTATTAAAATGTGTTTTGTTTGAATGGGCCCAGCACACCAAGCAATCCAGATTGCTCCGTATGACTGCCCTGTCTTTCATCATTATTTAGCATCATTAATCTTTCACCAATCTTTGTGTCATCTGAAAAATGTTCTTTTGCGGTGATTTTACATTTAATTCCAGCTCACTGATAAAAATATTGAATAGCCTAGTATTGATCCCTGCGAGACCCCACTAGAAACATCCATTCCATGCGATTCCCCATTGATTACTTTCAGAGATCTGTCAGCTAGCAAGTTCTTAATCGATTTAACATGTGCTCTATTGATACTGTATATTGCTAATTTATCAGTCAGAACATTGTTGGTACTAAGTCAACCACCTTACAAAAGTCAACCAAATTTGTAATCTCATCAAAGAATGAAATCAGTTTTGTTTGACAAGACTTATTTTCCATAAAACCATGATGACTGGCACCAATTCTATTCCCATTTTGCAATTCTTTATAGATTGAATTCCATCTAATCTTTTCCATTATTTTGCCTGGGATTAGTGTGAGGCCAACAGACCTATAATTTCCTGGATCACCGCACTTACCCCTTTCGAAGATAGTCACACAATAGTGCTCTCCCAGTCTTCAGGAATTTTCCCAATGTTCCGTGCTTCATTAAAAATGAGCATCAGCGTGCCAGAGATCTCCTCAGCCAGCTCTTTTAGGACCAATGGGTGCAGATTTTATGAGCTTGCTGATCTAAAAACACTTGTCCCTAGTGGACACTGTTTAACATTCTCCTTAGCTACCAGTGGACTGGAAGGTACTTCATCATCCTTATGTAATATGAGAACATCATCCGTTTTCTTTCCAAATACAGGAACAGGAATATTTATTGAACCCTTCTGCCTTTTCTGCATCATTATTAACAATTTTACTATCTCCCTCTAGTAATGGCCCTATTCCATTGCTGGGATTAATTTTGTTCCAGATATATTTTTAAAACTCCTTATTCTCTTTAGCCCTGCCAGATATAAATATCCCCCTGAGGTCTTCAGCTTCCCTTGTTCATTTTCTACACTTCATAACTTCTAATTTATACTGATTTCTGTCTGTTTCCCATTTTTTCCATGTATTATTTCTAACTGCAGCCTATACTTCCCCTCTTAGCCAGGATGGACTTTTACCAAAAGTTGTCCGCTTCCTTGATTATAGAACTGTAGTTTTTTAGCCACCTAATATGCTGTTCTTAAGCAACTCCTCATTTCATTCACATTTTTCTGTGTATTTTTTCCTCCCAATCAATTTTGCTAATAATTTTCCTCAGCGCTAGGAAATTAACCCTTTTGCAGCATATAGAGTCAGATCCCTGGCTTGTGTTAAATCATCATCTCTGATCTCCTGCATCTAAGTCCAATGCCTTAAATAACAAAAATAAGAGCTAGCCCTTCTAAAGTGTTTTCATCAGTAGATCTGTAGTGCTTTACAAAGGAAGTCTTTATCCCCATTTTACAGGTGAGGAAACCAAGACACAGGGAGGGGAAGTAGCTTGGCCAAGGTCATCCAGAGGCAGAGCTAAGAATAGAACCCAAGTCTCCTGCGTTGCAGTCATGTGTTCTGTCCATTGCCTTCCTGCTAAACTAGCCTTCCCCTGCTGAAGTCAATGGGGCCACCCACAGGAGTAATGCTCATGGATGTGAGTTAGGCCTGGTCTATACTTAAAACTTAGGTTTACATAGGTGCTGTGCTCAGGGGTGTCAGAAAACCCCACCGCTGAGCTCCGTGGTTATGCAGACCTAACCTCCTGGTGGAGACGCACCTAGGTCAGCAGAAGACAGTTTCCATCACCATCATGTTGCAAGGGGAGGTGGAATTATTACAGTGATGAAAAAAACCCTGCGGTCTATGTCTGTGTTGCAGGGTTACCGCGGCATAGTTATAGCGCCATCGCTGTTCTGCTGTAGTCCCCATCGTGGAGACAAGCCCTAAATGGGCTAAAGTCTAGCCCTAAAAAAAGTGCAAGACAGTGGAGAATCAGAAACATTGTAGCTGAATGGTTGTGGGTTATCTACGCTGCCATATCAAGAGAGACACATGCCCTGTCATGTTACATATTAGGTGATGCAAACTGTTTTTCCCTTTCATAGAATCATAGAAGATTAGGGTTGGAAGGGATCTCAGGAGGTATCTAGTCCAATCCCCTGCTCAAAGCAGGCGCAATCCCCAACTAAATCAAACCCAGCCAGGGCTTTGTCAAGCTGGGCCTTAAAAGCCTCTAAGGATGGAGATTCTGCCACCTCCCTAGGTGACCCATTCCAGTGCTTCATCACCCTCCTAGTGAAATAGTGTTTCCTAATATCCAACGTAGACCTCCCCCACTGCAACTTGAGACCATTGCTCCTTGTTCTGTCATCTGCCATCATTGAGAACAGCCGAGCTCCATCCTCTTTGGAACCTCCCTTCAGGTAGTTGAAGGCTGCTATCAAATCCCTGCTCACTCTTCTCTTCTTTGCCTATTAGATGCTACTACTGCTCCAGTAAACAAGGCTAGGTTTTGGTACACCACACCCAAAGTGAGCTCTCTAGCAAATTTCCTGGCAGACGCGCTAATGACATATAACCACTGAGCAGGTAGCAGCTCTTTGAAGGCCTAGGGAGGGGCTGACCCTAGTAAAAGAGCCTAATAAGATGGGAAGGACTAACAGGAAGGGCCTCTTCACATGAAGAAATGGAAAGAAGCCGTCGAGCTCAAACATGATGCTGAATTTCCAGTGCCGGAGACTTTTCATTTGGAAATACAGAAGCACAGTTCATTTATGATTAATTTCGAGCTCTCTGTTGAATATCCGACTGTGATTTCCGTAAGCCTCACACTGCCCATTGGCTGCATGAGCTAAACCCAAATGAATCACAGCACAAGTTTGAAGACTGACAGACACGTTTCACCCAGAGTCACAAGACCAGGGTTCCATTTGTGACAAACACATGTTTCACCCAGATGCTCCGCAGTCTGGGTGAAAATCCTCACTCGAGCACAGCCCAATGTCCTAAACCCATTCAACCTGCGATGTTAATAGCCCACTTCCTCTCAAGTCCAAAACCTTCCCTCTCTGCAAGTGCACTCAGTCACCTGATTATGTTTTACACCTCAGCAGAAGAAACTTGCAGGTGCTCCTTAACAGAGCCCCACAGTGATGGAGCTCGAGAGGGGTGGGAGGCTAAAAGGAGGGTGACCACCCCTGGCGGCCCTTAGATGGAGGTGTGGTGTCTTTTCAAGTCAGTAGATATAACTGAAGGCCACCAATAACCCATCGCCCCACCTGGATCCGCCTGTGCTTAAAACCTAGCACTGCTACCCCCGGCCCTGGAACCAGGAGGAGAAGACAGCAAGGACTGTACTAAACACAGGAACCTGAAACCTCACTGAACAGGTTCAATATATGCACTAGCAGCAGTCAGGGACGACTTGGGAGAGGAAACTGAGGCATCCTGTGGAAATAAGAATAATAAAAACACTGAAGGCAAGGGAAAAAAATAAACCCTCAGCCATGACAATCTATCTGAGGGCCTATAGCCTGTGATGGCTAGATCTGAATATGGCTGGCGAAAGGAAGAATGGTCTTGCAACTAAGGCACCAAATGAGGGCCCTGGGAGATCTGGCTGCAATTCCTGGCTCAGTCAGCAACTTCGGTTTTTGACCTTGGGCTGCTTCACCATTGAGCAAAATTAGGCCACAAGTAAGCACTTCTGGAAAGCCCTTAATTTCTCCATGCCTCAGTTGCCCATCTGTAAAATGGGGTTAAAAAAACCTTCTTTTGTCTTGTCTATTTAGACTGTGATCTGGCTGGGGCAGAGACTTATTCTTTTGTACAACTACATATGTTCAGTACCTAGCACATGGGTCTCTCCAGTCTCGGTTGGGTTCTAGGGGCTACTTTGATACAACCAATAACAATCATCGGCTTTGGTTCAGGTGCTTTTTGAATTGCAACCTGAGAGATTTTAATTTCCACCTGGCTCCCAGGCAGGGAACCTCTATTTCATAAAAACTCAGTGTGTTAACACCCATCCTTAAACGTAATGTGTAGGACCAGGTTGTGGCTCTCCCCTCCACCCCTGGCTACCAAAATAAAGGGGCCAAGGGTGGGACGTTGCCCTAGCATCAGCGGCTGAAGGCATTGTGCTGGTGGAGACTGGAGAAAGATAGGCAGGATGCTGTTGAGTGTACACGCCAGAGCAGCAAGTCCTGCACCCTTTCAGAGGCTGTTACATGAGCTCCCTCAGCTGCCAGCCCAAGTCCCAGCTGCCAGCCAGATGTTAGAGCTGCGGGTGCACCCCTTTCTGCCCCTTCTGGTGTGTCTATCGTCGCTATGACTGGGGCTTGTCTTCATGGCAGGGTTCACTTGACTTTTGCCCGATCTTGGGGTCCCATCCACACAACAAACCCCTCGACGCGAGGGCGAGGGTGTGTCTAGTTCAAGCCGGCCTGAGAGAGAGGGTGTAGGCCATCACTGGAGTGAGCACAGGTCTTCAGCTGTTATCACCTCTCTGCAGCACGGCCGGAGGCGAGCATCACCCGAACACTGCTCGTCCTCCAGCGCCTTTCCACGAATCCCTCTGAATGCCCAGGAAGGACAGACAACTTTCCCAACATTTCACTGAGAAAGAAGTCGTAGAGCGGCTCATTTGCTGCAGCATTTAAAAACCAGGGGATGCTTCCTCCTGCCCCCCAGAGAAGTCCCACTGACAGACACAGTTCAGGATAGTGTTGTAGAGCTGTTGCCTAGAGGATTGTGTCCTGGCCTGCTACTCAGGAGACCCCAGTTCTTTCCCCAGCTTGGCCACTGACCAGTCAGGCGACCCTGGGGAAGTCACTTCACCCAGCCGTGCCTCAGTTTCCCCATCTGTAAAATGGGGATAATGCTATTGCTCTCCTTTGTAAAGCACGTTCAGATCTAATGATGAAAGGTGCTATATAAGAGCCCGTTTATTATTTTTTAATAATTGGATTATTATTTTACTATTATTATTACAGTGCTAGTGTAGATGCTGCAACTTGAGTGTTACTGCCCAGTGGGGCTACTCTCATTCAGGCTAGGGTATAGCAAAAGGAATTACTTGTGTTACTCCTGCAGTTGACTTGCTATGGCGAACAAGCACCAGAATTCTGCGTGGGGGATGCTATGGCCTCACATGGCGATGATACATTTGCACCAGGGCGATCTCATATGCTGGGAAGATTATGTTTCCACGCAGGCATTAAGAATCGGACCCTATCCATTACTGGGCAGGCCGGCCACTGGGGAGCGGTGATCTATGATCAGAGAACATGCAATGCTGGAGGGCGTACATTGGGAAGCATAACCTCAAAGCCATCCATGATCAAATGCAAGACCCCACTAAAATCAGATCCCAAAATCCCTCTAGTGTTTCACGGGCCAGAGAGTGTAGTATTCACTCCATGATCCCCAGGAAAGGTCAGCTATGGGGAGATGAGGGCTGTATTCCAAAGCAGCAACTTAAGGCGTCTGGATTCCTGTCAGCGTGACAGAGCAGAACAAATCAGTATGCACGCGGGAATGTGGTTTCTCATCTGCAGAGCAGACGCAGAGTAAGACATGCTGGGAGAATGAGAAGTATGCACTCCATTAATTGCCAACTCATGGGTCTGGCACATTAGCCAATCTCACCATTTTTAATTGTGCCTTTCAAACAATATTATTTCTGCCCGATGGCTCCTGGCCAGTCCCCGGCTCACGTATCCTGGAGGACTTGATTTGCCACACGAATCAAATTCCTTAGACACTTTATTCCCAGTAGGGGAAAACTAAACTGAGAAGGATTGGGGCTGTCAAGGAGGTTTATAGGTCACCTTGGGCCAGATCCTAAACTAGTGTAATTCAGCAAAGCGTCATCGAAGTCAACGATTTAAACTAGCTTAGAATCTGTCCCCTTGTATGTCTGAGCGGGAGAAAGTCGATTAGCAGTTGAAATTATGCTATGGTTTTGAGACTATAAATCCTCTCACTGACATTTTGCTCAGAACATTGGGAGTGCAGGAAAAGGAGTTATATTGACAGATAGTATCAATTTATGATGGTAGGATCATTTTAATATAAATGTAACATATGTTGTGGTCCCTTGTAGCAGCCAGCCTGATCCCTCCTTTAGCCCATATAGTAAAAGTTTATCTTCTTGGTTCTCAGCGTACCAGGTTTAATCTGAAATGATCACCCATAAGTGGGATTGTTACTTAAAAGCAATTTTAGCAGAGACATGAGGTTGGCAGGAAAGTTTCAGGTTCCAATGACCCCCAGATCGCAAAGCAAAACTCAGCCAACCCCCCCACCCGCGACTTTTCCATGGATTTAATTTGAAACCATAAAGCAATCTAAACTTGCTCCAAACTGGGCCTCTGGTGACTAAAGGAGGTTGCAAAGATCACATACCTTGCACTTTAGCAGCACTTAACAATTTAAAGTAGCAGAATGACATCATGGAATTAATCTAGCTCATTTCTAATTTGCAAGAGATTCTGAGAGAGGCATTAGCACTTTCTCCCCAAAATGCTCTATGGCATGAAGTTTATGTAGATTTGGTTTGTGTGATGTTATAACTAAACATAAGGGGAACAAGCTGATAAAACAGCATTATTTGCATACCACAGGCTAGTGAAATCACAGGGGCTTTTCAATCAATAGTTTGTGTTCATAATTGCCACAGATGAATTGTCAAGGATAACTGAGTTGTGAAACACAGCTGTGATTAAACCTTGGGGCATGCTGCAACAAACCTCAGAAATGCTTGAGATATTAAGGTTTAAATCTTGTGCCATGCATATAGGCCTTGCATGAACAATGAAGGAGGATATAAGGAGAAGAAGCAAGGAAACGGATGTTAACAATGGAAGAGCATAATCCCACAAGGGGCAGGTAGTAGATAAAGAAATGGTAAGAAGAACTAATAATAGGGGCAGTTAGTAGACTAATAGTAGACTAATAGTAGGGGCAGTTAGTAGACTAATAGTAGACTAATAGTAGGGGCAGTTAGTAGATAAAGAAATAGTAAGAAGAATAATGAGTGATAAGCTTGCAGGTGCAGCTTTTTTTACTAGCATACTTTGAAGCTCATGGACAATTCATGACGTGTACAGGGATTGGTTACAAAAATTAGTAGGCCAGTTGTAAAGTGCAGAATCGGATGTATTAACCAATAGTATTAAGTGGAAGTGTATATATAAGATGATGCACGATTCTGCACATTGGATTTGTGGTATAACCTGTAAGCACCCGCTACGCTTGGGCCTGATCAACTCAGGTGTTGTTTGATTATATGCCAATAAGAAACCTCAGTGATGAGTCTGGACTTGAATTGATTTCTTGGATTCCAGAGACCAGGCTAAAGTGTTTTCCCAGAACTAGACAAGGAGTTCTGGATAAGCCAAGTGGAAAAGGCCTCGGAGGAAATTCCAACAATAGAATCACATGAAAATAATAATAAAGAAAAAGAAAGTTGGTCCTTTATATAGTCTTTTATTCTAAAGAATCCCAGGATGGTTTATAAGCTTAAATTACTCTGCCAACTAAAAACAGGTTTCACTTGTCCGTTGGTGAAATTCAGCCACCTTGGAGTGAAACATGGAAGCTGTTTAGCATATTATCTGCACCAGGACCCCATTGTGCTAGGGCCTGTACAAACACAGAACAAAAGGATGGCCGCTGTCTTAAAGAGCCTGGAATCTAGAATCACCATTTTCAGATACCACAGTGATGGGGTATGACAGAGAGCGAGGCAAACAACAGCACTATGCAGTCCATTAGAGAAGGAAGTAAAGACTACTTGCTTGAAAGTGCAGGAAGGATTTAAGGAAGAAGAATGTGAATATTCACACTGGAATTTATGCAGGTTAACTGGTTCACGTCCTTCACGCTTGCAGAAAGTGAAGTGGGATCTTTAATGAACCCAAGCAATCAAGAGCTCAGTTTTACTGTTCATGAAAATACTCCCATGAACACAAGGTCCCCTAACTATGTCGTCTTGGGCATCACCTGCCTATTGACTCAGAATGAGGACTGCTGCCTACTGACCTACTGATGAATTTTTCGCTTATAGGAATGACTTTTATCAAAGCAAATCAGTTACCTCTTGCAATCTGGTTCAGTCTGGGAGATGAAATAGGTGAATGAAACATACATTAAAAACAATTACGTTTGGCCTGGGGCTTGTGTGACAGTTTGGGTCACTTCTTCTTTTCCACAAACAGATTGGAGAGAGGCTGACAAACTGCCAAAATGCTAATAGGTGCTTGTGGATTCCTGGGTGCCGGCTGGTCACAGGCCAGGTTGAAATACTGTGGATGTAGACAGGTTGAAATACTGTGGATGTAGAATTGGCAGTAGACTTCCCATGCTTCTATAACCCAAATTGTCAGATGTTTCCCGGGATGCCCATCACCCTGGAAAAGTCCAGCTTACTGTAGGAAGTCGGGGCGGGGGGGGGGGGGGGGCAAAGGGCGGACCCGGGCGCCGCTGAGGAGCTATTGGTTCTCTTCCTGAGTTCTACTACTCATTGGCTTTATAACCTTAAGAAAATAACAATGTGCTTCTCTTTGCCTTTTGTCTCCTTAGAGCAGTGGTTTTCAACATGTGGCCCGAGGACCCCTGGGGGTCAGAAGACCGTGTCTAAGATTTCCAGAGGGGTCCACACTTTGTTAGGAGTCCACAAACAGGAAAAAAGGTTGAAAATAACAGCTTTAGAGTGTATGGACTTTGAGCAAGGGACTGGTTTTCGCTACAGATATGGGCAGTAGACCTGGGTGAATAACTGATTGTTTGGTTCAACGGCTGTTTCAAAAAATAATTTTAAAAAATGGGTGAGGGTCAAACCAAATCTGATTTTTTGGTGACTTAAGAGAGTCCATTCAGGGGCTGCTGCAGAGCAGGAATCTGAACTAGCGTCTCCTGTCTGAATGTCCTCGCTACTGAGCTGAAAGTTATAAGAAGCTGCAACAGTAGCAACATCTCTAGCCAGTGTGCCAGTGGCTGAAATTATGCATGTCAACTTCCCCAGCTGTGCATTTTTTTTGGTGAATAAGCTACTTGTCCAGAAATGTCTGCCCAGCTCTGAAATAAGTGCTTAGAATCAGGGGTGGGCAAACTTTTGGCCTGAGGGCCACATCGGGGAATAGAAATTGTATGGCGGGCCATGAATGCTCGCAAAATTGGGGTTGGGGTGGTGGAGGGAGTGATGCCTCTGGTTGGGGGTGTGGACTCTGTGGTGGAGCCGAGGGGTTTGGAGGGCAGGAGGGGGATCAGAGCTGAGGCAGAGGGTTGGGGCATGAGGAGAGGCTCAGGGGTGGAGGCTCCGAGCGGCCCTTACCTCAAGTGGCACCCAGAAGCAGTGGCATGTCTCTTCTCCAGCTCCTGCATGGAAGCACGGCCAGGCGGCTCTGCACGCTGCCCCATCTGCAGGCATTGGAGCAACAGAGGGGGCCATTGGAGCACGTAGGAGCCAGAATGGGGTCATGCTGTGGCTTCTGGGAGCCGTGTGGAGTGGCCCCCGACCCTGAGACCCAGCTGGAATGCTGGAGCAGGGCAAGCACCAGACCCCACTCCCCATAGGGAGCTCATGGGCCAGCTTAAAATGGCTCGTGGGCTGTAGTTTGTCCACCTCTGGCTTAGAATAGCAGAGCTCTGAGCTTAGTTGGGGTCTCTTGCAGCTACTGGAACATACAGATACACCGGACTCTCGCTATAGCCCGGGGTTCGGGACCATGCATGGTCCCGCACTAACGGGGGATGTGTTGCCATGGATCCCAATTTAAATATTTAAATTTGGGATCCATGGCAACGACCACACGGTACACGAACCCACACTATAGTGACGCGGGCTATAGTGAGGGTCCAGTGTAATAATCAGTAGCTGACTGATTCCAGAGGAAGTAATTTCTCCTCTTCCCAGGCCAGAAAGATGGTACTTTTGAGGTGGAAAACAGGGAAACCAAGATCCTTGTTTACCTTGTCCCATACACGGAAGATCCTCCCCCATCCTCCCTGGAAGGATAAAGAAAAAGAACGAAGGTTTCAAATTCACTCTCCTATGAAAAACACATTAAAGTGCTGCAGAAGCAACCTATGACTTCCAGCTGTGTAAAGCCGCAGACACTATGGTATATTTTACTAGCATTTGCCTAAGTAAAATAACCAGGCCACATCATTCTAGATTTGCCCCCATATTAAAATGAACAAATTCTTGAAAGGAAGCCACTGGACAGAGTTCAGGGTGGTTATTGTGGAGCCAGGCCAATGAAGTGCCGGTATCTAGGGACAGCACTGGGCACCGGACTGATTGCGTTCACAACCGCTCTTCCAGCCCTTAGCACAGAGGTTCTCAAACTGGGGTGCAGAGGAACGTTCGGGGGTGAGGGTGGGGAGCGGGCAGTGTGGCAAGGCCCTGGCCAGCCCCCACGGGCGGGATGGAACCACCACCCAGCTCTGCTGCGCTCCCAGCTCTGCTCCGGCCCCACTCCCAGCCGCGGCCCCCGTTCCTGGCCCCACGCCCAGCCCTGTTTCCAGCCTCGGCCCCTAACCGGGGCCCAGCCATGGCTCTGGAGCCAGCGACTCCGCTACAGGCTCCGCTAGTGGCCCTAGACCTGCCCCCAGCTGCAACCCCACCCTCAACCCCCTTATCCTTGTTTGCATCCCCCACTCAGCCCCTCTGGGAACCGCATCCCTCAGCTCCAAGGGACGGGGGCACGGAGAGAGGTATGGGCGGGGGAGTGCGACCCTGAAATGTCTGAAACCACTGCCTTAGCAGCAATTTTGAGAGCCCAGAAGCATCAAAATGGCCAGCTGTGTCTTTAAAATCATAAAGCCAAATTCTGCACCCTTTACTCAGGCAAAATCTCCACTGACTTCAGGATTTAGAGTAATAGAATATCCGGGTTGGAAGGGACCTCAGGAGGTATCTAGTCCAACCCCCTGCCCAAAGCAGGACCAATCCCCAAATAAATCATCCCAGCCAGGGCTTTGTCAAGCCTGACCTTAAAAACCTCTAAGGAAGGAGATTCCACCATCTCCCTAGGTAACCCATTCCAGTGCTTCACCACCCTTCTAGTGAAAAAGTTTTTCCTAATAGTTCATTTTTGGCTCTGCCACAGAATTCTTAAGTGACCTTAGTCAAGTCACTTAATCTATTTGGTGGCTCATAGACTTGAAGGCCAGAAAACAAGTCATTTCATCTCTCTCTGTCTCAGCTCTCCATCTGTGCAATGGCAAGAGAAATAATTTGTTTCTCCCACTCTTTATCTGTCCTGTCTATTTAGATTGCAGACTCTTTGGGATTATCTCATAGGTGTTTGTACAGTACCTAGAAAAATATTAGTCACTGTACAAGTCAGGGTGCACCAGGAATGAAGGTCTAGATCCATAGCCAATTTGTATTGTCCATCCGGTATTGAATTACTGCCCAGGATGCTGTACTGTATATTCACACCCGCAGCTGTAAAACAAACAGTAGCAGCATTAAACCGTGACTGTAACATACATTATTCAATCCAAGTGCCAAACCGGATGAAAAGGACAGTTAACGGGAAAGAGGAAATAAGGGATTGATGTATTTCCATTTGCTTTCTGCAGCAAAGTTAAAAGATCTGGCAAACAGCTATTATATTAATGAAAGTTCAATGTGTGACTTACCTAGCCCTTACCGGCAGGAACTATCAGCTGACAATGATAAAATGAGTGTTAAACGCATTAAGTTACATTCACCATGTAGAGCCAATGGCTATTGCAGAGGCCTGCATCATGGGAAACAAAGAGAACAGCTAGCCAATCGAAAAGGAAGGGCCAAGTTCACCAGCCCCAATATATTTAACAGGTAACAGCAAAAATGAGGGAAGGGAGAGTTGGTAGGGTCTGGCTCTCAGGATTCACACTCATCTCCGGAGTAGGGTCCATGGACATTTAAAAGGCCCCAGACTTTCCCTTACAAGTTTCTTTTTCCCCTTCTTATTTCAGGTCCCTTCCACTGTAACCTGCTTCTTAGGACTTGTCTAAACTGTAGGTTTGCTCTGCTCATGGCTATTGGTGGCCTGGCTGGTTAGGCAGATGCAAAATATTGGGGTAAGTGATACCGCTCGGCCTTCCCTCTGTTTGAAAGGTTAAGCTCAAGCAGTGCAAGTAGCATCATCCCATGCCTACATACGAGAATTGCACTGGGGCAGTTATATGGATGGCTGTGATTGGGGCAAATCCCCAGTGTACCTAAGGCCATACTGCATCTCCTGTTGGGAGATGGCCCGGCCACCTGTATTTCTTAAAGTTGTGATATATCCGGGAGCAAACCCAGTGGCCTTGCAAATCACTGCAACCAGTTCTGGGGGAGATTTCTTTCACCACTGCTCTCATTCTAGTTGCCTTGTTTGTAACTATCCAACAAGACGAACCAGTCATTGGTTTGGGCGCAGGTCTAAAAAAATTCATAAACATTTTTTTTTTAGTCAATCCTAAATAGGGTGACCAGATGTCCCGATTTTATAGGGACAGTCCCGATTTTTGGGGGGTCTATTTCTTATATAGGCTGCTATTACCTCTCGCCCCCGTCCCGATTTTTCACACTTGCTGTCTGGTCACCCTAACTCTAAATGAAAATGTTTCAAAATTTTTGGTGCAATCGGAACGTCACAAAAAGTTTCATTTGGGGCACTGAAAAAATGTCGGTTGACTTGGAATGAAACACTTTGTTTTGATTTTGAGGTTTTTAAAAAATATGTTTAAATGTTTCTTAAAAATGAAATTAAGAGACGTTCCAAAACAAAGCATCTTTTCAGAATGAAAAGTCTAACAGTTTTGTTTAGAAAATACCAAAATCAACTGTTCTTACATTTCAGATCCCGCCCCACCCCTCAAATAACTTACCAAAAATGATCTGAATTTGCAAATCATTCTGGTTGACCTGACTCTGAATTTTTCAGCAAAGAAAGGTTTTGCCCACAAAGCTTCCCACGGCTCTAACTGTGACATCGAGTCACAGCAACGTGACATCATTTCAGCAGAGCACCATTTTCATCATGCTGTGGGGTTTCACGTCCAAACGGTGCTTCAGGATGTCATTGCAACATGCTGCTGCCACATGATGATGCACTGGGGTCCTGGAAGTGTTTTGGGGCCCTCAGAATATCCTACTTGCAGCCTTTGAAGGATGTGGGATCCTCCCTTTTCAATCAGGTCAATTCGCTCCATAGACGCTGACTTTTGTTTTTCCCGGTGGATGCTCCACCCATGAAGTCCCGCCCCTATTCTGCCCCTTTCCCCAAAGCCCCCCTGCCCAGCCTTCGCTTCCTCCTCTCAGCCACCTTCCTCAAAACCCCCCTGCCTGCCTATTGGCTCCTCTCCATCCTTCCCCAAGTGCTTCCAGCCAACCGCCAAACAGCTGATCAGCGGCCAGCCCAGGGCCTCCCGAACAGATGATCAATAGCTGATTGGCAGCCAGCTTGTGGCCTGCCGAACAGATGATCAATAGCTGATTGGCAGCCAGCCTGTGGCCCTGGCGAACAGATTATCAATAGCTGATTGGTGACCAGCCTGTGGCCTGCCGAACAGATGATCAATAGCTGATTGGTGACCAGCCTGTTGCCCTGGCGAACAGATGATCAATAGCTGATTGGTGACCAGCCTGGGGCCCTGGTGAACAGATGATCAATAGCTGATTGGTGACCAGCTTGTGGTCTGCCAAACAGATGATCAATAGCTGATTGGCGGCCAGTCTGGTGCCCTGCCAAACAGATGATCAATAGCTGATTGGTGACCAGCTTGGGGCCTGCCAAACAGATGATCAATAGCTGATTGGCGGCCAGTCTGGTGCCCTGCCAAACAGATGATCAATAGCTGATTGGTGACCAGCTTGGGGCCTGCCGAACAGATGATCAATAGCTGATTGGCGGCCAGCCTGTTGCCCTGGCGAATAGCTCTGGCCAGTTGATGCTGAGCAGCCTGTATTTTTTTTTCTTTGGATGCTTGAGCTTGGAGCACTTTGTGTTATCGTTTGCCCATGCAAAGTGTGCAGCAATTGCAACATGTCATCATATCAGAACGGTAATGTCCTATTTTGCACAGGAGTTATGAATTATTTGTATTATGGCAGTGCACAAAGGTCGAGAGCAAGATCAGGGGCCTATTATTCTCTGCAAATACCTGGTAAGAGAGTCTTTGCCCTGCCAGAGCTTACAGTCTGAACAGACAAAGGAGTGGGGGTTGGAGAGGCATAAATGACTCCACACGGTTGTGAAGAACCAGGTGCCGAGGATTTATATCCCTTTCAAGAACTCTTTGCCTCCATTTCAGACACAGCCATTCCTCTGCCTTCTGCTTTGACCCATCTCGCGGAGATCAGGGTAACATTCACCTGTCATTCCGCTTCGGTGAGAAATGAAAGATAGAGAAATCCGAAAGAGAACCCAAAAGATGAAGTGGGCTGAGCACTGGCGAGAGGCCAGGGAATGTGGGGAGGATCTGGCTGCGGGGCCAGAGGAATGCAGGGCTTCCTATCTCTTTTCCCAAACATTCCCTTCTGCAGCAGACTAAATATTTTCACAGGCTGCTGCTGAAACACCCAGGTTCACGGCCATGGGAAAGTCGCAAGGTAAGGGCCCCATTGACACTCCTGTAACACCGGCCTTCATTAGACGTTGGTCTCATGCCAGCCGCCTACCACCTGGTGTCACATTGTGGTTTCCTTCCCTTCATTTGACATCGGATCTTTATTCCATTTTCATCTTTCCCCCCCTGCTCTTATGGTTTATTTTCCCTGCAGCGTCAGTTCACTTCCCCTCATTGTCTTAGATGTACAAGTCTTTCCATTTTCTCCAATAGGGGCCTGGGAGACATATGGACATGGTGGCTTTGTTTCCTGCTTCTGCTCTTTCTCCCATAACTGTAGAAAAATCACTGAACTCTCCCGTGCCTCACTTTCCTTAGCTGTGCAATGGAGATGCTCATAATTACTAGAACTACTGGTCTGTATGTGGACCAGAAGCATCAGGTTCAAGTCCCAGTTCAGCCATAGGCATCTCGTGTGATGTTGTGCCCAGAGCCTCACATGTATTTAGGCTCCTAAATTCCATTGCCCTTATCAAAAACCTAAATACATCTGAGGATCCTGGGCCTTAGTTTCTTTTTGCCTCAGTTTCCCCATCCGTGCAATGGGGATAATAGCAGTGCTCTACCTCACAGCGTGTTGGATAACATTGTTCATGTTTGTGAGACTCTGGGATATTATATTATAGGGACAACACAAACAAACTGGTAAATACTTTATGACAGAAGACAGCATGGTGTTTTGGGTAGGGCATTGGCCTGGGAAGGGAGGGCAGCTATCTCTGCCTCTCACCTTCAGTAAGACGCTTCACTTTGTGTCAGTCTCATCTCCCATACCACCTGGTGTCTGTCTTGTTTAGATCAGAAGTTCTTGGGGGCAGGAAATCTCTCACTGCGGGTATGTACTGTGCCTAGCGCACCGGAGGCCTAGGGATCAGCTGAGGCCTCCAGGTGTAACAGTTACAATAACAACGACTTTGAGAGCAGCTGCTGAAAGACATTATGTAAGGGCTGGACCCAAATCCTTTTTGAAGTCAGTGGGAGTCTTCCCATTCACTTCTTTGGAGCAGGCCATTAATACAGATTATTACACTGGGTTTCATAGCTCCTAAGGCCGGACAGTTCCATTGCGGTCATCTAATCTGGCCTTTTATATAACATAGGCCAGAGAAATCCACCCAGTAATTCCTGCGGAGGAGGGAATTACTTTTCCCCACCACATACATGGAAACTATAGAGGCCAATAACTTATGTTTGAACTAGACCACGGCATCTCTGTTAGACAGTCATCCAAGAACAATCTAAGGCCATCGATAGATGATGAATTTACCAGTGTTATTCTTTTGATTGCATTATTACCCTCTAAGGATTAATGACCGATGAGCCTCGGATCAAATAGGAACTGAACCTTTGCTGAGGACGGAAATCAACCCTCAAGATTTTCCACTGAGGTATGGAGGAAGTTTGATTAATTGTTTTTCAATGTCTCAGGCATAGGGAGATAGACCAGCGCTGGAAGCAGAATTGCAGATACTCTAGCACAGGGGTTCTCAACTTTTCTCTTTCTGAGCGCCCCCCTGCCCCAAAAAAGCTATGAAAACTCCACGGCCTGCCTGTACCACAATAACTGGTTTTATGCATATAAAAGCCAAGGCCAGCATTAGGGGGTAGCAAGCCAGACAATTGCCTGGAGCCCGCTACGACAGCCCCCTCCCCCCACAAGCTACATTGCTCAGGCTTCAGCTTCAGCCCCGGGTGGAGGGGCTCAGGGATCTGGACTTCAGATCCATGCAGTGGGGCTTTGGCTTTCTGCCCTGGGCCTCAAATGGGCCTGCTTGGAGGCTTCCCTGAACTCAGCTTGGGAGTCCTGTGCCCCTGGTGGAGAACTACTGCCCTCCCACAGAAATTTTTCTTGCAGGATTCCTGACCTGGCCAAAATGCAGGAACATGTCAGTGAAGATTGTCCCTGGGAGATGGCCAAGCCTGGTTAGCAGATCAAAAAAGCTTGGTGACATCTGGATAAGTATCCACAATTGGGAGAGCTAATAAGAATTTTAGGTGGAGACCTTAAAAGCTGCCCAATTTCCATTAGTTACCAGTAGAAAATGGGTGTTCAGTTCCCTTATCAGCTAATCTACATAGGCCCTTACCTTGCTGTCATCACTGTAGTATCTCAGCATCCTCCAGTAGTGCAGTGTGTGTGTGTGTGTGTGTGAGAGAGAGAGCGAGAGAGAGAGCGAGAGAGAGAGAGCGAGCACTGCTTTGTGTTTTTATTGGAGAAAAATTGTTCTTAACCACTAAGGATAGGACAAGAAGCAATGGGCTTCAACTGCAGCAAGGGAGGTTTAGGTTGGACATTAGGAAAAACTTCCTGTCCGGGTGGTTAAGCACTGGAATAAATTGCCTAGGGAGGTTGTGGAATCTCCATCATTGCAGACTTTTAAGAGCAAGTTAGACACAAACCTGTCAGGGATGGTCTAGATAATACTTAGTCCTGCCATGAGTGCAGGTGAATGGACTAGATGACCTATCTAGGTCTCTCCCAGTCTTATGATTCTGTGATTCTAAGTCAGAGCACAGAAGTGCATCTTGCCCTTGGACTGCAGGTGATGAGGTTTGTGTGATGTTCTACAGTTTCTGTGGGAGGTCGTTCACAGTCCCACACCAGCCCCCGAGAAAGCTCTGGCTCCCACTCTGCAAATCCCAGCCTGAATTTGTTGGTGTCTAGGAACCTCTGGGGTCTTTTGGCAAGAGATAAATTCATACATTACACAAGTAACTCATTTACGCTGTAAAATGGGCTTCCAGCTGGAATGGATAAACCTGTTCAGATAAACCCACGGGGACTCTGTTGGGCCTGATCCAAAACTCATGTTATATTTCATGACAGGCAACTATGGAAACTTCATACCTTCCTCTGAAGCATCAGGCCTTGCCTCTGTTAGAGGAAGGATACCTGGCTAGATGATCCATGAATCCTTATGCTAATACACAGGTGCATATTTAGGGACCTAATCCTGCAAGACAGAGAAGCCCCTCAGCTCCCATTAGCATCAACAGCCATCAACTTTCTGGCCACTGTGAATTTGATGGGTCCACACAATACAGCTTCCAGATGGGTCACTGGAGATCCTGGGGGTGATTATTCCTCTCTCATCTGCATGGGCCCTGCTGCCAGCTTATTAAACGAGAAAGCAGAGAGACAGAGCAATCCCAGGCGTCCTTAGCACAGTGTCACTTATGACATTATAGATTTTATATTGGCCTCTTCTCTTGGCCTTGGCCCTTTATAGCTTTAGGGAATATCAGCAGCACTTGAAGAAATATCCCATCCTAGTCTAAACAGTTTTCTCCTTCACCCTTCATTAGCTCCACAAAAACGTATTGACTCAAGCAATGATTTCATTGCAGCTGGATGTTCTTATGGGTTCCTCGTAATCTAACAAGTGAGTGTTGTCAAATATCTCCCCACAGATGCCCAGTGCTGGGTGCTACAACTCAGAGTCCATAAACATGTACTGCTGGGAACAGCTGTGGGAGGAGGAGGATAGCTTACAGCAGATAAAGAAGCGGTTGTGGAGAGAGAACCTCCTGTGAAACAGTTGCCTCCACTTTTCTCAGAGTGGGGGCACTCACCTTGAAATTCAAACAACTGCATGGTGTGTCTGGTCAGGAGCATCAAGATGACACCATGCAGGAAGGGTTGTTGTGTCTTTTCAGCTGTGTGCGTGCACAACCAAGTTGCATCTGTTCTCATCTGGAGAAGAGAAGCTTTCTTATAATGAGGCCAAGGGAAATATGGTCATCTGGCTGGGGCAACAGAGTGGGAACTGGAGGATCTGGGTTAACTTCTTGGCTTTATCACAGACCCCCTGTGTGACCATGGGAAAATCATTCAATCAGAGGTTTAATCTGATGAAGGACGGTCCAGTGGTTAGAGCACTAGCCTGGGCTATGGGAGATCTGGATTCAGTCTGTGCTCTACCACAAACACTTGGAGGGACCTTGGTCAAGTAGCTTAGCCCCTCTGTGCTTCAGCTTCCCATCTGTAAAATGGACGTAATACTTCCTCTGCCTGCCTTTATTAAGACTACAAGCTCTTCTAACCTTAGGCTGTCTCTACCATTGCATTTGTACAGTGCTGAGCTGGCTCTAGGTTGGGTCGCTAAGCACTACTGTAATAACCAGTAATAAATCTAGCATCTGAAATATTTCAGCCAGAACATCTAAGAGTTTATAAGAAGACTCTTGTACGCATGGGCAATGTCAGTTTAGTGCTTTCTGCAGAGAAGGGCTTGAAAAGTCCTTGAATGGCTTAAGCCAAAGGGTGTCTAGCTGCATTATGTATTCTCCTCCCCCACGCACCCACCACTTTCTTTCCACTTCAATATTTGGATTTCCCCCACCTCCCGCCATTTCGAATCTGTTTGTCATTTCCTCCACTCATTCCCACCTCAGAGCAAAGCTATGGAAAGGAGCATTTCCTGTTGGGTCTTATGCACTCACAGCTCTAGCCTACAGGCCTTTTGGGAGGATATTTTTTGGGATATATATTGATTTATACTGGCTGGTTATGATATGGAAGCAGCCAACTCTGGGAAGCATTTGCTTATTGATAGCGAGACAGACAGATCTTATTGATTAAGCCTTGGTGACTCCTAATTAGAAATAGCTAAATATAGGCATTTTGCAGGTTGTAAATTATGAATCAAAACCTCAGCTGTCAGCTGATGTTAGTGGGTTTAACTCCATTGATGTTGATGGGCTATGCTGATTTACCTCAGTTAAGGAACTCTCCCTCTCATAGTCTAGTGTTCAGGACACACGGGGAGCACTGTGTAGTGGTGAAAGCACAGGACTGGATTTAATTCCTGACTCTGCCATAGACTTTGGCCAGACGCTTCATCTCTGTGCACTGGCTTCCCCAGCTACAAAAGGTGGCTGGGAACATTTTCTGACTTGCAAGGCTGTTGACCGGGTACGTTCGGTCATGACTGAGCTCCTTGGCTGGAGGAGGGACAGGGACAAACAATAGGGCTTGTCTCTGCTCCTGGGCACAGCCCCACTGAAGTCAGTGGAACTCCATTTGGAAGATGTCTGCCCTGGCAGGATTGGGGACGATCATTAAAGAACCTAAACCAAAGTGAAACGGAAGAATTTAATTGGAGAGCAGTTGGCTGAGTGTTACGCAGCTACAGCAGTACGGGTTGTTTCTTCCAGACAAAACCTAGAGCCCTCTGATCTAGGGGCATTCAGCTAAAATAAGAACCCGCTGCAATTTTCAACAAGAGAGGCCCACAGAACCGTTTTATGAGGTTCTAAGACACTTTCGCTTTCCCCTCCCCCACTATTTTTCGGCCTTGTGCTTTTCACACAGCCTTAGGGAAGGGTCCAATCTCTTATTAGCTTTGGCCAGGTGCTCACTAGCAGAATAATCCAAGGGAAAATAAGGCCCCCCAGTTCCTTTCCCTGCAGTTTATTGGCTTCAAACAGTTAGGCAATGTCAGTGCCCCACTGTTTTGTGAGGCAGTCATCCACTTCCTGAGTGACTAGGCTGTGAGACCCAAGGCCGACCTGTTCACTCATACCTGGGAGGTGCAGGGCAGCAATGATATTTAGAGTTCAAGCTCTTGGAGGCAGGGGGCAATATTTTTGTTGTGTTTGTACAGTGCCTAGCACGATGTGGGTCAGGATCAATGACTGGGCTCCTAGAACAAGGGTGGGCAAACTACGGCCTGCGGGCCCCTCCTGCCCGGCCCCCCAGCTCCTGGCCCGAGAGGCAAATCCCCGGCCCTTCCCCCGCTGTTTCCCCTCCCACGCATCCTCACCTCACGGCGCTGCTGGCGCAATGCTCTGGGTGGCGGTGCTGTGAGCTCCTGGGCAGTGCAGCTGTAGAGCCCGACCTGACCCGGTGCTCTGTGGTGCATAGCTGGCTCCATCTGTAGTGCCACCAGCCACCGCTGCTGGATAGAGGCGGGATAGAGGTGGATAGAGGCAGGAGGGTTTGGGGGGGTGATGGTCAGGGGGCCGGGGTGTGGACACGGGACGGGGCAGTCAGAGGGAGGAGAACAGGGGGGTTGAATGGGGGCAAGGGTCCTCGGGGGAAGTCAGGAAGGAGGTGGGGTTGGATGGGGTGGCAGGGGGCAATTTGGGGTAGGGGTTCCGGGGGCTGTCAGGGGACAGGTAGCAGGGGCGTGTGGATGTGGCAAGGGCTCCAGGGGAGTCGTCAGGGAACGGTGGGGGGCGGGTGAGAGGGCGAGAAGCGGGGAGGGGGGTGGCCCTCCACACAATTTCCGAAACCCAATGCAATCCTCAGGCCAAAACGTTTGCCCGCCCCTGTCCTAGATGCTACTGCAAACCAAAGTAGAACAATGGGCTTTCTGGACTGGCTCATTGGGTGATGTCACAGATTATTGCTCATGACATCATGGCACCCACTGGGATGCTCCAAACACCACATGATGACATCATTACAGCATCAAGCAGGCGGCTCAGACAGCTGGCACAGCTAGGACAGTTGCTTTTCGAAGAAACCAAAAGCAACAACTACTACTTTTGTCCTCTATAACGGCCCACTCCAAGGATTGGCAAATGCTTTACAAGGTTGTTTTGTAACCCTTATCTCATAGAGGAACAAGATGAGGCAGAGCGGGGTGAAGTGATTTGGTTAAAGTCACACAGTGAAGAAGGATTCTGAATATGATCCATGCACCTGTTTAGTATACACCCTCCTAAGACGGCCATTCAGCTGACAGCTTGTAAATACCACTTACCCCATGCACCATAGTAACCAAACTTCACCCATGAGTAGAGGTAGATTAATACAACTTCTTACAGATGAGGAAACAGGCACAAAGCAGCTAAGTACCAGGGCTGGGATTAGAATCCAGATCTTCTTGATATCTGCCTCCATGCTCAGACTGCATTGCCTTGTCTTGCATAACCATTTAGCCGTTAAAACCAGTGCTGGCACATCCCCTTCTCACCCTTCAGCTCATTCATTTCATGGCTGGATGCGTGTCATGAAACCCCTATGACTAGGTGACGTTCTTAAAAGGAGCTTGATATGGGCGAAGATGCGTGACATCCTAGATCCACGGACACAGGATTCCTGGTTCCATATGCAAGGATCTGGGGCACAGATATGGTCCATATAAAGCCACTGAATGCTACCTACTGATTCCAGCTGATGCTTTTGGCTCACTTGGAGAAGTTTGGCTTGGAAAAGTTTGGCAAGGGCAGCGATGGGATGACAAGGCTGTAGGTAGTGTCAATTCTTAGGAGACGTTTCTAGCCTGTTGATGGGCAATAGTCAATGGCTGGATGACATTTAGGGAAGGGGGATGTAGCAGATTCTCCATAAGCCTGAATTTACACCAGAGGAGCATCTGGCCCATAATTTGCCAAAGCTCAACTCTCTCCGGGCAGCTGCTTTCATTTGAAATGAGGGCCCAGTGGATACCAAAAGCTTATCGTGCCATCATGGAGCAAGACGTTTTATTGCTTAAATTATTATAATTCCTTCCAGGGGCTGTAAACTGGTACATATGGTTTTACTGCTTCGGAGTTATTTTAACAAGGATTCCCTCAGGGCTGTCCAGACAGCAGATGGCATCAAATGTGAAAGTTAGACTCCTGAACTGGAGGTTGAAAACGTATTAAAAGGCTTATAAAGCACACCTGGAGATATTAGGTACAGTGGGCAAAGTCGTGAGGCTTTTAGGTACTTAGGCACCTAAGATCTGGGCTTTGGTCAAAACCGTGATCACTGAATTCATAGATAAAAGAGTCTTATTTGTTTCTGACTATTAGCCCTCAATCAGCTAGGTATTAGTGTCCTGTCCTGTTTCATTGTCATTAGCCACTGGCCATCATCAGATCAGACTCATTAATTGCTCCCTCATTTCTTGAACTAATTATCACACTCCATAACAGTGCAGTTTCAAGGCAAACAATCTTTTTGTTGCTTTAGTTCTATTTTTAGTGCTGAAAGACAAACCTGGATTCAATTACTAAAACTGACTTTTAGTGACAGTTAAAGTTGCCTCAGAATATCTCCCGTCCAGCCAAAGCCTTAGAAGCAGGGAAATAAGGGGAATACATTTCCCATAATGGCTGCAAGGTTCTGAAACGCTCCATAGACCAACGCCACTTATGTAATCACTGGTATTATAAGAATCAGCACCAATGGAGATGGAGGATAGATCACAGAGTGCAGATGAAAGGGAGGAAAAGAAAAGAGAGAGACCAGCCAGGGAGAAATTGTAAAAAAAAAGAGGCGATTTTTTAAAACTCTATTTATTCACTCATTTTTTTCATCCAAAGTTCAAATAATGCTCAAAGTTTATATTCCATGTTTTGTTTTGCCATTTTCGTGCGATTTTGAAAGAAATAAAGGTTTAAGGCTCTGGTTAAAGTGAAATCTGTCATGGAGCCGTGGCCTTGTCTACACTGGCGGCGCTACGTAGGGTACCTGTAGCTATACGTGACATGGCGTGGTGAAAAGTGGGCGGAGTCCACATTGCGGGGTGTAGCGACAGGTGTCAGGAAAAGGCTCCAGCAGGGGAAGGCAGTGGGGAGAGATGTCAGCAGCTCTCCTCACTGGAGCCCTTCTCCACAGCCAGGAAAGGCTCTGATAGCTGGACACTACACTGTTAACAATAGCTGTGTAGACATGGGAGATGCTGCCTACGTGTGTAGACAGCCGTGTGGGGTATATACCTTAAGTTTCTGGTATGTCTTCTCTCTACTCACCTAAGCAGTGTCTCTTCTTCTATGCCACTGTTTCTAACCATGCTTTGGGCCCCACAGGGTATGTTCTCTACATGTCACTGTAGGGGTAGACATAGCCCAGAGGTTCTCACACTGTGGTCCGCGAGCTCCGTTCAGGTGGTCTGCAGATAGTTCCCTCCAAGTTGCCCAGCTGGATGGCTGCACACCAGAGAATGAAGGGCCACCCACCTAATCAGATGGGGCTCCACTAATGAGGTGTCTGGACCCTGGAGAAGACACACATGTAAGGTGAGGTAGGGGCCTTGGGGGGAATAGGGGGTAGGTGGGAGGGTGTAGTGGGGTAAGAAGGAGGGATGGGGGGAATTTGGAATGTGCAGGGCTGCGGTGGCCAGAGAAAGAGGCGACTTTCCCCAGCTCCAGGACTGTGGCTGCCAGGGAGAAATGGCCATCCTTCCCAGCCCAGCTCCGGGGCTGCCACGGCGGGAGAGAGAGGGAGAGACCCCCCTCCTTCCCAGCCTCAGCTCAGAGGCTGCCACAGTGGGGAAGAGTGGGCACATCCATTGCATTAGAAAGATAAGACTGGTGATATTAAAATAGGACTTGTGTGCTTTTATTTGTAGAACAAAAACCATTAATTCTTAATACAGTGCTTTTATCCAAAGGGGTTTACAATAGTTAGCTAACGGTACAAACAGCATTTGGAAAGATTGTTAAGTGGTCAACCGAGACTCTCAGCAATTTTCAAGTGGTTCGCGAAGAAAAACGGTTTGAGAACCACTGACATAGCCTATAACTATGATGGAGCTATCACTCCGTCATAACAATATAGGACGCCACCCTAGCTTGTGTCTAGCCTTCCAATCTTATCTGAACTTTAGGGAAGAAAGTGTCTTTTTTCACTCTTTCTTCATCTTCCTGCCCCACTATACTTCCTGGTTCCAATTTGAGACAGGAAGTGGAGCGCCCAGAAACCATTTGACCAAAACTTCCACCGAAAACAACTAGAAATCACAAGGCAGAGCTTTTTCTTTCATGATTTTACCAATAGGACTGGAGATACTGCTGCAAGGCCTCATTTTTGGGGAGGGAGGGTCATGATAAAGGGTTGGTTTTTAGCACGGGTTACGCCTGAGTCTAGGAGACCGCAGAGTTCGCCCACTTGCTGTTATTTATGCATTGCCCGAGTGCTCCTGTTCATTTTGGTGGATCAAACCCCTGTTTAACGTTACTATCTAGGCTAGGTGCTTCAATGTCCTCTCTCCCCACCCCATGTGTAGGAAATGAACATTACTCTGCCCCTAGGCTGGACATCAGTTTGTTAAGCATGTAATGTGCCTTGGTTCCTTCAGAATGCAAGATGCCCTATAAACACAAGATCACTATCGCCAATCTCATTTTTGGCTGGCCCTGAACTTTCAAGACCCATCCAAAAGAAAACAAAACAAAACCAACAAACGAAAGACCCTATCTTTTAAAAAAGCTTTAGGTTCCAAATTGCAGGCTTTTATCTGTACTGCTCTCATTATCTGCATTGAAGGCATTGGAATTGGGACACTGGTGACACAAAGGGGCCCCAAACGCTGCAAGTGGTCAGCTGGGCAGTCATTTAGCATAGGGGAAATCACCAGACGGTGTAGCTGGCTTTGTTCCCTTTGCTCTCACAACCCATGGCACAGGGAGTCTGGCCTACAGGGTGTGGTCAGCATACCGCTGCACTCTGATGGAGCCCAGGTCAATTCTCTGCTCTGCCACAGACTCCCTGTGTGACCAATGGGAGTTAGGTGCCTAAATACTTGTCAGGATCTGGGCTATAGTCTCTGTGCCTCAGTTTCCCCTCTTGTAAAGTGGGGATAACATTTCTCTACATCACAGGGCTATCGCGAGGCTATCATGCTGCAGTAACAGGGCCATAGAGTATGTCTATACTACCTGCTGGATTGGCAGGTAGTGTTCAATGTGTCGGGGATCGATTTATCATGTCTTGTGTAAATAAGATAAATCAGTCCCAGAATGTGCTCCCCATCAGCCCTTAGATAGATATGACTTGAGTTGTGCTTCTGCTGAGAACTTGTCACATTACCTGAATAATTCCACTTCCCTGGAGGCATTTGTTGCAGGGCAAACAATGAGTGTGCTATATTTTAACTTTTCATTGGCAGGATTCAGAATTTAGATTTTTGCTTGACACATCTACAGGACTTGCCAGAAGAAATTCCTATCCCAGGCATACCTTAATCAGCTAAATAAATACTCTAACGTGAACAAACAGCATTAGGGAATCATTGCTTAGTTCAAGTCCCTGAGGTTTTGCAGAGAAATTTTTTTGTTGCAACCTTCAGTTAAACCTAAGCTCATATTCTGGTGCCCAACCTGAAACAGGAAACAGTTTGCAATGTGAAATGCTAATAAATTAATAATAATGTTTTACATGTGCGTGGCATTTCTTTCCTGGAAGTATCCAGTGCTTCACCAAATGCAGCCACTTCTGGAGGGGATAACAGCAACCAGCTAGCGCACAGTTTGGCAAGTGTGATGTGCACCACTGCTCTCTTCTGGATGGCACCTCAGACCTCCAAGTGTGTGCCTATCTTATCCCTATCTTGTGGCTAGCACAAAGGTTATATGAACTCTAACACCAGGACACAAAGAAGAGGTTCGTCTTTAGCTCAAAAGGTGAGAGGTTGTGATTTTGGAGCTGAAATTCTGGGTTCTCTCCTAACTGCTGACCACAAGGCATAGGAGAGGCTGTGGAATGGCTGACAACTGTTAAGTTTATGCAGATATGGAATCAGCGTGCTACATAAGTGTTAGGGCAGGTATCCTTTAGCCAAGGACATTGGAGAAGATCCCTGCTCTTATGGAGAAGGATTTGGTCTTGTCTATAACAGTTTTTCCATTTTGAAAAATATTTAATTTGCACAGAACAGCTTCCTGCAAGGTGATTAATTCATTGAATTAAATATTGCAACACCCCTGTGGAATAGATAGAGTTGTACCCATTTTTGCAGCTGGGGAAGGCGGAGATCCAGAGAGGGTAAAGGCCGTGTTCGAACACTCAGTAAACGTATCCCACACTTGCTGCCATGCACTGCAAGTCCCGTAGTGCACTAGCTTTCATCAGGCTAGCGCACTAAAAATAGCAGCATCGCGACAGTAGCAAGTGGCAACTTGGGCTAGCTGCCCCGAGTGCATTTCAGTGGGATTCAGGTGGGTTTGTACTTGGGGCAGCCAGCCCTTGCCACTGCTCCCCCTGCTATCGCGGCTACACTGTTATTTTTAGTGCACTAGCTTGATAAGAGCTAGCGCAGGTATGTCTACTTGGGCTGGGCCTCACCTCCCCACCGCCAGCTCCTAGCACAGACATAGCCTTAATGCACAAGAAGCTACTGTGGGGGTTGATTTACACCCCAGCTTGCCCTGAACTACGTGTTCATAGAGGCAAGCTCTGTACGACCGGCACAGGTCTCACACTGAGTCAGTAGCAAAGCTATTAAAGTAGCCCCGAGTCCTACATGTCTGCTCTAACCACTAGACAAACTCACTGTCCAATGATGAATTATAAGCAGGGGCAACACCTACCTTCAGCTTCAAAACAGAAGCCTCCATCCCCTGAGTTAAAGGATCATCTCCATTAGCTATTAGCAGGAATATTAACAACACTGCTAGCTCTTATATAGCTGTTTTCATCAGCAGACCTCAAAGCACTTCACGATCTTTAATGTATTTGTCCCTCACAAAACCTCTGTGAGTAAGGAAGTAGTAAGGAAGTAGTAAGGAAGTAGTAGACTCTAAAATTCTGTACAGATGAGACAAAAGAGAAAAATATACCAAGGTTAGCTAGTGGGCTATATATGCTCAGTTAAAAGGCAAACTGTTTACTGCTTCATCTCTGCAACAAAAAGACACTACAACTTCAATGGTCTTAAGCTTTGCCCTGTGCATATCCAACGTGACATGCAAAATCTCATGGATGTTTTTAAAGCCCTATGCATGATGTGGCCTGCCTGAACTGACCACTGGGGGTTTTTTGTTTGGCCAAGATTGACCCCAGATCTCCTCCTGCCCCCACTCCTGCTTCCTATGTTTTACTTTATACAGGCTAAGTGAAAACAGTTTCTTTCCATGTAGCCTAGAAATTCTCCTTACTCTTTTCGCTAATGTATTCATTGCTCCTTATTGTGTAATGCTGACAAACCCTGTTGTCAGTGGGCAGAAGAGAACTAGGGACTTCTGGAGTTTAGTGCATGAGCTTCTACCACATGAGCTAAAAGCCAACTCCCACTTAGCTACAGCTGTAGAGCCAACTCATTAATCTCGCTCTAACTGGTCTTGGTGCCACTCCAGGGGACAGAACACCACACGCAGGAGGTGTGTGGGTTACAGTTGCACACAAGCTGCCGAGCCTATGTCTGAAGCCAGCTTCTGAACATGGGTGGCGGTGGTCACCTTTCTTCAGAGAGCGTCCTGGAGTTTAAGAGATTTGGCAACGGCAGGCCTCCATTTCTGCTGATTGGGCTGGACTCTGCGCTAAGGCTACACCACTGCAAACCCAGTTGCTGTGCTGAGTGGGGCTCCTCTGCCTGCCAGCTGCTGCAACTGAGAGCAGTGTCTGGTCTCTGATCGATCTGCTCTCCCTCACCGCACACACATGGAAAACAGCTCCCAGCCCCAGTGTGCCGGACAGAACATGCCCAGCGCTTCGTCCGCATCAGAGGCATGAAAGCAGCAGAAGCTTGGCCCTTCACCTATCTGAGCTCTGGCCAAGAGCGAGCAGGTGAAGCCCAGACAAGGCCCCATTCCACCGGTCCTTCTAGTCCACCAATTCCAGCCTGCTCTGAGAGCATTTATAATAGCGAGGGCTGCAGCTTTATGGCAAGCGGATCAGTCAGCAGGACTATTAAGCAATGCTCCAGTGACCCACTCGTCAGGGGGAAATCTCATCGTCTTCCACTCCAGTCTGCTTCACTCCTATTAGAGATTGAAAAGAAGATCTGGTTCTCAGCGTGTTCCGATCCCATTGCAGCGGAGTCAGTACTTTCTAGAGTGGAACCGGTTGTTACATCGAAACCAACGCCAAAACGTTACACCGTTGAGGTTCTGCCCCTCCTAGCCTAGACCTATGCATGGAACTGGCGCTGAAGATTGACTTGTTCGCATTCAATCTGATGTGGCCCCAAAGTGTGCCCGCTTTGCAGAGGTCATGAATCAAGATCTTCTGCTCTTACCTATCCTGGCGTGAATGAGTCCGCTGAGTATAGTGGAGTCACTCTGAGTCTACTACGGTGCCATTGAAAGCAGGACAAGGCTAGAGCAGGACAACACTTCTCCCCTCCAATACCCTCATCCAAACGAAGACATCAACATGTTCATGAAGAATTTTTGGACCTTCCACATTTTTGGTCAACAGGGTTGGAAAAAAAAAAGAGGGAGAAAATGTCTTGAGAGATTTCCAACCCCATGTGAACACTGCCATTTTCCAAATGAGCCTGTTTCAGGGACTGAGTCTGCTCCTGAATGCAAGTGGATGCGGTTCCCATTGAAAACAGCAGAGACCTTGTGCACGCAGAAACGGGTCATGTTTGGGGTCCCCTTGTGCTAGCGTGTGTGTATCTGGCATAGGCGCTGGCTTTTATTTTTCCCACTCTGCCTTTTCCTGTCCCGGCTCTGCCCCTCCCTCAAGGTCCCCCACCCAACCACTGCTCGCTGCTCTCCACCCTCCCGTAAGCACCTCCCCCGGCCGCCAAACAGCTGTGGGTTTCCTGTTTTTTTCCTGTGGGTACTTAAGCCCCAGAGCTCCCATGGTGACAGCACTAATGGTGTTCATCACTTAAGAGACAGTCCCTTCCCCACAGAGTTTACCATGTAAATAGAGGAAAATGTACTCCTCTTTTACAGATGGGCAAACTGAGTCACAGAGCTGGAGTGACTTGCCCAAGGTCACGCAAGAATACTGGGGGACAGAGCAAGGAAGTCCAGTCAGGTTTTGCATGCATGACAATCACAAAGGTAGCTCTCCTCCAGAATTTAGTTACCCCTCCAATGGTGTGCTCTGATTACACTGGTTGATGGATAAGACAGCAGACTCCTGCTCTCCCTCTTTCCTCTGGTCTACTCACAAAGCTATGTGACTTCCCTTCTTGCTCTGACTGTGTGTCCCTTCCAGAAGCTGCCACAAAGACCAGCAGCAATTAGTGCTACTGGGAGCCACACTGACTTGCGCTAACTGACCCCTCCCTGAAAGAAAGGATCATGGTTCTGGCATGGCCGGGTGCCCATGGGCAGCATGGCTTTGTGGGAAGCCACTCTGCCAGGTAGCAGGGTCCCCTTTGCAGGTTTGGAACTGCTAATGCACGGGGCAGGGAGTAGGGCTAAGAAGCCGTGTCCTCCTGCCTACTCAAAGTGTTCCCTAGCAGAGAGCATTCACCAGGAACTCCATGGTGCTTGGCTTGTGCAATGATCTGTCTTATTCCCCTACTCTGCATCTTTCACTGAAGATAATCTCAGCTGCCAGATTTCTCCCCATTCTCCCTGTGAGTGATATTTGATGCAACAACACATCACCGAGCAACTAAGTGATCATGATAATAACTAAGCGCTCCGTGATCACATAAGGGCTATATTCTGTCACTGGTCTGTGAGCAGGGCTTGGACTGACAGTGGTGGGAGCTCGGTTGAGGATGGAGGGCTGTAGACCCTGCTAGCCAGTAGGAGCCCCTCCGCCTCAGAATCACACACTCAGGCAGGACATTAGCCTTTGGCACCGAAAAGGGAGTGACAGATCTGGAAGCGGCCACCCAAGGTTTCCCCAAAAAGCTGCAGACCAAAAATCCTTCTGCACAGGAAGAGCTCAAGAGGGTAAGTGCTAATCCAGACGTTCAAAGCCAGCGGGAGGAAATGTAATACTTCCTCCGGAGAAGTCGCAGGGGAGCGTGGCTGACCACAGGAAATTAAAGGCTCGGTCGGCAGAGGGTGAGTTTTTAAGCGTGGGATACAATAGGCACCTAGGAATGTCTGAGATTCCTAGGTGCAATCAGGGGAACAGACAGGAAGGCACAGTGGTATAACTTTCCACGGGAGTCTGTGCTGGGAACTGGGTTTCAATGTCCTGCAGTCTCTGGTAGCCACAAAACTGCCCGGACTGGCCTGCTGCCATAACCTTCCTGGGAATATGCTTGAGTCAGGCTGCGTTGGCTTGGGAGGTACGAAAGGTTTTGCATGCACGGCAACCAGTGCCCAGGCATGTCTGCAATCAGTGTTTTCCCCGACGGCAGAAAGCGTGACCCAAAACCACACAGGCTCTGCTACCCCTTCCGGACACTTTACAGTATAAGCCGCAGCTACTGATCTGATTCATGGAGTCAACCCCATTGTTGTCATTTTCACTGGTCTCACAACCGTCTCTCATGCCCTTCTCATTCTGGAAAGCCCCCATCAGCCACAGATTTAGTGACATGCAGACTAGCTAACGATAAATTTGAAGGCCAGAAGAGACTATTGTATCATTTTGAGCGACCGCCTGCAGGGCATGGCCAGGGAATTTCACCAATTCACCCCCTGGAAAAGGAGGAGGATTGGTTTGCTGGTTTAAATACATTAGCGATGCCAGGTGAAACCATTTGAAGAGGGAAGATCTGGTGTCTTTCTCTTAGTGGGCAGTTGGGGTGATAATTTTCTATATAAGTTATGCCCCATCATTTGCTTACAGGAGATAGATCCCCTCAAATCAGCCAGAGTAGTTTTAGTTATGGGGCACAGGAGAACATTTACTCTGAGCGTGGAGCAGTAGTTTTGAGAGGGGCAGAAGCAGATAACTGTAACAAAAAGCCTGTGGAGACAATGGAGCCTCACCTTGGTCATGTGACAGAATGGCTACCTATGTCACCCTAACTCTGATCATGTGACAGAGCTAGGAAATAAAGTTTAGTCTCACACTTTTTCCTCTGTGTATAGGCCTAGGGTGACCAGATGTACCAATTTTAAAGGGACAGTCCCAATTTTTGAGTCTTTTTTCTTATATAGGATCCTATTACTCCCCACTCCTGTTCCGATTTTTCACATTTGCTGTCTGGTCACCCTAATCAGGCCCTACACCAAGGTTCATTTTGAAGACCCATTTTGTTAGCTAAGGGCTCGGTTGTGCCTTTGAAGTGCAGCCCTGGAAATTCAGTGAGAGCTCCAGATGCCCGGCATCTCTGAAAATCAGGCCACCTGGATGTAGGTGGCTAAACAGAGATGACTAAGTTTAGGCACCTATGTCTGAAATGTTGTTGAAAGGGTTTTTTTGGGGGGGAGAATTCTCATAATTCCACTTGGATATTTTGGTGCTTGGAAAGCATTTGGAAATAGCAACTCCCATCGATTTCAATCCTATGATTTTTTTGGAGCTTGTGGTTCAGTTTAACACCTCAGGGCCAAATTTGGCCCTCAAATGCATGTCACGGCTCCCTGTCACTGATGCACCTGTCCTAGGGCAGAATCCGGCTCTGTATGTTTAAGGCCAAACAGTCTGCTACCCTTAGTCGTGCTGCGGATTCTCTTACTCTTTGAGGAGTCCCATTGATCCTTCGAGGAGGGTGCTGCAGTCTGAGCTTTGGAAAATAAGCCACCAGATCATGACATTCTGGCTGATACTAAGCAGGCTCTCTGCGTCTTGGATTACAATTTGGGCTGAAGATCAGAAGTAGCTTGGTCAGAAGCTGCTTTCCAAATGCATTGTCTCAGAGCAATTTTGATAAAGGGCAAACACACAGCCCTGATCGTGCATGAAAAATAGAAAATCCTCCCCCCACCCCACTCACCCACCCACACTCCTTGGCAATGATAGAAGATCACTTCTCAATCCAAGCAGCTCTGACACTCTATCAAGATGTTGATCCCTTTCCACGTGCCGAGTGTGGCAGGGGGCGAGTGGGTTACTGTTGACTTTGGCAGGTTTTGAATAATGTAACAAGGTCAATAGATACTGAATGAATGTTGTCTATGAAAGATGTTCATCACTGTATGTTTAACTTGTAATGGAAGAGGCTGCATTTCTTGTTCCCCTGGGAGATATGGCAACAAATTATTGACCCTTTCGACCCAAGCCACTAGCCAGTTTTGGGGGTCTTGTGGATTGTTTCTATCAGGAGATATTGATGATGAAGCCTGGTATTTCTTGGATGCAATCCTATTTGCAAAGAATGTCCAAAGACAATAGGAATCAAACAGCAAGGAACATTTTCTTTGCTCACAGTTTCAAGCCTCCTTCCAGACAGACTCAGCCCCAAAAGCCCTGATGCTAGGCTTCTTTTCAGGGTCATGTATGTATCCTGTATATTCTTACTCTGGATTTTCCCTTGGCTTTCTGCTGTTTCTCAGGGGTTCCACTGCTTCTTTAAGAAAACCAGCAAGGATTTCTTATATTCCCTCTTCCCCCAAATCTGCTTACACACTGGTCAAGCTTAAAGCTCCCTTTTTTTCTGAAGCGAATCATCTAAGGAGCGTGTGAAAAAATTAAGTCCCACCACAGTCCAGGTGAGGTGAGCAAGGTCAAACCTAGTTTACAGATGATTTTGCTGAAGTGCAGAGAAGTCACGTGATCTCCCAAGGTCACATAGTGGTTACTGGTGGGAAGTACAGAACCAAGATATCACCAGGAATACAACAATTCAGTTTGGAAGCCATTTAGAGACCAACAGGGAATTCCACCTCTTCATTTGTATACAGCTCTTTTCTCAGAGCTCATTCCGTAAACTAGTTACATGCTCAATCAGCTGAAAGCCTTGCAGATATCCCTGTAATCATGTTTATTGTAGCAGTAGAGACATATAAATCCACAAGACAAACCACTTCCCCTAAGATAGAAGATTAATGTGCTTACACTGCTTTTCTTTTCCTTTGCCTTTGCTAGAATATTAGTCTCCAAGAATCTATTATTTCAATATAGCTAATCACATTCTCTAGGTTTATAAGAATCTAAAAGTTTTTTTGGCCAAATGAATGATTCTGGGTTGAAGAGGAGGGGCTGGGATAGGCAAAGTTGCATTTCACTGGGAGATTGATCTGTGATCTAATTCCTACCCGAAAGGAGTTAGAGGCAGTCATGCTTTTTTCTATCACCTTTTCTATCTCCTTTTATCTTCCCTGGAAGGCGGGATGTCATGCAAAAGACATGGCATGTCCCAGCGTTAACAAGGTTCACTTTGATCATTCCCACCTCGTGAAATTCCATGAAAATCTGGATTGGATTAAAAAAATTAACAAATAGACCCAAGAAACCTGGGAATATCACACAGCTGTAAATGAAGAATACTCCAAAAGCTCATCAGACACTAGGCACTGGGCATTGCTCTTTTACCTGGAGTACAGACACAATGAGCCCCAGTTTTGGGCCCTAATCCAGTCGAAAGGGTATCATGGATTAATAGAGTCCAAGGCCAGAAGGGATCATCTTGTCTGATCTCCTGTGTAAGACCAATTCCCCACAAAACAATTCCTAGAGCAGATCTTTTAGAAAATCATCCAGTCTCGATTTAAAATTTGCCAGGGATGGAGAATCCATCACGCCCCGTGGTAAATTGTTCCAGAGGCTAGTTACCAACAATGTCAAAAGTTTACCCCTTTTTTCCCCAGTCTGAATTTGTCTAACTTCAACGTCCAGCCACTGGATCATGTCAGACTTTTCTCTGCTTTGCCAAAGTTCCCCATGTAGGTTCTTATTGACTGTGATCAAGTCACCCTTTAACCTTCTCTTTGAAGATTCTCCCTGGTTCACCACCAAGAACTCCATGACGCTAGGGTGGCATGGCCACTGGCAGACCTATGGTGCCCTTGGAATAGGGTCCTCCCAGGGAGCCAAGCTGAGAGGAGGGTGGCTAAAGAGTGGGAAGGTGGATTAGTCAGAACAGTTCCATCGGGAGCCATAATTTAGAGTAGCCCCAGACACCAGATCGTCTCAGAATTCAGAAGGCACCAAGGATGCGCATCCTGAGCGAGAAAACCATCCCCCTGCTCGCTCAGTAGCCAGGTCTATGGCCCTACCCGCTTTCTGCTCTGTGGCTTCTGAATGAGCAGGAGTTGGCTGAAGCCCAGACGTGCAGTTGTATGAGCACGCCGATCGCAGAGCCAACACGGCTCCTGTAAAAGATACTGACGACAGAAGCGCACGGAGTTTCGCTGATCTCTCTGTTAGCAGACTGCCCCGTACCCATACACACTTGACTGTGTCCCCCACACGCTCCCCATGCTCAGGGGAAGAGCCACAAGAAGGAAAAGCCAGAAGAGTCGAATGGGCCTGCTTTCCCATGTCTTTCCAACCCCCGCTTCCAAGAGCTCCGGCGCAGTAAACATGAACTTTTCCACTGACAGTGAAAATCCCTGTGGGATCTTTACAACTAATTATGAGCAGCTCTAGCCCGGCTCTCCTCTACACCTGCTGAGAGCTAGAAACCCCCAATCTGCCCGGGGAGGGGGGTGAGTGGAGGGGGATCAGGCCCTCCACTTCCTCAGTTGTCAGGGACCTCCCGCCTCTCACACCCAGTATCCCCCCCACTCCCCGCTCTTCAGCCAAGACTTGGTTCTCATTGCAGGGTCTGCTGCCATGAAACGGCTAAAAGAAGCAGCAAGGTCGTGATGTGTAGTGCGAGCTACGACCAAGGCCCTGTTGAGCCAAGAGGAATACAAAGCTTTGAGGTGCCCCGCCCACCCCCAAACACAACAGCCAACCCTGAAATTTCTGTTTGCTTTGTTGCATGGAAAGGACACGCCAGTCAGGAGCAGAAGATCTTGAAGCTTTAGAAGATCTTGAAGCCAGGGAGTCATCATGATTTGCCCCGGGGAAGCAACAAGCCCTATTGCGCTAAGTGCTGGCCAGCATCTCAGAAGATTTTAACACCCGATGAGCCTAGGAGAATATTGTAACCAATCAGTTATTAGCTTGGACTTCACTCTTACCACTGTGCTCGGTGCTATGGACAAGCGGCGGCAGAGAACCCAGCCCCTTCTTCCGGTAGTCAGCAGCCAGCTGTGCTGACAAAGACACCCCACATCCTCTGGCAGTATCAGAGTCCCTTAACCAGAGCTGAGCAGTTCTAGTCTCCTCCAGAAGAGGGCACTAGTGCACACGCTCACACTATCCAGCCCCCAAACATTTTTGTACTGACTTCCACCAGGGGCGGCATATTGTCTAAAATCCACAGCATCAATATATCATGGTCCATGGCCGAATTTAGACCTGCATCTAGATCTGAACTTTCACAGAGGTTGAGTGCATCCATAACTAATGTCCATTTTTGCATCCACCGGGAATAGTGATACAATTAAAGTATTCTGCCTGCCGTGACCTTAGCCAGCATGTGCCATGTTATCACCCACATCAGTCAATGCACATGGAAGGCCTCTTGGTGAGTTCATTTTGAGCGATGGGCTAAGTATTCTCAGGTTACTGATGTATCTCCCATGGGTGGATCCAGTATTTGATCTCTGCCTCGAGGAAGGTTTAGACACCATTACCAGCAGGATACATAAGAATCCTAGAATCCTAGAATATCAGGGTTGGAAGGGACCTCAGGAGGTATCTAGTCCAACCCCCTGCTTAAAGCAGGACCAATCCCCAACTAAATCATCCCAGCCAGGGCTTTGTCAAGCCTGATCTTAAAAACCTCTAAGGAAGGAAACTCCTTAGAAGAGGGCACTAGTGCACACACTAGCACTATCCAGCCCTCAAACATTTGTCACTCCTTTGTCACTAGCTCTGGAAAAACAGGAGTGTTGCTGCCCGAAGGAGGCCATCTTTATGAGGACAATGTCTCTTTGTGGCTGAACTCAAGTTGTTCAGAAGTGTTGAGTCATCTTAAGACTCTTGGCCTCACCATGCACCTTGCCCCTTTCCCTCAGAAGCCACCAGGCACTTAGATACTATAATGATGGACGCCATGTACGTGGCTAAGACGCAGACTCGTACATCACTGTGAAACAGGTTTTAACAGGTTCACCACAGAAATGCAGCGGCTGCCTCTTTGGGGTGTGAATTCAATCTTCCAGCAAAAACAAATTCCACCCCTTCCAGGTTAACACAAGTCCTGCTCAAAAGTATCCTTGCTCTGAGAAAAGGGATTGTATTTCTATCCCCATCCTCTACCCAGCATTCCTGCTGCAGCCTACTGTCGCATGTTCCCTCTGGGAACTACAACTCCCGGCATTCAGGGCGGCAACGAGGGCGAGCTATTTCTGGAACCCATCTTAAAGGGCCAACATGGCCTGTTATAGTCACATCAGGTATAAAAAGTATTTTTTCCCAGTTGGGCAATTTCCCTGGCCTGTGTTCTTATTTCTCCCGTAATAACCTCATAACAGCCACATGTGCTTAATTGGGAGCTGAGGACACTTAGCACCTCTCAGAGGGCCTCAGTAATTTGTAGGGTCAAGCCCTAATGCTTTATTTTTCCACTACAGGGGCTTCTTCTAGAAGTAGCTTTGCTGAAGGTGTTGGTAACGCTAAGAGGCTGCAGGTTGTTAGCAGGTTAGTTTAACAGCCACATGGGGTTATTTTTCCTTTATCCTTCAACTGAAGCAAGAAACAGAAATTCCAGTCAGCGTGTATGTATCTGCTTCTGAGGTCTGCTGACAACATCTCCACATCAACGTATTCATTCTCCCCATGGACCCAAGGGTTGGCTAGTCGCAACCCCTACAGGCCCTCTCTGGTAAGGGTGGTCTGATTTCTCTAGCAGACTCACTCCTCCCTGGGATCTGTAGTCTGTTGTAATATTCTGGGAAGAAAGGGGAGGAGTGGGGAAATCCTCTGGAACTAAAGATTTAGAAACAGGACCTAGGATGACATTTTCCTCCAAGCTCAGAGTTGTAATACTTCTCTCTCTCTCTCTCTCTCTCTCTATGTATGCCAATGATGGGAGGAGGTGTGGCCTAGTGGAGACTGTTCAGGAATCTTGGATTCTACCTCTGGCCTTCTGGGTGACACTAGGCAAATCATGTCATTTCTCCATGACTCAGTTTCCCCATCTGTAAAATGGGGATGATAATACTGACCCCTTTTGTAAAGAGCTTTGAGATCTACTGATGAAAAGCACTATATAAGAGCTAGGTATTTATTATTATGACATTTTTTTACTATTACTAGGCCATTGGCAACTGCCAGGATTTTCCAACTTCTCCAAATATCTAGATGTATATTTTTTTCCCCAATATGCTTTCAACTTGCAGTAAATGACAGAAAACAGTATGGTCTACGCTTTCCATTTAACAGAAATATTGTTGCAAGAGGCAGCTCACCCATAGTTCTTACTTTATGTCTAAATTGTTGGTAGGATTACAAAAAACAGAAGTTCTTTCCAACTAGACTGGAGTGGAACACAGTTTTCCCGTTCTGTTACTGTTTTCATGTTTGAAATGCTTCCTGTCTTGAACTGGGATGAAAAATTGGAATCTCAAAAATAGTCGTGAACTGGAAAACCTTTTTGCTTCTTGTTTTTGGATCAAATGAAATGTTTCATTTTGATCATTTTAAAATGTTGGGTTTTGATTCTGACCTTGTAGTTTTTAACTTTCTTCAGTCTAATTAGCTTCATTTTCAAAACGAGACGTCGTTTTGAAATAAGAGAGGTAGCCTTGTTAGTCTGGATCTGCAGAAGCGACAAAGAGTCCTGTTGCACCTTAAAGACTAACAAAAGTATTGAAGCATAAGCTTTTGTGGGCTAGTACCCACTTCGTTGGATGCATCCAACGATTTGTTGGTCTTTAAGGTGCCATTTCGAAATGGAATTTCTCATTTTGTAAATGTCAACTCAAAACATTTTGACAATGTCTAAACTTCTTTTCTTGACTTCTTTTTTTAGTGGGGAAATTTGATGAACCCAGCCCTGTTTCACGAACAGTTTTGGGTTTCAACCAATTGGCATTTTTGGACAAAACAAAACAAAACAAAACAAATCAGCTCAAATATTCCTGACTAGCTCTACTTCCAATCCTATTTCTCAGGGCTAAGAGCCACTGCAACTAAATACATTTGGGGTAAATTTCTCTAACTGAACTTTGAGGTCTTATTTTTTTCAGGGAAGTTTTGAAGCAAACCTAGTAGAGTCTGCAGCCTTGGTCTGGTCTATACATGCCTGGTAGACATACAATGGGAAAGCTCTTCTATTTTTGCTATATGTTGAGATGGGTGGTCAGATCTGAACATAGGATTCCAAGTGAGATCCTTCCTAGGGTTATCTTCAGCACCTAAGGGCTGCTTTAAATTATGATGGAGGCCTGACTGGGCACCAGGATCGAGGAAGCACCAAGGTGTCTTGGACTCAATTTTATGACCCTGGTCGTGAGATATGCTGCATGCTGCTCATCTGCTCAAACCTAAGGTCTGGCCCATGACCTGAAGGAAGTTTAGCTGAGCGAAACCTCTGCAAAATAACACGCGGCATCAGCAATGCCTTTACTTGCAAAGACTCCTATTTGAGGTCCAATTCCGGCTGCTTTGGAGTCAAGGAGCATTTTGCCATCGGCTTCACTGGACTAGGCTCTAGCACTCAGGGTCTTTACCGGTTGCACAGTGAATGAACCAATAAGAGCACGGGCATAGAACGAGTGTGAACACAAACCAGAGAAGAAATGGCAGAGAGCTGATGTTTTCTATCACTGCATTCATTGCTAGCGTTCTGTTTGTCTTCAGTCAATCAACTCCTGCCTTAATTATACTTTAGAGAGCCTACGGATACCAGTGTGTTTGTGGCTGATTCCCAGAAGCATTTACCATTCTGCCGTGCTTTTAAATGAGCTGAATTGTGTTGCCTTTTAAAATAAATACGCTTGTCAAATCCCTTTCTTCAGCAGCCTTGCCTGACACCTCTCTTTGACAGTCTAATAATGTTTGCAACAACATCATAAAGACCACTTTTCCCCCATCTAAAGTGAGTAACAGGAGGGGCTGTGGGATTTTGTAGGAGTGGGTCTGAGTGTTTGGGATAATGACATGGGGCCAGATTGTCCGCTGGAATGAATTGGCCTCGCTTGACACTTCCTGGAAAACTTGGTGGGCAAGAATTGCAGCGGCTATAAAGCAGCTATGCTATGTCGAGGATCTGACCCGGTAATCTGCTTAATAATCATGGAATCATAGAAATGGAAGGGACCTCAAGTGGTCATCTGGTCCATCCACCTGTGGCCCTAGATTTAAATATATCTAGACCATCGCTCCCAGGTGTTTGCCTAACATGTTCTTAAAAACCGCCAGTGGTGGGGATTCTACTCCCGGGAAACCTGCTTAACTATCCTTATAGGTAGAAAGTGTTTCATAATATCTAACCTACATCTTGCTGCAGACTAAGCCAATTGCTTCATGTCCTACCCTCAGTAGACATGGAGAACAACAACCAACAGGTCTAACATATTTGAAAACTGTCATTGTGCTCCTCCTCACCTTTCTCTTCTCCTTCCAGAAGCATGACTTAACATGCCCAGTTCTTTCAACCTTTCCATCTAGGTCCTGTTTCCCAAACCTCTTATTTTTCCTGGCTTTCCTCTGGACTCTTTGATATGTCCACAACTTTTTAAAGTCTGGTTCCCAAAGCTGGAGACAGAACTCCAGTGGAGGCCTCACCAGTGCTGAGTAGAGTGGAACAAGCACCTCCCGTAAGAAAAGACAGATAACCCTTGATGTAGGAATGAACATGAGGAGAGAGGACAGCAGCTTACATTCCAGGCTACGTTTCACATATGGTTCGTTACTGTTATAGACAGATAATTATTTGATGACCTCATCCCTACCCTAGGACAGTTTAGCTGGAGATAGTTTGTACATATAGCCCAGTTGCCCTACACCCAGTTACTGGGGACTCACGGCCATGCAGGTGATAGGACCTATCAGCACCATTGCTGCCACTGAAAAAGTACAGACAAGCATTGTGCTAGAGTAGGGGACTCCAAACTATAGCCCAGGGGCCAGTTCCAGCCCGCGGCTTCGATTTGTTCGGCCCTCTAGCTGATCAGGCACGCCAAGCAGGCACATGGAGAAGCCGCCACTGCCCCCCACTCCTCCCCCCGTGAGCAGCTGCCTGTGGCTCCATGTGCGGAGGGGTGAGTGTCCCCGCAGCAGCGGCCAGAGGAGCAAAGGGGGGGATTTTGCATATATTTGCATATATTGAATCTTTTCACCGTCGCTTCAGCCTGCGAAGCCCCTTCAAAAATCTAATATGGCCCTTGTCTCATAAAGTTTGGAGACCCCCGAGAGCATGCTTACCCCAAGCCTATGCCACATTAGTCATAGACAGAAGAACGTCTGTGCATAGACAGAAGAATCTGTTCCTCAGAAGCTTATTTTACAGCCCAATTGACAAACGTGTGTACACCCACTGTGATGTCCACCGAGCTGCTTGCCTCTCTGAAGGTCTCTGCCTGTTTGCCTGTGCTCTGTGGGACAAAAGAAAAGCGGTGATGCCTTGTCACAAAGTTTGTACCCTCTGTTCGTGACATTGCATCAGCAAGTGATGACATCAGAGGTCCGCCCTATTCAGAATGGACCTCCATACTCACCAGCCTCAGATATTTAAGATGGTTAGCACAGTAGCTTTCATAGGCCTCCACTGGGATGGAGACTCCATTGTGCTGGGTGTGGTCCATGCCCACAGTGAGAAAAGAAGCGTTTACAGACCGAATAGACAAGGGTGGGAGAAAGGGACCTAACATGCAAGGTGGAGATTGGGAATTGTGGCAGGAAGAGATTAAGTAATTTGCCCAAGCCCTACAGGAAAACTGTAGCAGGGCTGGGATTTGAACCCAGGGCTCCTGAATTACAGGCTGCTGCTATCATTGCAAGACAATTCTCTCATACTGCTACTTGATCCAAAGGAGATTTAAAGTGGAGGGAAGGGTGGGATTCCCAGGTCATATGTTAGTAAATGCTGATGTGTCTGATGTCTTCCAATTTTAAAAGATGGGATTTTGACTCTTTGGAATCAGGATTTCAGCAGCTGCGGCAGGGGTGAGGTGGCGGGGGTGAGGTGGCGGGGATGGGATATTCTACAGCACTTCACACACCTTTGCACTTTGGGGGCTGTGTGCATTTACTGCATGTCCATATCAGGGGCATATTCCAAACAGCAGAACATATGGCCCCCAAAACCCTGATGAAGTTCCTTCTTCCAGAGTAGCCCGCTGTGCAGGTGAAACATGCCAGTCACTGCACCTGGAGAGTCAGTCTGCAGTAGCGGGTAAGGATCTTGATGTATCTGATTAAGACCAGGGAAGATTGTGCCTACCTTAGAGTCTCTCCTTCATTCTCCTGGATACAGCTGATGGGTGAGAAGGCTCCATGTGTAGGAGATGCAGAACATTCCTGTAAGGTAGCAAAGAGCAGCTACACTGAGACAAGCTTAGCATCTTGGCCCTCAGTGCTTTCGTACCAGAGGGAAGTTCCCTTTTGGTTCAGACGGTAGAGCCAGCAGGTGGTGGTTATTGGAAGGAGAGTCTTGCACTTAAGGCATTGACCTGGGACTAAGAAGATCAAATCTTGGTTCTGCCACAGCCTCACTTTGTGACCTTGGGCAAGTCATTTACTCCCCCTGTGCCTCAGTTCTCCATCTGTAAAATGGGGATATTCATAATGGGGATCTCACCACCCTTTCCATCAGTTGTTCTCAAAGCCCTTTACAGCAGAGGTCAGTGTCATTCTCCCCTGCTTACAGATGGGGAAACAGGCACAGAAAGATTAAAAGGCTCTTCCACGGTTACCATGCAGACCATATCTCCTTAGTCCCAGTCCAGTGCTCTATCCACCAGGTCACACTGTCTTTTCCTGTAGCCCTTCCCTATATCACAGTGGTGTGAGGATATGCACATCAAAGACTGTCAGGCACTCACATCCGCCAGTGATAGGGGTCATATATGATGAGTCTTTGGGCTCAGGAAAATCAGAGGAGACGCACCATAGACCAAATGCCTGTCTGGTGTCAGAGAGGTGATAGTTCTATCGACTCCAGCTGAGTGGCACCTTCTTACACCACGGCTGGATTTGGCCATAGTAGGCCAGCAAGCAGCGGCAGGATGTTGCCTCGCCTTGGTAGACACAACACACTGGCCACACCTGTCCCTCTTGGAGCAGCCAAAGAGTTAAATCACTTCCCATGGCTGGGTGAGCGGGATACAGAGAGCAACTCTCCCTGCCAGGAGCGGCTGGTGGAGCAAAGCGACAGCTTTATAAATCACACCCGAAGCAAATAAAAATGCCAGGTCCAGAGCCAGCCCTTATCTCCACTTGTTTGCACTGGGCTATTTCTTTTCTAAAGGTCATTGGTGGAAGCAGAAGGGGCCGTCACAGGGTGATATATGTTTGCCTTTGGCAGCGGGTCGCTAATTTGCTCTTAGGCGCTAACAGCAGTGAGAGGGGTGGAGGGCAGGTTGTGAAATAAATGGACATCTTTTTTTTCCCACTTGGTGTATCTGAACAGCCTCCAAAAGAGCCTGAAATTCAAACCCGCCGTGGAACGATAGGACATGATGACGCCGGGAAGCCAGGTTGCCATGAGACAGTCTCTGGCCGGGTTGAATTTTCAGTCCATTTAAGAGGCAGAATGAGAAGGCCAAAGATAAAGAATTCAGCCCTTTCCTGTTTCCATGTTACCAGGTGCTTTTTGGGGAGAAGCATTTTTATTGTACAAAGAACATGTCTCCGTCGGGGAGATTCCCATTTATCTGGTCAATCCATGGCCCAGATCTCGTACATAGAAACTCCCTGGGGTACTGACTGTCTTATTTTATGTCTGCGTACAGCTCCAAGCACAATAGGACCGTTATGCCCTGATCAGGGTTCTACATGCTACCATAATAGATAGAAGAAGGCTGTACAGCGGACTCTCGATTATCCGGGCTCAGGTTAACCGGGCTGCGGATTAACCAGGATGTCTAAAACAGGGGTCAGCAACCTATGGCATGCCTGCAGGTTCCTGCCAGCTGGGGTCCCACCGCCTGCCCCAGTCAGCTCCCGCTGCTAGCCTGGATGTAGGGAACCCAGGCTGGCAGCGGGAGCTGAGTGGGGCAGGTGGCGTGACCTCGACTGGCAAGGGGCCAGCGGGGGAACCCCAAGGCGGCGGCAGGCTGAGTGCTTAGCCTGCCACTGCTTTGGGGTTTCCCCCCAGGCTCCTGCCAGCCAGGGTCTCAGCCCACTTCCAGCCTGGGTTTCCTATACCCAGGCTGGCAGCGGGCTGAGACCCCGACTCACAAGGGGCCAGCAGAGGAAACCCCAAAGTGCCAGCAGGCTGAACTCTCAACCTGCCACTGCTTGGGTTCTTCCGCTGTTCCTTTCTTGCCCGCTGGGGTCCTGCCACCTGCCCCACTCAGCTCCCGCTGCCAGCCTGGGTTCCCTACACCCAGGCTAGCAGCGGGAGCTGACAGGGGCAGGCGGTGGGACCTCCACCCCGGCGCAGGGTAGCCGGTGAATTCCCCCTCCTCCCAGGGCGCAGGGCGGCTGGCACACCAGCCCCAACCCCTGTGCTGTGCAAAACTATACTGTACCTATCTACTGTTTTTAAAGCATTTTATGACCATCTGGGAAAAAAGCACCATATAATACAGTACAGTAGACTCTTGATTATACGGGATTTTATTCATGGGATTAATTTTTTCCCTATCATCCCGGATAATCGAGAGTCTACTGGATCTGCATTTAAAATGCAGCGTTGCAGTGTGGCTACGTACTCCAGTGACAGAAGCGGCTGTCCCATTGCTATGGTAGATCCACCTCCCCGAGACGCAGTAGCTAGGTCGACGGAAGAATTCTTCTGTCAGCCTTGTGGGGAAGAGGCAGCATGGAGGCAAGGCCTCGGGGGAAGGGGAAGTGTGAGGATGGGGATTCAAGGGGATGGGGTAGTTTAGGAGGGTGTGTCTGCAGTTCAGATGCCCATGGGCCTCCCCGCCTTCTAGGGTCTTTCTGACTCTCCTGGTGGCTAGTGATTTTGGGCAGCTCAGTTTTCGAACCCTTCACCTAAGACACCATCCCAGGACTTGATTCTCCAAGTGTGGAAGCTCAGCCTGTTTGAAAAACATCGGGTCACTTTCTGGGGTGGGGGTTTCAAGTCGGGCCCCCCAAAATCACGAGTCGCTTTGGAGAATGAGAGACGATGCTCACAGGGCTTTCTCAGGGAGGGAACACAGAGTGCTTGGACTGCATGCGTGAACTCAGCCTCCCCCTGTCTCTGAGATAGGTGAAGCATTGTTATCCCTGTTATACAGCCGGGCAAACTCAGACAGGGAGATTACGTGCCTTGCTCATGAAAGCACAGAGCCGGGGCTCTGGTGTCCCTGGTTGTAAGGAATAGACAATGCCCCCTCCATTGTAAGCTTTATCTCACATGGTATAATATAAAGCAAATGCCTTCATACTGCAGCCAGGGGGCAGGGAACGAATCTGTGAAAGAAAGACTCAAGAAGAGGTCAGACAAGACCTTGGCACAATAGCGGCTGAATAAACGGATTAAAGAGCTGGCTGGGCTGCAGAAACAGGAAACGCTGACTCTTTTTGAAGTGTGTGGAACAAGTTCAAAGTGCCCTGCATGGGATGCACAAACTAGAGGCTTAGATGTGGATAGAACAGGAAGAAAGGGAGAGGAAATAACCATCTGGAGGGTGCTAGTCCTGCTCATCAAGGCTAAGTGCAAGCTGGAGGAGCCGCCAAAAGAAGCTGTTTTAAACTCCCTGTGTGATACTGTGGCCGAGAAAAGCTAATGGGATCCTGGGACGTATAAACAGGGGATTCTCGAGGAGGAGCACAGAGGTGATTTTACTACTTTATTTGGCATGGGGACGACCACTGCTGGAATCCTGTGTCCAGTTCTGGTGTCCACAATCCAAGAAGGAGGTTGATACATTGGAGAGGGTTCAGAGAAGAGCTGCAAGAATGACTGAAGGATTAGAAAACCTGCCATAGAGTGAAAGACTCAAAGAGCTCAATCTATTTAGTTGAGCAAAGAAAGGGCTAAGGGGTGACTTGATCATATCTATAAATACCTACTGTTGAACAAATATTTGATAGTGCAATCTAGCAGAGAAAGATCTAACACTATCCACTGGCTGGAAGTTGAAGCTAGACAAATTCAGAGCAGAAATATGGCATACGTTTTTAACAGTGAGAGTAGTTAACCACGGGAACAATTAATTGTGGATTCTCCATCACTGGCAATTTTAAAACTCAAGGTTGGATGGTTTTTTCTAAAAGATCTGCTCTGGGAATTATTGTGGGGGCGTTATCTGGCCGGTGTTATGCTGGAGGTCAGACTAGATGATTACAATGGCCCCTTCTGGCCTTGGAATCGATGAAAACAAAGACTGTTCAAGTAGAGGAGCAAGAGAGAAAAGATAAATAGATAGATCTTATCTATCTATATATGCAGGTATTATAAAAACCAATCCAAACCTCACGCCTCTGAAACAAAAAAAAAACATTTGCATGTTTTTTTGAATGGAACAAAGAAAGCAGAATGTGTGTCTCTTCTATGTTGCAGTGGCTAAAGGCCCTTTGTTAACCTCTGCCTCAGGGTAAACCTGACCCCAGTTCTCCAGAGGGTGTGGGTGTGGTGCGGTCCCTTGTGATTTTATCACGAGTGTCATGATGGTAAATGTTTTTCTTAAAGCTGCAGCTCCTGGAGCTGAGAATCTGAGCTTCCATTTTTTTTAAAAAGTGTTTAATCCTAATGGTTGTGGAGAAAAGCCTGGAAAATTTGCACATGAATTTCAAAGTCAGGTTCATGATTTATCAGTGCTTGGGGCTGGCGATACTGCTGATGGGCTAGACCTACAAAGGGAATAAGGACCCCATGGCTCACACCTGTTGCCGTTAACGTAGGTGCTATCAGCCCCTGCCTTTTAAAGGGAATGACACAGGTTCTCGTCCCCTAGAAGAGATTTCTGTAGTAACTGTGTGTTGTCTTTAGCAGACAGCCCAGTGCCGAAGCTCTACAGGGAGTGGCCAGGCACTGGGCTCGTCTATACCCTTTGCACATGGCAGTGGGGGGTCTCTTTGACTTGTTCTGAGTAGACTCGCAGGGAAGAGGATCAATGAGGACCATTTGTACGGGATGATGGAGCTCTAGTGTCTGAAAAGCCTTGCTGAGGTGGGGCAGTGGATGTCGTAGTCCTGCCAGTGAGGTGTGGTTTTGTGAATTGATTCTGTCCCCCATGGTCCCGGCTCATTCCCTCTCCACAGCCCCCTTAGTTATGCTTTGCAGGAAGGGTGGCCTTATTCCGAAGGCTCTGGGACTGGCATTCAGTAGAGGTGGGATCAGCTTCTGGCTCTGCCACTGACGGCCTTGGGCAAGTCATTTAATCTCCCTGCCGCTTCTTCCATCTGTAACACAGGGATAATCCCTTTCTCCCACCCTTGTATTGAGAGGAAGGGCAATCTCTTCCTCTGGGTTTGGACAGCACCTAGCATAGTGCAGCCTCTATGTCTCACTTCAATTCAAATAAGGACACATGCTGGGACAGGAGAACTCCACCCCCTCATTATACCCTCCCCGTTTAGATCCCTGGCTGAGTTGCACAAAGATGCACCGCATACTCTCCAAACAGCATGCTCTGTAAGATCTTGGAGGTGGGCCGCGGGGCTGCTGAGTGTATGGAAGACGATAGAGCAATGCCTGTGGGGAATCCCACTCTGCTCGGGCTGAACATGAATCAGACACAAGGCTGCTTGGAGGGATTCCACTGACAGGGTGGAATCCCTCCAAGCCCTAATGGCGTCCCGGTGGGTGGGTTGGAGAGTGCTGCCTAGACAGACAAGGGGCTTGACTGCCTTTTTGCTCCAACCGGAGCAGTTTGATGGATGGTGGAGACTGGAAAGGCAGGGGACGGGAAAGACGAGACGTTAGGGAAAATAAATAAAGGCGTGGTGGCCAAATAACGTGCGTGATTTTTGTCAAATAAATTAACTCCACGACAAATCCCAGGGACTCCACAGTTGTTACTATGCTGCAAAGCGCATAGGCCCCTTGGGATTGAATTCAGACGCGCCTGTTCCTAAAGCAGAGCCTTCGTGAGCTGTTTGCAGTACAGCATGATTGACATGCTGGCTTGTCTGTAATGGGCATTCGTCCGCACCACCCGGGATGTAAATTCCAGACTGCACTAGCATGTCACACACTCACTGGCCAGCCTGGACCAGGCTGGTGTGCACTAAAAGTCTGCAAATGCATGTTAATGGAGTCCCATTTCAAAGGGCACTACATTAACGTGCACCAGGGAATAGTTAGTGCATGTCAGCAGTGCTTAGAGTGACCAGATGTCCCGATTTTATAGGGACAGTCCCAATTTTTGGGTCTTCTTCTTATATAGGCTCCTATTACCCCCCACCCCATCCCGCTTTTTCACATTTGCTGTCTGGTCACCCTACACACCACACAGGCCTGTTAGTGTGTGACACACTGGTGCACACTAAAATTTGCACTCCTCTGGCGTGGACCAACGCACCTCGTAGACAAATCTACAGTCGAGTTCTTTTAAACTAAGAAAGCTGAGAATTAGGATGTGTCTGTGCCGTGACCTCTGCCTAAGCCTTTCTGGTTGGAGATTTACAACGGCTACCTACCAAACCCTTTCCACACAACAGCAAAAAGTAACCTTACAGCCAGCCCCTGCAGGGTACCTAGGGATCTTCGTATCACGGTCTAAAAAGACCAGAGAGCCGGCTACAGCTCTCACATAAGAGATGCTAAGCTAGGGTGACCAGACAGCAAATGTGAAAAATCGGGACAGGGTGGGGGGTAATAGGAGCCCATATAAGAAAAAGACCCCAAAATTAGGACTGTCCCTATAAAATCAGGACATCTGGTCACCCTAGCTCTTTAGGGGACAGATTGCCATTCTGTAGGGCCCCGACCTCCACCTGGGGCATCTAGGTTCCATGCCAACATGAATAATAACAAAGTAGCTGGCAAATCAAATTTCTGAGCTTCCCGGGGCACCCATTATATGCATCACATATAATGGCAAGCTTCAGCAAGTAGGGAATTTGGGTTTGGGTTGGGTTAGGAAAAAAATAACCCAGACACATTTATACAGGAATCCTTGCCAAAAGGTGCCTCTGATGAGGTCACTATTTTTTCTGCCCCACCTTATTTGTGGTGTATGTGCGTGTGTGTCTCCACCCTTTGCATCCAGAGCTGTCTACAGAGCCAGCGGGCTGTGAGGCCAGTAACGTGACGTCACTGCGTCAGATTTATTTAAAAGTTCTGATTTAAGCCCTTTCGAACATTACAAACACACACACACACACACACACACACACACACAGCCTTTCCCCATAACTGAAGGGAGATCACAAGGAAAGAAGCGTTCTGGACAAGAACTGGTGACTTATACATTTCACGGGGAAGGTTTGAAAGCCTAAAGTTAGAGGATTCAGAAGTGTTGGGTCATGAAATCCCTTTCGTACATTTATCAAGCTTCATCATACAGCTAGCTAGATTGTTTTACTCCCTGTAGCGGGGCAGTCAGCCCGCTCTGGCCTCAAAGGGGTTAAAAGCAACCCTGGGGAGGGCCAGGGCTGGGGAAAGCAGCAAAACCCAGTCTGATTAGAGTAGCAGCCACAGCTGTGGGCAGTCCAATCAGACCCCAGCTGGCCCTTATGAAAGGGCTGACAGGCAGAAGCTGAGAAGTCTCTCTCCAGGCTGGGAGGGAGCAGGGCCTGGCTGCCTGCGGGACACAGTACCTGAGAGGGAACAGTGCTGGGGGAATAGACAAGGGAGCTGGGTGCTCTAGCCTAGCAACGCCCCAGGCTGCAGGCCTGAAGTGAGGCCTAAAGAGGGTACTGGGGCTAGGCAAAGGCAGCTGGTCCAAACCCCCCTTGCCCAGGATGACTGGCTTTTATGCTGCAGTCTGCTCCAGGGAACAGGGACTTGATGATGACTGGGAGTAGCCCATAGTCTAAGGCAAGGTGGGGATTAGAGGGTTGGAGGTTCTCCAGGGAAGGGAAACCCAGAGGCAGAGTGTGGGGTATTGCCAGGGGAAAAGGGCAGCAGAGTCCGAGAGGAACACCGGGCCAGTGGACCGCGACACCGTCCCGCAGAGGGCACTCTGAGCTGAAAGAGCTAATTCCCTGGACAACCAGCAGGAGGCGCTGACGGGTGAGTCCTTGTTGTTACCCTCCCGCTGCTCGTATTGAGAGGCTGATCCAGAACCTTCCTCCTCTGACGGTGAGAAACTTTCTTCTAATTTCCAGCCTCTGTTTATTCCCAGCCTATTGATCTTTTGCTTTTGTGCTAACTTTGTCCTTTAGCGCCAATAGCTCCAGATCAGGCAGCGCTAGGCACTGCACGCAAACGTACCAAAGAGACGTGTCCAAGAATTGACACTCCGCGGCCTGCTCGGGCCCTGCCTCCTGTGATTGGCTGTGCAGAGGAACCTCAAAGAGGGTGCACCCCCGTTGACACCTAGATCCCCTTCTGCATCACTTCTGCAACCTGGGGCATCTCCACACCCACAGCAGCAGGGGCTGGATTGTGGCTTAAAGGCAAAAAGGTTAAGGGGGTAGATTTTGCACTGGAGCTAAGCTAATGCAGGAAAGGAGACTCAAAGAGGTCTCTTCATGCTTGATGCCTTGGTTTTTATTCAAAGATGATAAGCTACCCATGGTTTGGGGCTGAGGTGGGATTCTAAACACATGGGGCCAGATATAAAGTAAAGGTGATTCTCACTTCATTCACAGGCTATCTTCCTCTTAAACTATTTAAAGGATTGTTGCTGTGGGCTGTTAAATAGCTGCCATGCTCCTCCTTAGCAGCAGTTGCAATTTGTTGGTGGTGAAATGATTTCGAAACGATTGTTCTGACCATAGGGTAACCACTGGAGCTGAGCGGAGGAGAGAAGGACTTTGCAATTTCAAAGTTTGTCTTTGCTCCAAATCGGAACAAACCCCACAATGTTTCAAAATTCTGTGCAGAGGAAATTCTGGGGAAAAATCATTTTGGGATTGCTTGAATTGTTTTCTTTCGATTATAATATAGGTGACGTCATACAAAATTCTAAAAAAATCAAAACAAATTCATTTCAAAACAAAAAAATTTATCCCCTCCTCGCCTCCTCACCCAATGACGCTGAAACAAGATGTTTTGACATTGTCTGAATGATTTCCCCCTAGTTTTCTTCCAAAAGGAAATCCTGGTGAAATCTACCGAATTTTGCGCAGTGTTTAGTTTTGATGGAAATGCATGTTCCAATAGAATATGGTTCCATCCATGTTTCTCTAACTAGGATGAGCAGCTATATCCATGCAAACCCTTAGGGTAGATGCACTAGATGAAGCCTGCATAAGAACCTGAACAGAATCATCACAGGTTTGAAGCTGGTGTAACACATCTACACTTGGAGTTTGCACTGGGGCTGCTCCATCGGTGTACTTACACCCCGGGAAAGACACACTCTATTAAGTGATTTGCACAGGTATTGAGGATGTTTCTGAATGTGAGACACTAAAGGGATGCAGGAGCCATTTGTATTTGATTGGCAAAATGGCACATTTCTACAGTGCTTTCCTGGCCATGAAGTTTTTGCCAGGAACAGAAAGTCAATGAGCTCTGGAAATTTATGCCAGCTAAAGATTTGATCCACATTGTGAATAATGGCCATTGTATGCTAAAATAAGCATGCAGATTAGCTAATGGTATTGCACGCAGTACATGCCTCATGGGCATGTCTTCTTGCAAACTGATCTCCCCAAGTCCTCCAGTCCCACATAGCCTTTGAGGGTAACCTTTGTATGCTAAGGAATGGCATGCAAACAACCCTCAGATACTTGGGATTTGTGAAACTTGACTTGGCTACATGGCAGATGCTGCAAAGAAATCCCTGCTATGTTTTCCAGTTATGTCTGAAACAAAAGCCCTCAAAACATGGCTGGAAAACACTGTAAACTGCCACCATAGAAATGAAAATAGGAGCCGGGCAGAAGCAATGTTGACTTAGATTTCGCACCGGTGATTGTATTTTGGAGTTACATGCTGATCACAGGAAAATAAAAAGGAATATGGGGTTTTCCAAGTCAAATATGCCACAGGCAAATATAATTTTACGCCCTCACCTCCCACACCAATGTACTGAACTTAACTCTTTGCCCACTGGAAACAGACTAGCATACATATTGAGAGAAAAGCTACCATGACAGAAGAAATTCTCATTGTCCTAATGGAAGATGTTAGAAGATCTATTAGGTCATCTAGTCCATCACCTAGGTTCCCTACAGGGTATTTATGCATACTTTGCCCAGTCTAGCTTTAGATGTAGAGAATGATTGAGTTTCTGCCACTTCTCTTAGGAAACTAACTTGGCTAATGGACCTCATGGTCAAGCCAAAGGAGAACTCCACCAGCTGTAAGTCACTTGCCTCCTGATTTGGCCCAGCCACCCCTCGCTTATAGACATGAAGCCAGAATAACACACTGTGTCAGGCTGAAGGAGCTTATCCAAGTTTAGACAGGCCTGAACCATAACCCTAGATCTAACCACCCTTGAACTTTGCTTATCTGGCCTCTGAACTTCACAGAGAGGTGACAATCCAAACCCTCTGGCTAACTGTCCAGAGAGTAGAAGGCACATTGGTGAAGTTTGAAGCTATTCCTTTTCAGAAGCAGGAAAAATGAACTATTTTGAATTTTTTCATGAAAAAAAAGTTCCCTTTTTCAATCAGCTCTACTCCCAACTCACCTGATTCCAGAATGATCAGTACATTTAGAAGTTAAGAAAATGAGATTGGAAGGGACCTCCTGCATCACTGAGTCTAGTCCACTCCTATCACAGAGACCCCTGTCATATAATCCCCTTTACAAACTTATCACGCTCTGTCTTCAAACTAGTTAGGTTGTTTTCCAGACCCTAACTCCTCTGATAGTGGGAAACCTTCTTCTAATTTCCAGCCTCAATTTATTCATGGCCAGTTTACCTCCCTGTATTCTTGTACCAACATTGTCCTTTAGCTTGTATAATTTTTCCAACCTTCCACCAGATAAGATAATTCAGCCACCATTTTGTGTTACGTTTCACTAAACCCTACCTCCTTCTCAGCAGCAGAGTCTGGTTACTTCCTTTATTATCAGCAACTTTTGGCTTCTCACTGAGAGTCACGATCTGGATCCTGTCTCCCTTCCTCTACACCTCTGATCAAGGTTCTGTCCATGATCCTCTGCACCTAACTGTGCTCTCCTTGCTAAGGATAAGTGAATTGGTGTCTATAAAGCATGGACCATCTCTCAATCCATGCCCGTGTTTAGCAATGGATTTTAACTGGACACTATGATGTATCCAAGGTCACAGCAGAATGAGCACAGGGCTTTCAAAGCAGCAAGACCCAGTGAGGAGAGCTGCTGCTAAAAGAGGAAGGCAATAAGTAGACAACTTCTCTGATGATATCCAGTGGTTGAAGGAAGGATGTCCAAAATCAGAAGCTTAGTAGGGGGCAGCCAGTTGGCCTGCTCCCCCCAAGAAGTAGAGACAGGGGTACACTCTCAAAGACAGCAGGGGTAGAGTGCGGGTGGGAGCGGGGTTATAGATCTACATGTCTCCCTCCAAAAGCAGGACTAGGTTGGAGATGTCTCAGAGCCTTCTTCATTGGGTGGGGGGGGCAGGTTTCCTGGGTGTCATTTTTTTGAGCCTCACTCTGGTCTTCAGTCTTGTCCTCCATCAGAGGAGTGAAGTTCTGGAACAGCCTTTCAAGGGGAGCAGTGGGGGTAACACACCTAACTGGCTTTAAGACTGAGCTTCTGGAGGGGAGGGGAAGACGGGACTGCCTACAGTGGAACTCAGCCGATCTGCGATTGCGAGCAGCCAATATCCACAACGGCTAGTGATGGGACGGGGAGGGTTCTGAGTTACTACAGAGAATTCTTTCCCAGGTGTCCCAGGTCTGGCCCACATGTTCAGTATCAAACTGACACCCATATTTGGGGGTGGAAAGGAATTTCCCTCTGGATCAGATTGGCAGAGACACCGTGTGTGTGGGGGGGGGTGGGGGAGTGGCGGGAGCGGGGTCACCTTCCTGTGCAGCATGGGGCATGGGCCACTTCCTGGTCTGAACTAGTGTAAATGGTGGATTCTCTGTAACTTGACATCTTCAAACCATGATTTGAGGACTGCAGCAACTCAGCCAGACGTGAGGGGTCTATTACAGGAGCGGGTGGGCGAGGCTCTGTGGCCTGCACTGTGCAGGAGGTCAGACTAGATGATCACGATGGTCCCTTCTGGCCTTAAAGTCAATGAGTCTAGTACTTTGGTGAAAGCACCACCACCGCCACCCACAGTGTCTCTATTGCTGGCCTCAGTCTGTGCCTCTATTTCCCCTCCCACTCCAAGTCTGTCTTGTCTAGTCAGACTGTAAGCTCTTCAGGGCGAGAACGGTCTCTCACAAGATGGATGTACAGCACCTAGCATAATGAGGCGCCGATCACAGAGCTTGTAGGTACTTCTGTGATGGATCTCAGGAGGTTGTCATGTCAAACATGACAGAGCAGGGGATGTGTTTTCAGCCCCAAACCAACCAAACCAGGGAGGTTTGGGCTTCAGTTTTTGAACCCGAATCTCTGACAGGCCCACCCGAGGTGTGCTGAGATTCATGGTGCTCTCATTACAACCGCCTGGGCTGCGTTGGAACAAGGCCGGCTCGTCCTAGATTTGTCACAGATCGTGTACATCTCCTCAGACCTCCCACATCACACAGGCTGCAGGATTCCACTTGGTGTTTTCTGCCTCAAGCCTATAACCATGCTAAAAACAAAACACCTTGGGATAAAATCATCTGGAAAACAGGGCTTAAAGGGCAAAAGAAAAAAGTAAGGCGAGGAAAATCCATTGACAGGACTAAGGCCCACAAGGCTGAGTCAAGGCTCACCAGTGCCCAGATCCACCCTCAGCAGAAGTTTCGTGGTTTGAATCTTGTCCTCGCCTATAGGCTTCGCTAAGGAAAAATAATTTACTCTTCTCAGTGGTGCATTTAACCTTTCGCTTTTCTGCTGAGAATACCCATGTGGTGAGGGATGGGGAAGGAAGAGGCAATTATTCCTGGGAGCAGTGATGGGTTGTACATTGTGGAAACCCTGCCCATTAGAGACCACCAGCTTCCTTTGCAGAGGCCATGGGACCCCGCTCCTAGGGGGAAAGGGTCTTCACGATGCTGCCAACCCTATCCCACCTCAGAACCGCTGACCCAGAGCGGTGGATGGAACTTACAACCCATTGGCTAAGTGTTGGGTTTGAATTGTTTTGCATGATCCTCTCCAGCAAGAAGGACCTAAATGGGATTCGTAATTGAATTATGTGCGCCCCATCTAGCATACGGGAAGTGATTACAGACGATCTTGCATTAGGCTTTGTTTCTACCCAGGCTGAGCAAATAGGATTAGAATTCTTCCTCCTACATTGGCAGTGCAAATTAAATGTTTATTCTTTCATGCAGAGGAAGACGTCCGCTGTTTTAAATTATCGGGATAGATCTCAAATGATTGGGAATTGCAAAAGAGAAAAGTCCCACTTCTTGCTGAAAAATGTTCTGATATTTCCTCTCTTTCTCTCTTCAGTGACATCCACTAATTTAGCTTCTTAATGTTATTATTTTAAAGTCAGGAAGATGACCCTAGTCAAAAATGATCATTTTGCTTTTATAACACTGGGATTCTGGCTTTAGGGGCCAGTGTCAAGTCATAAGGGGCTCCAAATAAGGTTTTATACAGGACAATCCAGGTAGAGCACTGCACTGGGAGCCAAGAGAGCTGGGTTCGAATCCCAGTGACCCGCTAAGTGACTGGATACAGGTTGTTTCACTGCTCCATGCCTCAGTTTCCCCATTAGCAAAATGGAGATAGTAATGCTCACCTATCTTTGCAAAGAGCTGGATCTCCTGGATTGGTACACTCCACTGAGGAGCTTTGCCAGCTCAGAGCAGGATGACTTCTCCATGAAGATTATTCCATTATGCAAGAAATGCTGCCCAGCCGGTTCTAATCTTAGGAACTACACCGGGTCCTTGTTGTAGCTCCACTGAAGCAGAATAGGAGTGACCTCAGTCCCATGTGCTTCCAGAGGGATGGAAATGGTGAAAAAGAACTGGCTATAAAAGGCATCCATAAAATAAATCGATAGGCAAGTTCCCCTTTGCTCTGACTGTGAAGTTTTTTGCCTTTTGGAGGGGGTGGGGAGGACAAAGCCAGCCCTCTCCACTCTGCAAAATCAGGCCTAATTCTGCACCATGCTCCCACTCAGTGAGCAGTCTTGTTCAATTCACATCCACGTGGCATGAGTGCGGGAGAACTGGGGGCTTAGGGTCTTTGTGTCAGAACATGCAGTTGCTGCAGGGAAGATCAAGAGGGATCAGCACACCACTGCATGCTGACACAGCATGAGGGCACCTCACCCTCCAGCTGCCGCGGTGCGTTACGGTTCCTACACACTTGTAGGATTTCGGCTTCCAGGGTTCAGGGTGGACTCATGAAAATTAGGGTGTCAGTGCATGGCATAGCAGAATCAGCAGCCACTCCGCTCCAGTTATTGCCCCCTCATTAGCATGTGTGCCCCCCTCATTAGTGGGCGTGCATGTGTGTATGTGAAGCGAGGGACCAGACGCCATTATTGCCGAAAATCAAACCAGCCCTGACCATTGGATGAGCCCGAGAAAAGCCATGGGCATGGCTGAGTACTGCTGAATAATAGAACGTTCCTGCTTTGCATAGCTCTTGTCCCCCTCTAGTGGCTGGGCAATATCTAGAGGTTTCTGAATCTCCTTCTGCATCTCTGATTGCCGTTGATCCTTTAGCTTAAGCATAGTTTTAGATCTGGAAGTCCCATGTTCAGCCCCACAGATGGACTGGTTTCACCCTCACTCCTGTGGATAAGGGGAATTCCTCCCCCTAGCAGAGGAGCAGTGTACAACAGTATCCCCTCTCACAGCTTCTTTGGAGTCTATGTCTATAGGGCAGTTATAACTTAGAGCAGCCCTGACATTGCTCTAATTTACTCCGGTGGCCAATTCTGCCTCCAGAACAACCCAGAATGAGGAAGGCACAAAGGTGGCTTTAAACTAGTGAACGGCTGCTGAGGGGCTGTCTCAGACATCTCTTGGCAAAGGGTCCCCTCTTCTTGGCAAACAATGCTTGTTTCACACCTGACAAACACATGTCTTATGGGACATGTAATCATAAAGAGTAACATGTATGGTATCTACAGAACACTCATAAATTCCTGATCATTGCAAGATGTATGTACGGGTATGGGTACTATTTAAGGTATAATGTATTTATATTGAAAGCATGCTTTATGGAATAAAAGTTAATCACCCAGGGACAATATGTCTCAGTGATGACCCATATAGACAGGAGGGAATTGTCATCCTCCCTGTTGAGCCGGGGATGTGATTCAAGGCACAACTTAGTCTAATCCAAGAATTTCAATGAAAAGCCATCAGAGGCGATCAAAGCTTCTGGAAGGGAAAAAAGGAATATCATAACCAGACAGCGCTTTGACCTGCCCATGACTAGAAACAAAGATTGTTTCAGGTTAACACAGGGGTGTGGGAGGCACTGTGAATCCTTTCACTGAGGAGACACCATCTTGGAGAGTCATGAGGCAAAACTGGATCCTGGTTCCTGGGAAGCCAGGCAGTTCTGCAGCAGACCGAACTCTCGGGGGTGGAGGGTGGGGAGGAGGACACCCTACTTTATTAAATGAGAAAGGTAACTATGAATAACTGTAGACCCAAGTTGGCACTGACGATTTGGTTTTGCAACTGTTTGTTTCTGTCGCCCCCTCTTGCTTCTCATGGAATCTCTCTTTATTCTTCAAACACTCCTTTTGCTTTCTTAATAAGCTCTTTTTGCTTTCTTGTTTCTGTCGCTCCCTCCTGCTTCTCATGGAATCTCTTCTTTCTTAAATAAACTATGTTTGCTTTTTATTTTAAGGGCTCACACGTGCTGTGTTACACGAGGTCGGTGATTTAAGGTACGACTGATGAACTAAGGTGCAGTGTGCCTTTGGGACAGAGGATCTGGGACCTCTCTGAGTTAGCCAGTGTCAGGGGCTGGAGATCACAGAGGAATGATTCAAAGGGACTCGGGGACTGGGGTGCGCCTCTTGTTAAAATGCAAGCTGAAGACAGGGCTGGCATAACCCAGAGGAGAACGCTTGAGTGGCTGAAGGGCTGGTGATGCTGGAGCTGCTGCCCAGCCACTATGGTCAAACTCTCTCATGCTGGAGGCAGGGGGTAAGAAGGTGACTTAGTCCTGGATACTCTGAGAACCATCATGGAGGAGCAAGATGGAAGCTGGACCCCTGAATCTTGCGCCTTGTGGCTGGGGGCATCCAGGTGACGGGGTTTGCAGAAACCTCCATGTTTGCTTGCAGCAGCCCAGGTTGATTGGCAGCGACTCCTGCTCTTCTGATATTCAAACTCAGCATCACTCCCGCCTTCTGCACAGAGAGGGAAAATGCATCTTCACTTCCCCACAATGCCAGTTCCAGCATCCTCGGCCGGAAAGCTCAGGCCTTTGTTTCCGAGTGCTGGGTCAGAGAGGACGGAGGAGACACTTCCAGAGAGGGCAGTAAACGTGGATTAACCTTTACAACCTTTCCAGACAAGGTCTGAACGCCCCCACCCCCGGCCCACGCACACACACTCCCTCCCCCGCACCAGACAGCTAAGGACCATTCGTCCCAAGAGGAAATTGGCACCGGTTCCACATCTAATCAGCGTTCACACCCAGCAGGGCTGCACCCGAATGCTGTGAAAAATCTGGACAGATATGGCCCGGGGCCAGGCAGCAGCTTAAATGGCAGCAATTTTACAAGCCCTTCCTTGTGTTGCTATTTTCCTACCCCCTTCTTCGCTCCGGGAAACGCTAGGGGACAGCCATAAATTGGGGCTACATCATCGCAAGCGCTCGAGGCCGAACGCAATATTCCCTCAGAGAGGCTTCATTAAGACGAAATTCATGCCTTAAACACCTTGCAGCCCGCAGCTCTGACAAGTCATCACATTTTTGCAAGCCCTGCTTTATTTTAAAGCCCCTGTCGTAATGACATTCCTGGCTGGGGGTTTGCCGCGCAGCTTGCTGAGGGGAGCCGTCCGTCCTTTGGGACGTGCGGAGGAGGAAAAAGAAAGCAGAGCCTTTGCCTGGGTGGAAGGGAGCAGCCTGCCTGGCCCTGCAGCCGAGGAGGAAGGAGCCCTCTGGCCCTGGATTTGCAGCATCCATGGGAGCGGGTGGCTATTGGTTTGATTCCCAAGCTGGGTCAAGGGGGGTAGCATGTGTAAGCCAGGCATGTAGCGGGCAGGGACTAGTGCCAGCTAGAGATGGATGAGCCTGTTACCACCCTGACTAAGAGCTGATCTACATGTCTTAGCCCTGGTGTATGCTGGGGTGGGCGGGGTGTCGACCTAACATATGCAACTTCAGCTACATGAATACAGGGGCAGCTCTACAATTTTGCCTTCCCAAGCATGGCTGTCAGGCGGCCTTCAGCGGCATGCCTGCGGGAGGTCCACTGGTCCCGCACATTCAGCGGTGTTTCTGGGGGAGGTCCGCCAGTCCCGCGGCTTTGGCTCACCCGCCACCGAAATGCCACCAAATCCCTGGGGCCGACATGCCGCCCCCGCCCCCCTGCTGCTTGCTGCCCCAGGCACACGCTGGCTGCGCTGGTGCCTGGAGCCGCCCCTGCTTGAATAGCGTAGCTGAAGTCGACGTATGCAGGTCGACTTACCTGGGCGTCTTCATGGTGCCGAGTCGCTCCCCTGTTGACTCCGCCTGCACCTCTCAGCGCGGTGGAGTTCTGGAGTCGATGGGAGAGCGCTCGGGGATTGATTTATCGCGCCTAGACAAGACGTGATAAATCGATCCCCAAAAGATCGCTCTCTACCCGCAGATCCAGTGGGTAGCGTAGACCTGTCCTTGGAGGCTTTTCTTCTGTTCTCTAGATTTCCTCCTTCACTGTCACTTCTCTTTGCGTTTGCCTCAGCGATGGCCAAACAGACAGAAGAAATCAGCAAACTAACCACTGCTCGTTAGCTACACCTCACTTCTACGAAGCCTCTTAGGCTTATTCCTGGAACTGTCCTGTGCTACCTCCCCAAAAGCTTGTCTTTTCTGTAGCTTTAACTTCCTTCTGACTCATAAGCGACCATTGTGATCATCTGACCAACACAGTCCTCAATTTCACCCACAGATTTCTGCCCCAGATTCATAAGTGGCCCCTCAAAGATTGAGCTCACAACCCTGAATTTAGTAGGCCAATGCTCAAACCACCAAGCTATCCCTCCTATGCTTATTAATTTATTTTCAGCTAAGTGCCCCAGCAACTAAGCCATTAGATTTCTGCTAATTAGCTGGCACTAACAGCCTCCCATTATTCAGAACCTTTCGAGAATGTTTGCTTGCATTCACATGGTGGGTTTTAATAATAGCCATCCCATTAATTCTTCCTTTCCCCCAGCTCCACGTATGGGAATTCAAATTGACTCCAGAAGTGCTTGACAGGTATTTTTACAAGGGACTGGGGTAAGGGGAAAACAAATCGGTGGCGTTGTTTTGTTCAGAAAGCTAGCGCTTGTCGTCCAATGAATTTGCAATTTTGCCGCTCCTGCCAGGGACAACGACACATTATCTCAGTGAGCAACATGGCTCTGTAGCACCTGTCGCTGCAAGCCGAGGTGGTAAGAGAGCAAGAAAATTCCTCGCTCCCTGTGACACATCTATAATGAGTTGCAAACCTAATAAGTCTCTGCCAAGTTCACTGATAGATCAGGCAGTTGTTTTCTTTGGCAGCTGGACTGGCAACCCGAGCCAGGCAATCCAGCAGACCCCTCCCCTCCGTGTTCCTAGCCCAGAAGATGCAACTCGTTGGCACCCACCAGCCACCAGGTGTCTCTTTTAACCTTTGCAGGAAAACAGGAAATGAGTCAAACACACGCACGCAGGACTCGGCTCCCTCGCAAACCTTGAGAGGAGCCAGACGCCGAGGTGTTTATTATTCCTGAAAAAGGAGGAGGCATCTGGACACTGTTCCCTGAAGGGGCATGGCTGGAGCCTGTCGGAAAGGGATGGGGACAGGTGGAAAAATCTGGTAGCCTATGACACCTTGTTGATTCTAGCCTGCCTGGAGGCCGTGCCAACCATTTTGATGCCTCTAAGGTGAATTTCAAGAGCACCAGGGGGTAGGCTCCACTTAACTCTCAAACCAGGCCCCAAGTGAAGTGACTCCTTCAACTTCCCAGGGCACAGACGGTCACTTCCATAGGGCCCAGTGCTTACAAAGTGCCTGAAAGGTGTTAAGGTCCCTCCACTGAGCGCAAATGGCGGGTACTTGAGACCAGGTCCATAGGCAGCAAGTCATGCTGGGATTTTTGTTCTGTTTTGATACCGTCTTTATTCAAACTTAAATAAAAAATCCTTTCTGCCACAAGCACATGGGCTCCACACACTTCTTTGATCTTCTCCTCCACTTTCCTGCTGAGGAATTTTGCTTTCACAATGATAGGCTGTTTGGGCGGCTTTCCCTAGCCCAGGACTTTCTAATCACCCGAGCGTACAACGTCAGTGACAGGTGCTAATCCAGCCTAACTGATAATAGTTGAATCTTGTCTGTTCACTAACAAGCGTCCCAGGTTCATCCAGACTAACAGGAGGGTGGAAGTTCTGGTTCTTCCTCACGTGGTAGTGTCTCTTACTAACTTCCCCAAAACAACAAGCATTTTATTTGTCAAATTTAATCCTGTGGCGGTGCATGGCTCCAGCGTTGCCATGGCCACCGGGATGCTTCCCGTGCTTGCCGATGCAACTGTGGCTGATGTGTCCCCTCAGCTTCCTGGTCTTCCTCAGTCTGGAGAGCATGCCGGTTGTGTGGAATAGCAGGCAATGCCTTTGGGCTCTGTCTTGAGCAAAGGGGAGGGGTGGGGCATACACGGCACTGCCACTCAGCCACAAACCCCTCCCTTTCCGTGCCTGTGGGGCGGCTGACCAATTTCACTGACCTACGCCCGAACTACGTTACCATGTCCGGCCTCCACCTCAGCTTCGGCGCACAGGCTCACAAGTGCCCGCGGGGCAGCATCAAGACTCAACACGCCCCCTGCCCAGGCAGCTCGCACAAGGTCACACAAAGTTTGTGGCAGAGCCAGGACCAAAACCAAGATCTTCCATGGTCCACGCGCACCCTTTGACTTGAATCATGAATAACATCTTTGCGTGAGCAACTGACCCCTTTGCAGGCCCTACTTTGACGTGCAGTGAGAGGAAAAGATGGGGGCATTTCTCTAGGCTACTGGGGATCTGGCTTTGAGTTCAAGTCCTCTCACCACTCCCATCCTTGTTTGTCATTTACTGGGGCAACAGAGGGACTCACTCCATTACTTGATTAGGGGAGGGAGACACCCAGAACTGGCCCCTATTAGAAGCAGTCAGTCCTTTTTATGTGACCAGGTGGGCTCTGATTGGCCTCCTGTTGCACCCAGCCCTTCTAGGCACTGGAGAATTAACTCTGGCTGGTTCTGCCTGCAATTGAGCATGAGAAGCCTCTCTAGGAAACCCCTGGAGGTCTGAACTCACTGCTCTTCCCTTCCAGCAGGACATGTCTTAGGATGGAGTGTGCCAAGGTGGTGGGGCCTCCAGCAGAGGGCAGCAAATGCCTGGCGTACATCATCAGTATGATTTTAATATCTTAGCGTGTCCTGGAATACAGTGCACATGAGAGAGACTTTCCAATGTTGAGTTGCACAATGCTGTAGTTTAAGCACACCACGAGGTCTTAGTAGAAGGAGGCAGATACTAAGTGTTTCTATTTTTCATTTCAGACAGCCCTGCCTTCAAGCTCACAAGACAGGAAGGGAAAGGAAAAGTGAGACTGTTTCCTGAGATACGGCTGTTAGCATCACCCTAGACCTTGATCATGAAGAGAGAGGAAGAGGCGGATGTAGTCAAAGGAGAACAAAAAAGCAATGATCTTTTGGCATATCTGAAGCTTTTGTTTACAAAGTATTTGCAGATAGAGATGAGCCAACATGAAAATCCCTGAGTAGCTCCCTAAATGTCCAACCTACTGGACCTATGGAGCTACTCTGTGTCAATCATAGACATGTAGGGCTGGAATGGACTTCAAGAGATCATCTAGTTCATTCTTCTGCAGTGAGGCAGGGATCATCCCATACTGAGGTTTGTATAACCTGCTCTTAAAAACCTTCCATTATGCAACTTATGGTGCTACTTTACTGACACCAACAGTAACAAGCATCAGCCACTCAATATGGCTTCCAATCCCAAAGTACCTCCTATTAAGAGATGAGCACACCTAGCAGCAATCCACTGGGCAATTAAAAGCTGGCCCATTGGTTTTACCAGTGTTCATCACATATTCCTCATCCTGGGATCACATGGACAGCTTGCGCTTCAAATTATCTCAGTGGCCCCCTCTTCCACTTGAATTTTTGTTGTTTTCTTTCATGAGGGATGAATTTGTTTTTTCTTCAATGCAAGGAGCATTGTTAGCTATAACTGGCCAGCGCTGATGCTTTAAAGCATAAACATGAAGGAGATTTTGAAAAAAGGGAGGAGCCTCACAGGTTATGACTAGAGCTTTCTAAAATTTTGCATACTAAACTTTTTTTTTTTGAGAAAAAGGTAGATTCAGTGATGCCAGAACATTCTGCAAGTTCCTGTTGGTTTCGCTGAAATACTTTAGTTTAAAAAACCCGGGGGGGGGGGGGGCGGGAAGATGAAATGTTTAGTTTCAACATTTTCCAAACAAAATCTTTCAGTTCTAAATTTCCTCAAACGATCAAAATGCTTGAAAAGGATCAAAATTGAAACATAATGTGATTTTTTTGGTGAAATTTTGAAAAATTTCATTTTCGGTTCAATCCGATTTTTTTTGGAATTGCGTGTGAACCAAAAGATCTGTTTCTTTTCCCACACAGTGCTGTTCGTGAGAAGCAAAATACTGTACTGGGCTGGAGATGGGTCATATCCCTTTGAATAGTTTGGGAACTCTCTGGTGGCCTTCACTCTCTCCTGTGTTTCGGAAAGCACCAGAACTCTGCCAGAGCAGTAATGCCTTGATGTAGGTAGACCTTGTACGTTGTAGATGGTTAGTAAACATGGTTTTTTGGACCCCACTGAGGCTGTGTGGTTTTTTCCTATTTTAAGTGTAGAAGAGCAAAGGGAAAAGCAAATATAGACCAAGATTTTCAAAAATAGGAGCTTCAGATTAGGTTTCCAAGACAATACTTTGGCGCCTAAATAAATGGCCTAATCTTCAAAAGGGCTGAGGTCAGTGGAGGCTGCTGATTGTTCGGCACTTTTCAAAATCTGGCTGTGACCCTACATCTCATATTCTTCATAGAGATATTGTTGTGATATGATTGTGATATAATTATGATGTGTTTTATACAAGACAGGTCATGTGTCGGATCATTGGAAAGGTTATGATTTGCCGAGTATGATTATCCTATTTGTATGCATGTATCATTTTTGTATCTGAAGTCAGGAATATTGTCTATGCATCTCTGACACATGTGTTTACACGTGGGGAACACCCATTAGACAGAATACAATCAGTCTGGTTGGCTGAGGGAGGAAGGACCGTTAGGGAAAACAATAGGTCTTTGAACATGCTAATCTCCTTCAAGGGAGCCTTCCTGGGGATACTGCAAACAGCCTCTGAGTTATGGCTGCAAGAGACATGTGGCCAAGTCACCTGGTACTGGTCTCCATGATAATAATAATAGTGTTTTTCCACTGACCGGCTGTGGGAAACAAACTGGGAGAGAAAGGATTCCCGCTATATGCAAGAGCTATTTAAGGCAGGGGAGTGACATCATTGGGGTTCTCTCCTTCACCGACTCCCTGCCCAAGATGACTGCTGTAAACATTTAAGAAACAAAGACTGAACTGTGGGGTGAAGGACTGGGCCCAGGCTAGAAGATTGTCTCACCTGTGAATGGAATAGCTGAAGTTTTAAGCTGCAAGCAAGTTCATCTGGCCTTCAAGAATCTCTGAAATCTGCCTAAAACAACATTTAGGGTGGGAGTTTTCTACTTATAACTGGTTTCTTTAGTATCTTAAGCTTAGATTGTGTGTTTGTTTTATTTGCTAGGTAATCTGCTTTGATCTGTTTGATGTCCCTTATAATCACTTAACATCTATCTTTTGTAGTTAATAAACTTGTTTTGTTTTATCTAAAACTGCTCTGTGTGAAAATCAAAACTTGGCGCAGAAAGCTGTGTATATCCTTCCCCACGTTGAGGGAGGGGGCAAATTTCATGAGCTTACGCTGTACGGTTCTCTGTACAATTTTGGGTTTACCTTCTAGAGTGGGACATGCGCTTGAGTACTGGGCAATTCCATTGCTGAGCCTTCCCATGCAGAGCTGATCTCAGCATCTGTGTGTGTAGCTGCACCTGGATGTGTCCCTACCTGTAAGTGTGCTGGTAAAGTGCAGTATGAAGCCTGGGGAAGGGTCTGACAGGCTGCATAGCAGTACAGTGTAAAGGAAACCCTGGCTAGTGGATCCGGCGGGTTCAGTGGTACCCCAGTTCCAAGTGGCACCCTGTGTGAGTGCGGGGGGACCCATCACACTTGCCACTTAAGCTGCCTAAGCACGGACTGAGGAGCTGGAACCTGAGGCTCTTGTTTTTTGAAAATCTTGGCCTGTTTTTAACAGATGACAGCCAGGATGCGAAACCCAAGTAACAGCAGTGGGCACAAACTCAACAGCACTGGGCACTGGGGGCCACTGGCCTGGGCATCGTGGCGTCGAGCCAGCATCTGGGTTCAAATCCTGTCTTTGTCACTGACTCAATGTGTAATGTCATCTCTCTGTGCCTCAGTTTCCTTATTTGTGAAATGGGGACAATGAAACCTAAAGAGTTTAAAGGTTTATAGAAGAAAATCATTGGAGGAGGAGCGGATGGTTGGGAGCTGGCGCGTAGAAAGTGCAAAGGTGCCCAGATTCTATTCCAGTTGATAGACTGGATGATGCATTAGGGGGGTTGTCTAAGGATTAGCCCATGTAAATCCCCTCTCCCACAGCCACTATTCATTTGGCCTTTGCACTCGGAGGACTGAGTTTCACCCTGAATGACTAACAATGGGATTATCTGAGCACAGGAATGAGTATACTAAAACAGACCGCACACGGGAACTATGCCATCTGCTTCAGAGAGAAGGGTGCATCCCCCCAATAATGAACTTAATAGTGTGCTGTGTTTAAATGGTGCAGTTTGACTTCTTCCCGATCCCCTGTTGGAGATCACACAAATTTGCAAATCACAGTGCTGAGTCTAGTTCGTAGTGATTGGTTGCAGCATTGCTGGATGTGGACGAAAATGCTTGTGAACCCCAAGTGTTCCAAAATGTTTAGTACCAGCGATTATTCGGCTGGACAGCATGTGATTGACTATTTGTTGTTCCTTATTCTTCTGTGCAAACTGTTTCACTCATACATAACAATACTATGTGACATGAGTGATGTAGAAAGGTGGTGTTATCTATGCCTGTGCATATGACTGTTGACTTCATCTGCTCACTCATCCTGTTAGCACGATTTAGTCACCCAGACCTGGCTTACACTTAAAACTTAAGCCGACCTAGCTCAGACACTCAGGAGTGTGAATAGGGTGACCAGATGTCCCAATTTTATAGGAACAGTCCTGGGTTTTGGGTCTTTTTCTTATATAGGCTCCTATGACCTCTCACCCCCAATCCCGATTTTTCACATTTGCTGTCTGGTCACCCTAAGTGTGAAAAATCCACCCCTGGAGCATCAGACCTACTCTGACCTCACTCCCAATGTAGATACAGCTGGATCAATGGAAAAATGCCTCCATCAACCTAGCTACCATCGCTCAGGGCAGTAGAATTCCTACAGCAACAGAAAAATCCCTTCTGTGTCTACACTCCTATAGTCTGTGTCTACACTCTAGGGTTTCACTGGTATGGTGCTGTAGCTAGCCCACTGTAGTGACCGTAGCGTGGACATGACCTGAGTGAATTCTGCTGACCTGCAGGGGTAGGTAAGGGTCATCAACCCTCCTGAGGTATCATAGACGTGGGTATGTCCCTTTGGTCCGGGAGAACCAGGGACAGACTCAGGGATAACCTGCAGACAAGCCTAGTGTCCCAGGGTTCTCTACTCACCACTGGAGCACCTCCTTATGGCTGCAGTCGAGGACACCACTTCCTGGAAGTGCTCACTCCGTCCCTCATTCTCTCAGGACTTGATTGCTCTCTTTCAGGGCTTGGCCCGCCAGCCAGGTCACTGTAGCTTTCCCCTTCTGAGGTGTGTGTGTACCAAAGTGTCTCTATACCAATTCTCTGAGGCAATCTTCCAATTCACTGCGCCTCAATGGTGCCACTTCGCCAATGGCAGGGAACCCTGGCCCACCTTCTTCTCCAGGTTCCAGCCCCATGACCCTACAACCAGCGGCTAAGGTCTACACTGTCCCACACCTTGCAGCTGCTTCCCTGCACTGCTTCCTATGTTGCCTCTATCAGGCAATTTCTCCACCCATTTCTGGGCATGCCCTTCCCTGGAGGCCTAGCTCCCTTCTCTCACTAAACTCACAGAGTGGGACTGCAAATCTCCTCCCTGCAGCCCCCTCTTCCCTCAGCCACCTGGCTTTATACAAGCCGCACCTATCCCTGTCCAGGTGAGCTTCATCCTTTAATTAATCCTCATTGCTCCCTGGCCCCTCCTCCAGAGGCAGGCTAGGCAGTTAATTGGCCCACCTAGACATCTTAACCCCTTCATTGAACACCTCATCACACTTGGGAACAACAGGTTGGGACGAGCACTGCTTGGCTGAGGTTTATGGTTTGTTAAATAAGTTACGGACAAGCCCGATTGCAGGAGGGGTGAGTGTGACCTTGCACACCAGAGCGCTCGCTCACATGGCAGCGGCCACCCCACACAAGCAGCCAGACTCTTACGGAGCATCCTATAGTCTGAAAACGACGCATGCAAGGTGCTGAGTGAATCCATTTGCAGAAACGAGGGGCAGCTTAGAAACCCAGAACAAGGGGCTAATTTCATTAGAACAATGACTAGTCTGAGCAGCTCGGGCGGTCAGCTTAGGCCCTGAAGCATAAAGATGGACAGTCCTGCTTCCTGTCATCCTAGGCAGTGAAAAAGCTGAAGCTACGCTGCTTCAGATGTTACCTTTTTTCATTATTACCCGGTTCATTTTCAGCCTTGCACCAGCACTCCTCCCAGCGAGGGATTGGTAGAGCCCAAGTACAGTTTGCAGCTAGACCAGGCCTGCACAACTCGGAAAGCAGCGAGGGCCATATTACTGCAAAAAACCCAGCTGTGGGCTGAAAAGCCCCGCCCTCGCCCCGCCCCCATCAGCTTCCCCCCACCCCACTGCTTGGCTTGCCCCACTCCTACTGGTCCCCCGTGGGCCGCACAGTGAGCCGTGCGGGCCGCATGTGGCCCCCGGGCCGCATGTTGTGCAGGCCTGAGCTAGACGAATAATCGCTGGGTTTTAAACTGAGCCTGTTTGGAACATGCCATGAGGGAGAAGAGAGAGGGACCCCACAGCACCATTTTTACTCTCACGTTGCTCTGGCCTAGATCCCCAACTGCTATAAACTGGCCCAGATCCACTCAAGTCGATGGAGCGACGCTAACTCATACCAGCTAAGGACAAGACCCTAGAAAGTCTGCCTCACACTAATCTGAAGGACATGGCGTTTAATCATCCTGCTTGCTCTTACATACGTAACCTTACTGGTTGGGCATCAGACCCTACAGAAGTGGGGTGGTGATCTAATTCAAACTAATACTCAAGTGCATATTTCAATTGCCATGTGACGGTAATTTATCCAACCTCTGGCAGCTGCAGAACAGACTTCCAAAATGCAGAACAACTGCAAAGCTCTGGGGTAAGCCATGAAATCACAGGGGGAAATTAAGCCAGAATCGAGTAATATCCCTCTCCCCACCCCAGAGAGGGTCTGGTTTAGATTTAGGCCCTGTCCACATCTCTTTATTTTTATTTTGCTTTAATTCAGTGTGATCCTGGTGAAATCTAAATGGATACGTAACATGGTTTTGCCAGCTAGGGTGGGCATGCCCAGACTGCATAATGAAAGAGTCTTTCAAAGCTATATTTAGGCCATATTTTTTTAAGCTATTGTAATAAATTTATAGCTACATAAGAACTTCACGGTTATCCTTATGCTTGCTCACAACTTCATGGTGGTAGTAGGGAAACAACTGGTTCCTCTTGCTCCCAAAGCCCAAACACTTGTCACCTGAGCTAAAGTTGGTCCTCCGATAGCTGTTTGCGGTATAGGTCATAGGATGCACACTTGTTCTTATTTCATCCACTAGAAATTGAGGCAATACATAAGCACCACCTGAAAGTTAATTACAACACAAACTCATCCCAGATCATTATTAATTATTAGTAGTATTATTTGTAGCATTATTTAGACCAATATTGAACTATTGCTCTAAGTACTGTGCAAACCCAGAACAAAAAGATAAGAGCGTACAATCTAAGCATAAAGCGAGAGACAATGGATGGATATGGACAAAAAAGCACTCCTTACTGGCTGGTTAAACCATTGGCCCAATCCTGAAAGCACTTACTCCCGTGAGAAGACTTAATCACACAAACATCCCCACCAGCTTCAACAGGGCTACTTATACTGTGTTGAGGACTGTGTGGAACTTTAGCTATCACTTTAGAAGTGTGTGTGTGTGTGTGTGTGTATGCTTTCCTGGTCCAGCTTGTAGGCTCTGGAGTGAAGTGTTCAATGAGAGGGTTTGGTAAGGAATCAATCTGGAGCAAGGTAGGGCAAGTGGTACTTCCTCGCATCAGGGAGCAGCCTGCTTTGTCTCTCTCTGTTTTTGGTTACTGAGTGTTATTGTTCCGAAATCTACCAAATCAAGTTGTGTTACCTTGCAATAAAAGTATTTGACATTTTTAACTCGACTGTGCGTATGCTGTGAACATAACACTACCCGCATGAGTAAAGGATATTCAAGTAAGCCAGAAGGCAGGACAGGGCCCTATGTTAAGAACCAGTTTAGCTGACAACATTTAAACATGGTTCCCAAGCACTGTAAAAGTGCCAGGAGAAGCAGGACCTTACTGCATGTGTACTCCAGGGAGATTCATTTTATTAGGCAAGGAGAGAGCCATACGCCCCAGGAGTTATCTTGAAAGCACTTCCTCCAATTGTTTAATCCCCTGCTTTTAGTATTGTACATTCTCCCCCTCCCCTGCTGCTGGATTGCTTGTTTCTGGGAGCCTTCCAAAGGCTGTAGGCATTTGTCATGGGAGTGGCACGTTAAGGGCAAAGGGCCAGGGTGTCCGCTGTCTGTTGACGGAGCCTTGTTGAAAATAGCCTTGTAAGCAGCCTGGCTTTACGGCTTTCAGGTCAGCTTTTAAAAAAGCTCCATTAATATCTTGTCCGTTTCCTTTTCGTGTCTCGCGGCACCAGGGAGTTCACTAATTTTCTGGCATTTATCACCTGCAGGGAGTATATTTTGAACAGGTCACTTAATCAGACTAGACCTCTTCTCCTTCCTCTCTGGAACAATGTCCCGTGCAGCTACGGCCCTTCTTTGTCAGTTCCTATTGCACCAGCTTGGGAAATCTGTATAATTTAGGAATTCTGTGTGAGATTATGAACTCTTCCCCAATTGGCACACTCCATGCTGAACATGGAGGCAAGGTGACGTATGTATGTACTTTGGCCTCCATATTTGGGCTGACATGCCGAAGGTGGGTGGCAGGGGGCTAACCAGAGTAGTTGACAGAAGTGCTCAACCATTGAAAGATAATCACTCTAGACAAAAAATCTGGCTTCCAGACAGGAAGGTTTGATAGGGGAGAGGTTGCCTAGCAATGAAATCACCTGGTAGGACTCCGTGGTCACCTGTTGAGGTTGACCAGGGAGGTCACATGACGGAGGAGACTGGAAGGTTATAAAGGACAAAAGCTGCTCACCTTGCCTGCCTGCTCTCTCTCTCTCTTTGGCCATTTTTTACTACTTGAAGAAGAGGAAAGTTGCGGCAGGGTGAGTAGGACCCTGCTGAACTGAACACTGAGGTCCCCCAAGGATTCCCAAGGGAAGGGTGAGCTGGAGACAGGAAGCGCATATAGGATGAGTTAATTGTGTATGGGTCTTTGTAGTGCTTGTGTGAATAAGTAAAGAGCAATGGCACGAGAGAACTCCATGCAAAAGTTTGTGTGTTGCCTGCTACGTCCACCACCTGGGCCCCGAGATGAACACATGAACTGTGACCTAGCTGGGGCCTGTAGGTGGATGTTGGTGGAACTCTGGGGACATCTGTGTCTAAGCTGGAGTGGGGGAGAATTTACGGCGTCAGTACTGGTTCCAGGGGCTGGACAGCATGGTCCAGCTATAAAGTGGAGATGCTGGACAGAAGGGCTGCACTCCCCCACATCTAGGGACTCCAGGAGGACTGGGACTGTGCTTGGTCTTTGTTCATACTCTGGAGGCTTAAAGCGCCTGGGAGTCAGAGGCAAGATTCTCCCACAGCAGTCTGATGAATAACAGGCTCCTACAGGCCCCAGCCAAGATCAGGACCCCACTGTGCTAGGCGCTGTACAGACACACAGGGAGAGAAAGGCAGCCCCTTGTCTGAAGAGCTCACAACCTTAGTAGACAAAGCACACGAATGAAGCATTTTCACCCTTGTCTGGTTGGGAAACCGAGGCACACAGAGATGATGTAAGCCCACGTTCACGCAGGGAACCAGTAGCAAATCTGGGAGGAGAAGCCAGATCTGCCAAGTCCCAGGCCAGTGCCTCAACCACAAGGCCGCTGTTCCTCTCAGGACTGCTGTCTAAGCAAGATGGTGTCCCACACTGACTCCTCCAATTCAGTTTTCAGTGTCTCCAGTGAATCGTTACCATGTCAGCTCGTTCTCTTGAGAGACTGTCCCACCACCACCTAAGGAATCTTACTAACTTAAAATGGTTCCTGAGGTCCTTGTGTTTTCCTTGGTTTATAATTTCACCCTGTTGTTTACAGTTATAGCCACCCACACAACCCTAGATAAACTCAGTCACCTTTGCCCCATTTATAGCTTAGGGATAACATTCAAGCCAAGCCTGGCTGAAGAAGCTCAAAGAATAAAAGTCCTTCACCCAAAACTCAGAGTCTTTTTGGGCCAGGGTGACTCTGGGGTTTTGGGCCCCGGGGTCAGAAGTCTCATGGCCAGTGGGTCACTTCCAGGTCTTGGTTATTAGTGACCAGAATTAATCACTAAGTCAGGTAAGCTGCCGGTATAACTTAGTATAACTTAGTAAGCAGACTGGAGACAAACAAAGAGTATCATGAACTAGCAAGGCCCCTCCATGTGACTCTGCTTTTCCCACAGGCCTGGGTTCATAGGAGGCTAGGTCCTTCTCCAGCCAGGTAAACAGATTAATTCTATTATTCAGCAGCTTGAACTGCTTTCTGCCTCCTTTGGATCTGATTTTGCTTAAGCTGAAATCTCGGGGGAGACTCTTCCTCCCTGTAATCTCTTTCCAGTAACCATTACTCCATGTGCTTGGAGCCTGATGTGGTTATGAACAACGCCAAGGGCTTCTACGTTATTCACAGACAGAGGAGCCGATCCAATAGGCTTCATGTGAGGTCTGTGTCTTGCAGTTGCTGGCGCTGTAACAAGGATCTGAAGTATGTCTCAGTGCAGTTCGTATTATGGATGGAGACAATACATCGGGGCAGGACATACACCACAACATTCATGTGCAAGTGTGAATTCATGTGATGTCCTTATGATCGGGAGCCCATTCAGCTAGGCACAGAGCAACACAAGGCAAGGATGGAGCTTACTGGATTCAGACAGAGTTTCAGCTTCCCAGTTGGTTGGATGGCTTAAGGCCTCCAGACAAAGCGGAGGAAGGGGGGAAGAAACGCAACTCCCTGGGCTACCATGCCCTCCTCAGGGTCTGACTGGACCTGCTTTTCAGGGGGTCCCCCTGTTCATGCTGGGATCCCAGAGAGTCCTTTGCCCAGTGCCCCCCAAAGTTTCCCCAAACCCTTTCTCCTTAAAAAGTCCAGCTGGCAGCAGATCCGGCTATCTCCCTATCTTTAGAGCTGGCCAGGAATTTTCTGCCCAAATGATTTTCTGATGGAAAATGCAGCTTCCTCCAAGTCAACATTTTTGGTGGAAAACATTTAATTTTGCCACTTTTTACAAATAGTTTTTTTGTGAGGAAAAACTAAGTGCAACATTTCATTTCAAGGCCATTTTGAAGCATCATGGAAGTAGTCAGGTACCTCTTGTTCCCATGTGCCCAGGTGGGCCAGGGTCTTTGGTTGGACTGCTTCTCCCATGATGCACTGTGGCCTTCCCTCTGGCCAAGTCATGTGGTGTATCGTGAAAATCAAATGACCGCAGCTGTGTCATAGGAGATCATGTTGAACTAGGGAGCCTGGCCTGTATGGAAGAATGAAGGCAAAAGGTCCGCAGGTCACCATACATATTGCTTCTTTCTGATACAACAGATGGGATTGAGATGATAAATTATCCACCCATGTCTAGACTTGGTCCCTCCAAGTTATGAGTAAGGAGCTTGCAAAGCACCAGCCTGCTCTCTGGATCAGCACAGAATTCAGTCTCCATGGCTGTGAAGCTACCACCTCAAGAAGCAAGCAGTGCAGCCACGATGAATAATAATAATGGCCCCTACCTGATCCTTTGTCGGGCCATTCACTATCTCTGTAATTATCGTGCTCTAAGTGACTCCCCTTGACAGGGGATACTGTGGTCTAGTGGAAAGGCATTGGCACTTAGGCGATCTGAATTCTATTCTCAGCTTTGCCACTTACTGCTGGGTGACCTTGGGAGAGTCATTTTGCTTCTCTGTGCCTCAGTTTGCCCATTTGTAAAATGGGGACTTTTGTAAAGTGCTTTGAGATCTATTGACGAAAAGTGCTGCGTAAGAGCTAGGTATTATTATCATTATAGCATCCGTTCCATTTCCAAACCTCTCTAATGCACACGCTCCAAGTAACATATTAACCTGATAGTGCTGCCCTTTAGCAGATAACACCAAGGGAGCAGCAGTGTTTCTGGGAAATAGAAAGGAAGTGGCTGTTTGCTTTGCTGAGGTGTGCGAAAGTTTGTGGATGCACATGCTGGCCTTAATAGGGACATTGAATCGGCCAGCTGTGGAAGGGAGAGAGCAATATTAGGAGGACTGACTAAATCACTCTATATCTGACCTCACAGTCCTCATCCTCAAAGGAAGCCTGCACAACAATTCATTACTTGCTAGACATCAAAAATCCTGGACTGAACAGAGAGGCTGGAGTTATGGCTTATTATAACAATCTGTAACCCTTTAAACCCTCCGTCTGTCCTATTGCTACTATGAATGGGCCACTCCGTCTTGAAAGGTCTCCTATCATACGTGCTAGCTACGCATGCTAAACAATCTGTTCCACCTTGCCTTTTGCTGAGAGGCTGGGGGTTCCTTCTCCAGCCCCGCTCTGTGTGGCTCGAAAGCTTGTCTCTCTCTCACCAACAGAAGATTTTACCTCACTCACTTTGTTTCTCTAAATCCTAAAGTGAGAGCAGACCTGTTGTCTAGCTGGAATTTCAAGTAGAGGACTCAAATTTGGCTGCAAAGATCAGTTACTCTCTGACAGGAGGCAGTAGCAAGGCATATGGGCAGGGGGCAACGAACAGCTCTCTAAGAAGAGAATGTCATTTTATATAGCGGTGCGGTGCCTAGCACAGGGGGTCCTGACCGTTGATTCCTTGTGACCTCGGGCAAGTCCCTTAATCTCTCTGTGGACTCAGGGCAGGGTTGCTGGGTGAAATTTAATGCCTTATCATGTACAAGGGGTCTCTAGGTGATTTAATGGTCCCCGTTAGCCCTAAACTCTATGAATTCTCCATCTGTAATGTGAGGTAAATAAACCTTTTTTCTACTCATTGTCTTTCTTGGGTATTTGGACTGCAAGCCCTTCAGGGCAGGAATTCTCTCTTGATGTGTGTGTCTCCCTCTATATAGAGACACACACCCATATTACCTACCACAATGGGGTCCTGATCTTGTCTGGTACAGTACTAAAAATAATAATCAATAATAATTGAGTGCCATAATAACAAATAGCCTATTTAATGTGGGAGATTGGATTTCATTGCACTACCAAAGCTATCTGACCCAACGCTATCAGCAGACATTGCCATTAGTATGGCAGTTGAGTCAACTGATGTACAAAAAGCATTGGAAATCTCATGGTTAATCACAGTCAGTCAGCTTGGATTCCAGCTTTGTCTCCATTGTTTACCAGGAACTGCATCCTGCCTGGCATGCTATGCAGAGACATCTAGTGGTTGAATAGTGTACCTCAGGTAAACATCCTTAACAAGTGGTGAATTGTTGTTCGGCCTGACTTGGAGAACATGTTGTTGCAAATGTTTTGGGATCCTTCATGAACGCTGATACATGTATGGTATCACTAACATCTACCAACACTGCCATCAGAGAGATCAAGAATCTGGATAAAGGAAACCGGGTGGGATTCAGTCATGAGCAGGGGAAAGTGGAAGTAAAGAAGGAAGGATGGCTGAGATCAAAAGCCATACCTGTGGAATAAAAGCAAGCGCAGGGCCCACTTCAGTTTTTGGAAGGAAAAATAAACAAATCTCAAACAGGAAAATCAAGGCAAAGCTTTCACCTCTTCTACAGTGATACATAGAAATACAGAGCAAGAGCTCCTGCTATTAAACAGAGCAGCTTTTAATGACATGAACCCAATCTGGCAAGCATTCCTTGCTAACAGTAGTGCTTACTGGGATGAGTAAGGGGACATGCTGGGAGCAAAGATGACCTTGTGGCTAAGGTCTTGTCTGCACATACACTTTGTACTGTTTTAACTAGACTAGTGTAGTTAAAGCAGCACGACTTCCCCAAAGATGGACACAGCTGTAATGCATACTATATATATACTATATACAGCAATATATGCAATAGAATGTGTACAAATGCTTATTATGTTATAGCTGTTCTCTTATGGGAAGGAAAATCTGCTCTATCAGTATAAGACACCTTTATACCAGTGTAACTGCATCTATGTTGGCTGTAACTATATCAATGTAACTATTTCAGTAAAATATCAACCCCCCTACTAATCCAAACAATGATATCCATTCAACTTTTGCATATGGATCAGGCCCGTTGCACTAGACTAGAACTTAAGATAGCCTGGTACCGTTCCTAGTACCATTGACGTCCTCTGTCAATGGGCAAATCACATTAGGCCTCATCCAACACACATTGAAGTCAATTAGAGTCTCCAACCACTGTTGAATCCGACCCTTGATCTCTCTGCATGTCAGCTGCTCATCTATAAAGTGGGGATAGTAATATTTTCTTTGTCTGTCCTGCATATTTGGATTGTAAAATCATCCAGGCAAGGAGATTGTCTCTTACTATGAGTATGTATAGCACCTTGCCCAGTAGAGACCTGATCTTGGTCAGGGCTTCTAGGTGCTGCTGCAATATAAATAATAAATATATTGGTAGTACATGTTTGCAGAATGAGGCCTGAAGTTTGGAAATTGTGCTGCTTTCCTCCTTCCACAGATAATAAACACAATTAATAGAAAGACAGTGCTCAGATGCAGTCATCCTCAGGTCTACTCCGGTATAACAAGCAAAGCAGAAACAAATGTGACAAATGATCGTTGGCTGATGAGTGATTTGACGGGAAAATCAAAGTTTGTTCCTTCCAAGGGGGAAGACATTTATCTTCTCCTCACTCCTAGCATCTGCTTTCACTGAAGTCGAAAGGTGAGGGTGATTAATCAAAAAGAGGACAAACTGTCGTGCTAAACAGATTCTGCGAGTGCGTGACAGGATCTCACTCCAGAAGAGCTGCAGGGCTGGGCCAAAGGCGAGAGATAATATTGTCCGCTTTTCTGCAGATACACAGGAAGGTCACCCAATGCAATGGAAGTTTAAATAAACAAGCTGTGCTCCGAGCTTGAGGAGTACTGCAGGGGGAGCTACACCCATCCAAAGGATGTTCCCCCAAAAGGGACATCATAAAAGGAAAAAGAACGAGGAGTCCTTGTGGCACCTTAGAGACTAACACATTTATTTGGGCATAAGCTATCGTGGGCTAAAACCCACTTCATCAGATGAATGGATTGGAAAATACAGCAAGAATATATATACAGAGAACATGAAAAGATGGGGGTTGCCACACCAACTCTAACGAGACAAATCAATTAAGGAGGGCTATTATCAGCAGGAGGAAAAACAATAACTTCTGTAGTGATAATCAGGATGGCCCATTTCAAACAGTTGGCAAGAAGGTGTGAGTAACAGTAAGGGGGAAAATTAGCATGGGGAAATAGTTTTAATTTGTGTAATGACCCATCCATTCCCAGTCTTTATTCAAGCCTAATTTAATGGGTGCCCAGTTTGCAAATTAATTCCAGTTTCTCATTGGAGTCAGGTTTTGAAGCTTTTGTTGAAGAATTGTGACTTTTAGGTCTGTAATAGTGTGTCCAGGGAGGCTGAAGTATTCTTCGACTCGTTTTTGAATGTTATAATTCTTGACGTCTGATTTGTGTCCATTTATTCTTTTGAGTAGAGTCCGTCCAGTTTTGCCAATGTACATGGCAGAGGGGCATTGCTGGCACATGATGGCAAAGATCACATTGGTAGATGTGCAGGTGAACAAGCCCTGATGGTGTGGCTGATGTGATTAGGTCCTATGATGGTGTCACTTGAATAGATATGCGAACAGAGTTAACAGTGGGCTTTGTTGCAAGGATAGGTTCCTGGGTTAGTGTTTTTGCTTTGTTGTGTGGTGTGTGGCTGCTGGTGAGTATTTGTTTCAGGCTGGGGGGCTGTCTGTAAGCGAGGACTGGTCTGTCTCCCACCATTGGTGAGAGTGAGGGATTGTCCTTCAGGATAGGTTGTAGATCCTTGATGATGTGCTGAAGAGGTTTCAGTTGGAGGCTGAAGGTGATGGCTAGTGGCGTTCTGTTACGTTCTTCGTTGGGCCTGTCCTGTAGTAGGTGACTTCTGGGTACTCTTCTGGCTCTGTCTGTTTCTTCACTTCAGCGGGTGGGTATTGTAGTTTTAAGAACGCTTGATAGCGATCTTGTAGGTGTTTGTGTCTATCAGAGGGATTGGAGAAAATGCAGTTGTATCTTAGAGCTTGGCTGTAGACACTGAATCACGTGATGTGGTCCGGATGAAATCTGGAGACCTGTAGGTAAGTATAGAGGTCAGTGGGTGTTTATGTGACCATCACTAAACAGCATTGTAATATCCAGGAAATAGATCTCTTGTGTGGACTGGTCCAGGCTGAGGTTGATGATGGGATGTAAATTGTTGAAATCCTGTTGGAATTCCTCAAGGACTTCTTTTCTCTGTGTCCAGATAATGAAGATATCATCAATGTAGTGCAAATAGAGTAGGGACATTAGGGGACGAGAGCTCAGAAAATGTTGTTCTAAGTCAGCCATAAAGATGTTGGCATACTGTGGGGCCAGGCGGGTATCCGTAGCAGTATTTGAAGGTAAAAGGAGGCTCGGGTAAGCCGGAGTCATAGGGGACCAAAAGCAAAAAATGCCAAGAGCTGCTGCTAAGGGACAGAGAGACAGGCCCCCTGGAGCTGTGCAGCTGAGTACAATGCCATGAGAAAAGCCTGCTAATCCCCCATTTACAAGGTGAGATTATGGAGCTGTGTAACAAAAGGTCTGAGGCATGGAAGGAGGACCGCTTTGTGATGAAGGGCCTAGGCTAGTGTGTAGAAGACTTAGTCTGAAACCGCAGCTCTGCGGTAACTCAGGGTGAGTGGCTTAATTTCTCCCTGCCTCGATCTGTAAAAGACGGGGGCAAAAATTCAACTTTCAAAAACTAAAACAAAACTCTGTTTTCAATGTGAAGTTAAATGATAAAATAGAATGTTTAAAAGGAAAATTTTTTTTTTTTGTTTCCTTCTAAAAAACGTTTTTCAGCCAAAAGGAAAAACAACAAGTGACCAGTGGTAGCTGAAGCACTTAGACCTACATCTGCAACAGTCTCCATTAACTCTGTGTGCCTCATCTGTGGGTATGCAGCACTGCTAGAAATCAGCTTCCGTGTGTCTCAAGTGAGGCACCCAAGATTTTCCTTGACTTCATTGCAGTCTTGGGTGCTCAGCACCTTGAAAATCAGGGCCCGTAGGTGTTTTGCAGAGGGCACCCAATATGGATGGACCCCTAAGCATTAGATCACTTGAAATCTAAATTACATCTTCTCTGTGCTGCTACGTCTTCATCTGTCATTCTAGGATTGTGCTTAGTAGCTTATTCCCTTTGGCTTTTACTAGACGAGTTTTAAATGTCTGAAGCTGAGCTGGAATTTTCCATGATTTGCTTTTTTTCAATTTGCAAATTTTTCTATGACAGTTTTACAATTTTGGGTACAATTTTCCAGTTATTTAATAAAACAACATTTTTTTACAATTAAAAAAAATTAAATTAAACAAAAATGTATGGTGCAAATTTTTATTTAGAAAAAAGTGGCATTTTTCTTTGAAAGAAGTTTAATGGAAAAGGTTTGCGCAGCGGTAGCCTCACAGCGAGGAGGAAGGGGGTTGTAATGTTTTGAGATGGAAACTCGGGTATCTATATTCTATTCTTGGCTCCTGAACTCTGTGATCTTGAATCCCGTGGCTTGGTTTATCCATCTGTAAAATGGAGATGTTTCAATAATCAATAAACAGTCTCAATGCCATGACTGGGATGTGAACAGTCCGGAGAATGTCTTGAGGGGACACCGAATAACTGATGTTTGAATGAAGTATTATTGTCATTAGTAGACAACATCGCGCTGTTTCAGCTAATAGGGCAGGGGTGGACAGACTTTTTGGCCTGAGGGCCACATCGAGGTTCAAAATTATATGGAGGGCCGGGTAGGGAAAGTTGTGCCTCCCCAAACAGCCTGGCCCTGCCCCCTATCTGACCTCCTCCCATTTCCCACCCCATGACTGCCCCCCTCAAAACCCCCGACCCATCCACCCCCCCATCGCTCCTTGTCCCCTCACCTCCCCCTTCAGAGACCCCTGCCCCTAATCACCCCCCCAGGATTCCACCCCCTATCCAACTCTCCTGCTCCCTGTCCCTTGACTGCCCTGACCCCTAGCCACACCCCCGTCCCTTACAGGCCCCCTGGGCCTCCCACACCTATCCAACCCCCCGTTCCCCATTCCCTGACTGCCCCCTGAGACCCTCTGCCCCTGTTCCAACCCCCCGGCCCTGGTCCCGGCCCCATTACCATGCTGCTCAGAGCAGCGTGTCGAGCCAGACACACTGCCACACTGATCTGCTGGAGCACACAGCCCCGCTCCCCAGAGCGCTGCTCGCACAGCACTGTGAGGTTGCGGGGGAAGAGAAGTAGCAGGGGAAGGGGGAGGGGCTAGCCTCCCCAGTCTGGGGCTAAGGGGCTGGACTGGACGAGCCCATGGGCCGGATGTGGCCCACAGGCCATAGTTTGCCCACCCATGTAATTGGATAATTAAGTTATCAATAACCGAGTTGGAGGATCTCATGATGGTTCCTTCTGGCTTTAAAGTCTATGAGTCTATGATGATCCAGGGGACTGGAATGCTTTCACATATGCATTCTGTGAAGTTTAATCATTTTCATCCATACATCTCAAGTACTTTACAAAAATTGTGTCCGCTTCTGGGCACCACATTTCAGGAAAGATGTGAACAAATTGGAGAAATTCCTGAGAAGAGCAATAGAAGTGATTAAAGGTCTAGAAAAAATTACCTATGAGGGAAGAATTTAAAAATTGGGTTTGTTTAGTCTGGAAAAGAGAACAGTGAGTGGGTGCATAAAAGGTTGTAGCAAGGAGGAGGGAGAAAAAATGTTCTTCTTAATCTCTGACAATAGGACAAGAAATAACGGGCTTAAATTGCAACAAGAGCCATTTAGTTTGAACATTAGGAAAAATTTCCTAACTATCAGGGTGGTTAAGCAGTGAAATAAATTGCCTAGTGAGGCCGTGGACTCTCCAACATTGCAGATTTTTAAGAACGGGTTAGACAAACACCTGTCAGGGAAGGTCTAGATAATACCTAGTCCTGCCCGACCTGCTTTGTGAACTGCATTAGGAATGAGGCCTTTCAAATGGGACTGTCCCCTTATACTCCCTGAGCAGATGTCTATAGCACTGAAGGTTGCGGCTTCTCTTCGCAATACCGCTTGTAAGCTTGCAGATGATGGTGGTACATATCACAGCTGGCCTGTGTCAGCTGACTGCACTCCAGCTATGGGGCTGTAAAATGTCAGTGTAAACATTCAGGCCTGGGTGTGGGCTCTAGGACCCTGCGAGGTGGGAGGGTCCCAGAGCTTGGGTTGCAACCTGAGCCCGAATGCCTACACTGCAATTAAAGAGTCTCTTAGCCTGAGTCCGATTCAGCTGGCCTGGGCCAGCCGCAGGCGTCTAATTGCAGTGTAGACATACCCTGGGCCTTTCACGTTTTAGATACTGAACTGGAGGTTAAGCTCAGAAAGTGAGGCATTTCACCAGTAGGAGGAGCTCTAGCCCCCCCACTACAGGACACGCAGCCTGTTCTCTGAGGGTAACAAGTGAGCCACATGAATAAGGGAGCGTGAGACTCACAAGATAAAAGATTATTGAATCATAGGATTGGAAGGGACCTCAAGAGATCATCTAGTCCAGTCTTCTGCACTCATGGCAGGACTAAGTATTATCTAGACCATCCCTGACAGGTGTTTGTCCAACCTGCTCTTAACACTCTCTAATAATGGAGTTTCCCTAGGCAATTTATTCCAGCGCTTCACCACTTTAAAATGACATTGAGCCCTTTTGCTTTTGCCAAAAGCGATAAAGTATTTGCTATCTATGTGGGATGCCAAAGTCAAAAGGTGTGTGGTGGGGGAGGAGTCTTCTGCTTGGGTGTGTGTGTGTGTGTGTGTGTGTGTGTTTGGACAAAAATTGCCTGCTAGGCAGGGGGCATGGCTATCTGAAAGTGGCAGAGCATCAGAGAGATGTTACCTGCCTGAACTGAGCTCGTAAGCCTGTCTCAAATGCTAGCCTGTGACTGTAGGGAGCTCTCTTCCATTAGCAGAGACATGGGGGAGCTTTTCCCTCACTAATTTCTCAGTGTCTACATATCTCAGGCTTGGAGAGGGGACGCTCAGGGATGCCTCCAGATTATCAGGATTTTCAGGGCTGTGAGATGCCAGACAGGGCAAGTGCAGCAGCTATAGCAAATGGTGTTACCATGGGAAAGAAGAGCAGAGCCATGGGTCACGTTACTATTATTTGCATTGCAGTAGTTCCCAGAGGCCCCAGTTAAGAGCTGGCTCTGATTGTTCCAGGCGCTGTACAGACACAGAGGGATGGTTACTGCCCCAAAGAGCCTACAAATGAAATGGACCAGATGAAGGGTGGGAGAGAGAAGTATTATCCTCATAACTTTACAGAGCGGGAAGTGAGGCACAGAGAGAGTAAGGGCAAGATCTCCAAAAAGATTTTGGCTCCTAACGTCCTCTGATAAATGAGAAAAAAACAATTAAAAATGATTTTGATTGCCACTTTGATTAAAAACTCCCATAAATAATATCACAGCCAAGTTCATGGAACATGCAAAATGGTTCAGTTTTGAACACACACAAAAAAACTCCGCCTGACTTTGACATTTCAGTTTTTTCCCTCATAATCATTTCCCCAGTTTTTCATCTGCGCTGGTTGTTATTATTATGTATTATTTGTATTGCAGTAGGCTCTAGAAGCCCTAGTCATGGATCAGGAACCTGTTGAGCTAGGTGCTGTACAAACAGAACAAAAGGAGTCCCTGTCTAAAGGAGCTTACAGTCTAAGAAATTGTTACTAGCTAGGCCTTGTCTGCACTGTTTCTTAGACTATGCGCTGAGTAATGACATGAGAGGATTCCATGTGTTTCAAACTAAATTGTCTCTTTATAGAGATGCTGGAACTACAGCTAGCTCCAGTCATGTGCACACAGACTGACTTCTGGGTGCCTCCTCCAAATTCTTCCCTCCTGCAATGTGTGCTCCTCCTTCTGAGTTCCACACAGCTTGCTATATGTGCTAGAGAACCTCCCCATCCCAAGACCTCTGTGGTGCCTCTAGAATGATTGTGAAACACATGGCATCCACACACAGACGTGTTCCCAGTGTAAGTGGGAGACCTGCTGACCACCCGTTCAGTCTGTACTAGTGGGAAGAGAGGGTGCTGGCACAACAGCAGTTCTGGTAGTCCTCCTGCTGTTGTCCTACAGTGACTGGTAGCCTTTCAAAATGTCCCAGGGTCCACTGCTTCCAAGAGGTGGACTGGGAGCTGTGGGATAGATAGTATTTCTCCCAGAGGACATTGCAACTGAAATGCTTGAGAACAACGCTTGGGGCAAGTACTGCAGTGGTTCCTAGCGTGGCGGGTGTGGAACCCCTCAGCCACGCGTGCGTACTCTGATCCTAATGAGCCAGTTCAACTCTTTAGTGCATCTATAACTCACTGTTCCGTGTGCCTGATGTTGCCCCCTTGGTACCTGAGCTGCAGAGGGTATGACACCACTACATCTGCTGGCTAGGGCATTTAATCCTTTTGCTCAGGCTGGAGGTGCGCATGCTTTCAGTGGAGCACGAGCCGGCTGCGGCCTAAGTCAGTAGCTATAGAAACAGGGTCCTAATGATCAGCACTGACATTACCACAGTGAGCTGGGTCGTCCGCAGTTCAGTTCCTTGTGGCTGGCTGTCACAGACACAGCCGTAATTGCTGGTCTTAGCAAAGGGGTCTCAAGGAGGGACTAGGACATGAATTTACCATAAAACGTTCCAAAGGTGAAGCTGAACCCCTCCCACAAAGGCAGTGAATGAAGAGAAATCTGGGCACCGCGCAAGCTGTGAGCCTGTGCTAACATCCTTTGAATAAATATTTGGATTTGGTGCTGGGGTGAGCTACAAACCAGTCTTTACAAGGGCTAGGTTCCCTTAGGTGTAGGTTTATGATGCTGAAACAGGAGGAAAAGGTATGGCATGGCTAAAGCACGTCTCCCCACGCCTGGCATTACACCACTGTTACAGTTAAAATCCCCCCTAGGAAAACATACCGCAGCCATGAGGTATGCCTGCCAGAAATTCAGTAGTCCTGTGTGATTTGCACTTCAGTGCATTTACATGTGTAAAGCTCCTTTCACCTTGCAGGACATCAGGCTGCTCTAGAAGCATAACACACTGATATGGGCCAGGATCACTTCATCTAGCTCTGAAATGCAGCCACTTCTGGAGCGAATCATACCACCTCTTAGCAGAGCTGCAAAACACTTTAGGACTGGAACTGAAGGAAAATAATGTACCTACTAAAATATTAATTGCAAAAGATTGCTTAGTCTAAATGTGCCTGGTTTTGGGTTCGCAAAAATGTGAAAGTGGAGCAATTTGACAAAGACTTTTCTGAAGTCCTGCGACTAAAGACAGGGAAATAACAATGAATCAGCCAGTAAAACAAATGACTCACAGGTCAGTTAGACCCAGCTGGGTATATATGAAGCTGCCGTAGATCTAACCATGCAGCTAGCTGCTCTGGCTAGGGGTAGGGCCACAAGGGCCTGTTAGGGAGCGTTAAGAAACATTCTTTTGGGCTGCCCTCTTGTTTCCCTCTCTCAGCAAAGCGCTTTGCTTGCTCGCATCAGAACGTTTTGCCACGCTCCTTCTGGCTCTCGCAAACTTGGAAGGGTCAGGCTAGGCGAACGCTCGCATGCGAGTCCTTCCGGGAACACCTGTCTGCCGTGGGAAGCTGAGATGATGAGTCAAAAAGTGGCAACTTTCCCTCTGAGTCAGAGTTTCATTGTTTCAGTGCAATGGGAGGAGAGCCCACGCTGGAAGAGATCAGGAGGTAAATGGGACATTTGCAACCTGAGAGCCAATGAGGCTTCATGCGAGAGTAGGAAGTTCTTAGTTCCAGGATCCCGGCCGAATTCCAGCTTGTGTTAATACTATGTTCTGACTACTGTCTACTGTGTAGGGTAAGGCACGTACAACACTGAATAGTGTTGCTCTTAGAGTTTGAGTCCACCCAGCACTTAAGAAGCACATGTTTATCGTTAAACATCTGAACAATCCCATCTCTGTGCAGATAAACTCCTAAGTACATGCTCAAAATTAAGTTCACGAGTAGGACTATTGAACTTCACAGGCGCTGCTCCCATGCTTAAAGTTAGGTATGTACTTTAGGGCTTAGCTGCTCCTTGTTACCCAGAGGTGGGTTAATTTCAATGGTAGATACAGTTAAGGGCCCCAAGTCTCTGCTGGTACATACTCAATTGACATCAATAGAGTTTACACCAGCAAAGAACGTATCCTTACATTTTTGTAGCACTTTGGGATGAAAAGCATGAAAAGTAACAACTCTATGGCCATATGGAGACTTCCAGGTTGTCATGGTGCTGCACGCCCAGCCATTCTGAACTTCCTCTTGTAGGAACCCAAATCCTGCAAAAAACACAGTCCTGTTTCTTGAGTTAAAGGAGACTCTTCCCTGGTTAACAGTAGTACAGAGCTTATGAAACACAGTAGAATAGTTCTGTTTGTGTCCAGTAGAGGGCAGTGGAAAACACATAACACAGTGAGGTACACAATAGTGTTATTACTAAATAGGATTGTAAGCCTACTCACCCTTTTTTTTTTAAGGAAGCAAATTTCCCTCGACTCTTGTTCAGACAGACACTTAGAATCACTTGGTTTTTTTTAGCAGACTATCACTCCGTATAGTCATGGTATTAGGGAGACAAGGTGGGTGAGGTAATATCTTTTACTGGTCCAATAAAAGATATTACCTCACCCACCTTGTCTCTCTAGTAGCTTGGGACCAACATAACTACGACAACACTGCGTAGTCATGGTAAGGTATTCACTGCCACGGGAGGTTACTGAGAGACGCTGTTGGCTGGCACTTTGAAAGGACTGGATTGTTTCATGTTTGCTGTGTTGTGGTAGCCGTGTTGGCCCTAGGATATTAGCGAGACAAGGTGGGTGAGGTAATACCTTTTATTAGGCCAACTTCTGTTGGTGAGAGACATAGGCTTTTAAGCTTACCCAGAGCTCTTCTTCAGGTCTGGGCAGATATTACCTCACCCATCTTGTCCCTGGGTTGCTTAAAGGCCACTGACAATGGCTGTAGCTGTCTAGACTAAGAGTAGGACAAGGGGATCAAGCTTCATGCTTCTGAACACCAGCTGATCTCCCGTAGGGGTCAGGAAGGCATTCCGTGTTGTCCATGTAGAGCATTGCACAGGCAGTTAGATGAAAAGAGAACTGGGGAGCGGCAGAGAGGTGCAGTGAATTCTGTTAGAGGCAAGCAACTAGAGTCTGCTTCAGTCTGGCAAATCATGTCGTCTTCAAACCATTAGTGGCTAAGGTTTACGTGGTGCCCTGTGTTTGTAAACAAAAGGGAAAATGAACCCAAGGAGCTCCCCGTCCTTGTTAAACTAAGGCCAGACAACATTCAGGTCCTGTGGCTGGTGCTCATGGGGTGAATTGTGCCAACAGCTGGCACAATACTCCTGGGTACATGCAAGCCCCCATTGCAGGTTGTAGCCTCAGGCTACAGTCTTACCCTAGACTTTGGTTGAATGCAGTTCTATGGGAATGTAACTGGAGAGTAGTCTGCACACAAAGACAGTGGGGTCAGGTGCTTAGAGCATTGTCTTGGGACTCAGAAGTCTCAATTCTATTCCTGGCTTTCCCAGTGGTTTGCTGTGTGACCTTGGGTAGAGCTCAGTGCCTCCATTTTCCCATCTGTAAAATGGGAATGATGATACTTCTTCCCCACCTCCTTTATTAACCACTTTGATTTCTAATGATAAAAGTGCTGTGGTGGAGGTAGGGGTTGTTATTACAGAGCCCAGTGCAAGGTGAGACAGCAAGTCTAGGGGCCCTTTTTCCTTTGGTCTAGGCTTGAGTTTGAAGCTGATTTAAGACAGGAGTAAAGCCGTCTAGCACCATCTTCAGTTTGGCACCCTGGGCAGCCAGTGCTGGGAGAGGCCCAGCATCCATGCAACAGGACAAGCCGTAGGGCCGGGTCAAGTTGAGTTTGCAGAGCTCGGGCTGGCGGGAAGCGGCAGGCCAGGACAGAAGTGTATTAGCAGAGCTGTGGAGGAGCGGATATCAAGGTCTTTGTGAGTCAGGACAGAAGGACATAGTGTGGGGGGAAAAGATAAGTAACATCTCAGCCATCAGTTCTCAGCCCATGGGATGGGCCTCCCAAGGAAGGTGCGGGAATGTGTCAAGGGAGGAATCAGCTGTGTCCTTTTTCTTTTCGGAAGAGCTCTGGCTGTCAGCCCCAAGCGGCTGGGTCTCATGCAGAAGGGAAGGGAGCAGGAATGAGGAATAGGAACCCCCTGAGAGAAGGAATAGGAACCCATGAGGAAGGTTTATCCAGTAGGCCCAAGAGTCTGGGGTCAGAGTAGGAAGGCTGCTGGAGGAGAAAGTTAAAGAAGCACGGGAGGAGGTATCCAGGGAAGACAGCAGTAGAGTTGGTGAAGACCCAGAACTTAAATGCTCGCTATAGGGCTCTGGACTGGAACCCAGTGCAGAGGGGGGGTTTGGATTCCCCTACCACGCAGAGTAGTGCTGACTGGGACAGTGAATAGGAAGACCGCCTGTGTCACTGCCAGCATGACTTTGGGCCGACGGTGTGAAGACAGCCTTAAGCTGCTTGTGCAGAGAGATTTTGAGACACGCCCCCAGCCCTGAAAGGTGTAATCCCGGCTGGAGCACCAAGTTGTGAAGCAGTCCTACCGCGACTCCAGGAGCGACGCTGGGTCCAAACCGCCCCAAACTTCGGCGTGATGGATACCTGTCTTTGGATGGTGTGGCTTGAACCCCGCTCTAATACAAACCACTAGGTGCTCATTCAAACCAGTCCAAGTTTTGAGGCTTGGCTGGCATCCTGCCCTGAAAAAAAGATGGTTCCAGTGCTGGTAAAAAGTGTTGTGTTAGCAGCTTTGGCAAATGAAGCTCTGTACTCACTCACAGCACAGATACAGTAAAAACGAGCAGTAGCCATTAGCCAATTATGTAGTAGCCTTCACTTAGGAGGACCTTCTCTAGAGACAAAGCCTCCATGGCCAGCCCATTCCTTGGTTTCTCTGCTGAGACTTCCGCCAGCAATACACTGGTGCCTGAGGGTTCTCGTGAACGAGGCTTCGATTCTATCATGGAGCTCATGGAATCTGTGACTTCCAGAGACCTCTGTGGCACGTTGCACTTCAGTCCTGGGCAGCAGGGCTGGAGCCGTCAGCTGGCGGCCCCCCTGTAGTTCCCCCCTCGCAGCTGCAATACAAAATACAATACAAAATAGTGCCGTGATTCTGATCTCTGGGGGAGCTGTGCCGATTTACATCAGCTAAGCATCTCCTGCCTTTGACTGCAATAGATTTACCCCAGCTGAGGATCTGGTCCCCTGTGTTGGTGATGTGAACCTGTGAGGTCCACAAAGAGTCATTAGGTGGTAAAAACGTGTGCCCCATCATTCCTCTAAAGCTATAACCCTTCTTCCTGCTTCCTGAAAGCACAACATGGACACTTCAGATATGCATAGGCCAGATCCTCAGCTGGGGCAAAGCAGTGTATTTCTGTTGACATGAATAGAGCTATGCTCGTTTATGCCTGCTGAGAGTCTGGCCTGTGGTGTGAGCTCCAGAGTAACTGGCCTCCAATAGGTGACCAAGCCACGTATTCAGCCTTGGCTAGCATCTACCCTGCATAAACTGGATCTGTGCAAAGCTACCCGTGTAAAAAACGAAACACACCCATTTTTATACATAGGCAGCTCTTATCTGGCAGGAAGGAGAAAGTCTGGGAGGAGTCAACACAAATAATCCCTGGACAATTCCCAAATTTCCCAGCTGCAAAAGTGTCACCGCTTCCCCACAGCAGACACAATGCCCTCTAGCTTTCCCACCTACTCTTCCCTCTGACCCCCGGCCCTGCAAACACAGAGTCCCGCACCCCCCGGTTCAACCAACAGTCATCGGCCACCTAGGGAGAATGGCCACAGTCCACAGGAGGAAGAGACGAACACATGCTCGCCAGGATAGGTGGCATTGGGAGGCCACCAAGGATTCAGGCAAGCTCCGCAGAAGGTGTGTGTTCGGTCATGCTGGGCCACAGGATACTGGCTTGCCAGTCTTCCATCCCACTCCCCTGGGCCTGTTCTCCTCTGTGGGGAGACTGCTCCTGTCTTGTCCTGAGGAGCGACGCCTGAAAATGGAAACAGAGTCAGGCTGCTATATCAGAGCCCAAGCCAACGCTGAGCAGGAACAGGGAACGGAGGAGCTGAGCAGGGGAGCAGACCCACAAGTTGCTTCAGGAGACTGTGCTAAGTCCCTATAAGCACAGGCTCTGCAGCAAAACCGATCCAGCCTCCTAGTATACGACCATTCCTTATAAGTAAGGCTGAGATTTTGTCCAGGATATTTTTAATAAAGTCAGGGACAGGTCACGGGCAACGTACAAAAATTCACAGAAGCCCGGGACCTGTCCCTGACTTTTACTAAAAATATCTCTGACGAAATAGGGAGGGAGGAGGGTCCAGCACCCACAGTTGCCGGGGCTCTTGGGTGCTGCCACCGGTGGCTGGGAGCTCCAGGGGTCCCCTCACTGTTGGTGGTGTTTGGGAACTCTGGGGTCCCCTTGCTGCTGGCAGTGGTTGGGAGCTCCAGGGGACCCCCTGCAGCCGCCATCGCTGGGCAGCTGCGAGGGGGGAACTACAGGGGGGCCGCCAGCTGACGGCTCCAGCCCTGCTGCCCAGGACTGAAGTGCAACGTGCCACAGAGGTCTCTGGAAGTCACAGATTCCATGAGCTCCATGACAGAATCGAAGCCTCGTTCACGAGAACCCTCAGGCACCTAGCCTGGAATTCTCACCCATGCCCAAGGGTATTAGCCTCCTGGGACAGGGCAGAGAGGCCTCGTGAGAAAGTTCAGGAGAGTCTGTGGACCCAATTGGCCCTGCTGCCCCTGCAGTATATGTCAGGCATGGAGAAGGGTGTTCAAAGGAGGAGACAGCCCGGTTCAGGGCTGCCCCCTCAGGAGAGCAGAGGGCTGCTTTTTCTGATGAGAAAGAGACGCAGGGTTGCAGTCCAGAGACTGAGGTTTGGGCTACGCTACGGACCTATATCGCTATAACGACACCACTCAGGGGTGTGAAAAATCAACCGTCCAGAGTGACAGAGTTATAGTGCCCTAACCCCTGTGTGGACAGCGCTATGTCGGCGGGAGAGCTCCTCTCATTGACACAGCTACTGCCTCAGGGAGGTGGATTAGCTACGCCGAGAGGAGAGTTCTCTCCTGGCAGCTCACAGTGTCTTCATTAAAGTGCAGCTGCGCTGAGGCAGTATTTGACATGTAAATGTGCCCTGAGTTGGCCTATTGGCCAGACAAGCCTCCTGCTGAATGGAACAGCCAGGCCCTGAGGATCAGCTGAAGCATGAACAAGCCCTGAATAGAAGGGCAGGATCCCATCAAAGATTCATGGGACGACCCTGTTTTGAGTTGTGGATTCTTGGCTCCTGATTTCTTGTGGACCCTCATGCCCCGGAAGGGTAGGGTGGAAGTGTCACTCGGCTGGAGGGTCCAGGCACTGCTACCTTGCACCCCACATGGCAACACATCAGCAGAAACCTGTGGCTAGGTGAGTCGTGCCCTGGTTGGCCACTGCAGAGACAGCCCCTGCCACAGCGCCCCTCTCTCACTGTGCCAGGTCAAATGTGAGTGTGTCACAGCAGCACGCTAGTGGGCCCCTCACACCCCTGGGGGAGACAGCTCAATGCCTCATCCAGGAGAGAGGTTCCTGGAGATGGAAACCTAGGAGCTGGAAAGCTCCTCAATGGGAGGTGGGCGCCGAACTCCCTTAAGCGCCTTTGGAAACCCCAGGACGAGTCAATTGCAAGGCGCTGTGCATGGAAAGAGGCAAAAGAAAGCGAGACTGGGCAGACCCCAAAAATAGGCCTGATGGCCTTAGAAGGCTTGATAGACTTCAGAGCACTGAGAAAGGATGAATGGCCCAATCCAACACGATGTCAAGGGATGGAATCGGGGGGAGTCTGAGCAAACCACACCTTGGGAGTCCATCTCTGTTCTTATACCCCATTGATCAGCCTGGCCTCTGAGCGCCTTCCAGGAGTGGGTTAAACCACAGAAGCACACAGCCAGTGTATGATCCAATCTGGACTTGCGGAAACAATAGGGTGCTTGCAGGTTTCAGACATGTTCATCAGGCTGCTTGGTCAGAACCACTGGGGGAAAGTTACGGCACTAGGACAGCTCGGCTGGGAATCCCTTATCCTGCCGAGCAGTTACTCCCCTGCGTAATCCCAGCATGAGTGAGCAATGGCTCGGCAATGTGTGTAAGGGGCGGAGAAGGAACGGTGGGAGGAAATAAGAAAACGGACGTGGCAGCTTCTGTCGAGCCCAGCATTCAGGCGATAAACACGTGTTTATTTGTAAATCCCAAATCCCATGTAAGAAGTAACATTCCAATAACGGAGGCAGAATGTTGCTGACGCCTGCCTTCAAGTTTGGGGTGAACGAAAACAAAAAGAGCCAACCACCCGGAACCCCCTTCTTTCTCTTCATAAAAATGTGATGGAAATTTCATATGTTGACGCTGATCCTAAACATTTCCTGGTAACATCTGGCAGTGGCTGAGGCTCTGTCCAGCCTATTTATATTCACAATGAGAACATTTTTTCCAGCCCTGTCAACAATTATTGCTCCCCTATGGTCAGAGGTCGGGCTTTGCTTATGCTGTAGAAACCCTATGCTTTGAGGTGCCTCCCTGGCCCTTGCTTTTTTCGAATGGGTCAGCGCAGAAAAACAAAATGACCACTGAAGCAGGAGGATGGACCCGGGGGTGGGTCTGCATTTTCGGCACATGAGGGAGCTGCCACTTTGATGGGGACGCAGTTTGATTCTTCCTCTCCACTCATTGGTGCAGGTTAGGGTGAAACTGACCAAGACATGTCCCAGCGTATGTGGGGACGTGGCTGCCTGGGGGGCTTGCCAGGATCCATTACTGGGAGGGAAATTGTGAAGGATGCACTGGGAACAAGTCACCTCCTTTGCATCAGAAAGCAAGGTTTCCTTTTTTTCTCCCTTCTGACGTCAGGGTTTATTGCATAAAGGCGGCATTTTGTGGGCTCTGCTCAAACTCTTGTTACTTCCCATTGGAAAAGACAGACAAAAAACCCCAAGAACCCCCCAAACCAGCCAGAGAAGCCTTTGATGATCCCAATAAAGCTCCAGGGGAAATCAAGAGGAAAACACTTCTCTGTTGCTGCCAAGTCCCTCAAGGTAGCTGCAAGCACGTGAAATGAGTAGCACTTTCTGAGTCAGCCTGTCCCCTTCCTTCCCTCATCCAATAATAGTCCATTTATGCTGCTCTTTCTGGCCTGGATCTTTTGTTTACATGGGAAGCCAGTCTGTACTATTACCCCAGTTTTACAGAGGAGAAAACTGAGGTGACATGTTTGCCCAATGTCCCCAGACAGATCACTGGACGTACGTGTACATGAAATAAATATACCTTCATCCCAAGTATTGGAACCTAGATAGACAGAGGTATGATTAGTATTTGTATCCTCATAGTTCCTAGTGGCTCCAGTCGGGGACTAGAACTTCATTGTGCTAGGTGCTGTACAAACAGAGAACAAAAGGACCATCCCTCTCCCAAAGAGCTGACAATCTCAGCATAAGAGTGATGACAACAGATGGATACAGACCGAGTGACGGAGTACAAGGGAACAGCAAGACAGTATTGATCAGTATTGGTGGTTGTCTGATCTAGAACTCACTGGATGGATGGATTCCTGGAGCTTTGGAAGAGGGATTTCATTTACAGGATCTTAGTGCCATTCAATGAATTTCACCCTATAGGACAGGAAATATCCTGGCCAAGAGAGCTGCAATTCTTATGCTCCAGGAGGATAGATAGATGGATACGTTTACAAGCCCCTCTGGAAGGCCTCATACACACTCTCCTTGGGTGTTTTTAGTCCTTTCTGGATCATATTTTCTGTGTCTTTCAATGTTACTGAGGGATCCTTAACCCTCACCAGCCATGCACCTAAAGCTGAAAAACAAGCATATTCCACAGAGGGAATTAATAAATTGTCTTTTTGGCTCTTCATCCACTGTGTGCCAGGCAGACACCAAAGCACTGTCTTTCATTGCATCTTCCAGTACCGCATGCCAACTCATCCACTTTGGGTCTTATTCAAATCCCTGTGAAGTAAATGGAGAGATTTCTACTGGCTTCCATAGGAATTGGAGAGGGCTCCTGACTCCATGTTATTTTATGAGTCCACAAGCCTGGGTGAGAATCTGAATTTCCATTTCACAGGAAATTCTGCAATTTCAAAAAAAATTCTGTTTCCAAAAGGGAATGAAAACAAAAGATTTCAAATCAAATCCATTCCCGTGAAATGAATTTCCCCAACCCAAACACCTTCACTTTGGGCTGATCGAAACATGTTGTTTCACTAAATGTTAAAAGGTTTCTTTCTGGTGTTGATCTCTTAGAGCTTTTTTTTTTTTAATTTATAAAAATGAATTTTATTTTGTAAAGTGGATATGAAATGAAAAATTAAAATGTTCCACGCTGAAAATGCCAACATGGGAAGTTTGGACGTTATCAAAATATTTCATGTTGGTCTTCGTTTCCAAAACAAAATGAGGTCGAGATTGACAAATTTTTAGAAATGTTTCAATTTTGGCAAAAATGGCATTTCAATTTAAAAAAAGAAATATAGGAAAACATTTCTGATTATTTCTAGTCCAGTGCTTGATACAGTGTGTCTGTCTGTCTTTTGGCAGCCAGTTCCTAGTCGTTAGGAACAGCTTTATCAAGCATCCTAATGACAAACAGAATCCTGTGACAGCCCCTGCCTCCTGAATGGGGAAGCAGACTTGGAAGGGAATTGGCATATGTGTATCTGAATACATAACAGAAGTTTGTGTGAGCCTTATTGTGTAACATAGGACCCAAATTAATTAAGTGAAAGGGGGAAAAGGGTTCGATTCCTTGGTACTGCTCTTGCGAAGCATCGGTAAAAGAAGCCAAAGCCAACTTAGCCTTAGGGTAAGCGGAGGCATGAAAATGAGTCAGAATCTGGCACTAGCAGAAATTGCTTAATCATGTCTTTCCCAGGGCACAGCTGTGCACCCGGGGCGTCATAAGCTAGTAGTGAGGTATGTTGGCATCCACAGGCCTGTGTACTTTGTCTGTTTCACTCTAATCTACTTCAGCAGCTCAAACAGGCCTGGTCCCTGAACCTCTCTCTCTCTCTCTGTTCCCTGCATGTGTATGTCTCTACACACACAGTAAACCCTTGCTATTTCCCAGTAATGATTATGAGACCAATTGTAACTGCAAATCAGCAAGAAGGGAAATGCATGCCATGCAAAGAGCAAGCACCACCCAACGTCCTTTGTACATTTATCCCATGCTTTTGATTCTTCCTGACAACACTTTGCAGAGGACCAGTCAATGTTCTGTCATGTATATCATACAAGCCCGCACCACAGCACCCCCTGTTAAATCTCTGCATGGCTGGAGAGACCATCCCTTGTTTGTATAGGCCTTATGGAGCCTGTGGACTAGCAGGATGTGACCTAGCGAGGTTCTGGAGTATACAGGCTACACAGTGGGCATCAAGAACAAGCCAGTGCTCACTGCCCCAGATAACCGTGAGATCTTCCTATACTTAGGGTGTGTCTATGCTGGAGGTAGACGATGTAATTTCCATAACATATCCATGCTAGCTGTGATTAAGAGTATCTGGGGCAATACAAGTGAAAGAGACCTCCCCAAATATGATCCCATGTCAGACGCTAGGCGCCTGCTCGGGATGCTAGTCCTACCCACCACTTGTGCCAACACAGCTACACTTCTGTTTTTTGGGCGCTAGCTTGGATCAGCGTTTGCCCGAGTGACGCCATCTTGCGCCCGTGCAGGTTTACCTGTAGAACAGGCAGCACGGGGGGACCATTGCCAACATGGGGAGGCAGACGAGCTACAAGCTCTCTCTCTCCAAAATGTACAAAAGCGAATAGTGATTTTGGGCAGTGCAGCTTTTGCCTGCCAGCACTGAGAGGCCTTAAAGGAGACTGACTTTCAAAGGGCGGGGGCACGATGGGCTCTCAATAGATCAACCTTCCTTCCCTTGGCAATTGTCTAGATCTGTCGTTACCTATCAACATTAAGCAGAAGATAAACTAATCCTGTAAGCCAGTTCTTTCGGCACCATAAAAACCCTTCTTTCTAGTTATCAAGAGGCAATCCGTGGAAGATAATCCTTTCGTTTAGTCTTGACCACACTGAGCCTTGGTAGTTCCTGAGATTAACTGATTAAAGCCAAATATTCCTCCTCCTCCCCTGCTGCCCTTCTCCTTTGCAGACCACTTGAAGCAAACGACTCCTCGCTTTCTCAGCTATCTGCAGTCCTTTTTGCTTCCTAGTTGGCTCCTAGGCTCTGACTTTCTGACGGGGTTGGCTTCCGTGCAGTTCAGATTCTCAACTCTCCAGAGCAGGATAAAAGGCCCCGGTCAGCTGATCATCACTTCCCGCAGTATAAAGAAGATGCCTTCCAGAAGGATTCTGTACAGTTCCAGTTTGTCCTTGTAGGCACAGGCATCGACTTTCAGCTTTTCCCGGGGGCGCCCCACTTCTGCTCTGCCCCACGACCCCGCCCCCACTCCACCCCTTCCCCCAAGGCCCTGACCTCTCTCTGCCTCTTTTTGCTCCTCTCCTCCCCCAAAACCTCCCTCCCGTTGCTGAACAGCTGATCGGCGGTGGGTGGGAGGTGCTGGCGGTGTGGGGGAAAAGCTGATTGGTGTGTGGCTGGTGGGCACTGAGCACTCACAATTTTTTTCCATGGGTGACCCAGCCCCGGAGCACCCATGGAGTCGGCCCCTATGCCTGTAGGAACACCACATTTTTATCAGGAAAGGTACTTCCAAAAGTTCATAGATTCCAAGGCCAAGAAGGACCATTGTGTAACACAGGCCATGAGATGTCCTCAGAATAATTCTGGTTTGAACCAGAGTCTGTCTTCAAGGAAAACATTTCGGAACCAGCCGTTAGATCAGATGACCAAGGAACGTGATAGGTTCTGCGTCTGTCAATGGCGTTTGCATGTCTCTCTAAAATAGACTCCAGGTCACCCGCAGGTTGCTGAGCTCACTGCAGGGAGAAGAGTAGGCGCTTGGACCACTGTCCATGAAGGCTCTGTCTCCCCACCCCCGCATCTCTCACTGCAGTGCACTGGCTTCCCCACCCCAGAAATGGCTGCATTTCTGGATGGATAGAGTGATTTCTGGATGTAAGAACGCTACTGTGTAGTGTGATGGAGTCAGACCAGAAGGGTAGAGGAGAGTGCTGGAAGGCAGGTATATCAGCCTCAGGCTGTGAAGGTCCCTGTTCCCTGGATAGCCAAGCAAAGGCTACTCCAGGCCAATCAAGACACCTGACGCCAATTAACCAGTTAAGGTTGTTAAGGTAATGCCGGCACCTGATCCCAATTAACTGGCAAAGGTCAGTTAAGGCTGTTAGGTTAATGGAGACAGGAGGAGCCAATCAGGGTCTCACTCAGACTGTTTAAAATCTCTCCTTGCAAGTTCCCTCAGGGGGGAGCCAAAGAGAAAGGAGCTGGAGGAGAGGAAGCTTTGCTGCAACCTGAGGTAAGGGTGAAGCTAGGAAGAGGGAACCTTGGGGAAGTGGCCCACGGAATCAAAGCAGCATTAGTGCTGGAGGGAAAACCACCAACAGCTGCTACCATTAGGGTCCTTGGGCTGGAACTCGGAGTACAGGGCAGGCCTGGGTTTACCCCATCTCCCTCCATACTCTACAGAAATCCTCTTCAGAGGAGGAATGAGTCTTAGTAAAGTCAGGAGGCTGAACTGTGCTTACTGAGCTCCACGGAGCAACAAAGACTGTGGGGTATTCCCGCTTTCAACCTCCCATACTGGCCTGTGATGAAGATAGCTCACTAGGCAGTGACTCTTGCCATTATACTGAGAAAGGGAGGTCACTCTGGGGCCTAAACTAGTTTCTGAGGCTCCTTAATCGGCCAGGAAGCACGGGACCCACAAATATAGATTTGGAGCTTTGTCACAGTAGACATGAAATGATGAGCCTGATCCCCACCGGGCATAAATCCATTGACATCAAGGAAGCAATGCCAATTTACATCAGCTGAGGATCTGACCCGGCAGCATTCCTGGGACTCTCCCTTGCCTCCTGTCCTTTCCAGAGGATGTTTCCAGCAGCTCCTGGTGACCACAGAGCTCTTAGCTCAGGCCCGTTTTGTCCCTAGCATCCAGTAGATAGCTCTGGATGTCAGGCAGGAGGGAGGTGACCGGGAATAAAGGGAATTTGCCTTCACTGGTTTCTATAGGGAGTACAGCCCCTATCAGCAGCTAGTGCCTGCCTCTTCTCTGGTCAGCCCCAAACTGAGCTACGTTCCCTCCTTTTCTCTCCTCTCCCAGCCTGGCACTGGCTACAGGTATGATGGTTCGGGGCTAGTGGGCCCAAAGCCTTTCTTTAAGCCCTCCCACGCTGGTGGGGTTTTTCTCTGCTGCTCCACATACTAACACTAGCTTGATAAGAGCTAGCATGAGTACGTGCTCATGAGCAGGGCAACCCCGCACTTGGCCTGTAGTGTAGACAGCCTGTGAGTGAGACTGCAGGGGGTACGATGGGAGACTGTGACAGCCAGTGTGTGACTGACAGAGAGGGACCCCTGTGTGACTGTCACCACCACGAGGGACACTTGGCAGATATGCAGCCGGTGTTAGGGTGAGGTGAAGGCAGCTCTCCTTTCTCTCCCCAGGTGAATAAGCAGGACTGACTGCCTCATCTTGTGCTGACCCTGGGCTGGTTCAGTAAGAATTCCCCCTCCTGTTTCATTGCACTAGGACCCCTGTTCCAGTCCCTGACCTCTCTGCTGTAATACCAATCAGTAGCTGTTTCAGGGCTGGTGAGTTCTCGTGGACTGAAGCCACCCCCCACAGCCAGCAGGGTGTGACCTTTGGCCACTACCTACCTGGATTTAACTCAGGGGCCTAACAGTGAAAGGCTGTACATCCCAATGGATTCCCCTTTCAGAAAATCACAGAGTTTAAGGCTAGACAAGACCATCATGTTCATCTACTGCAGTGGTTCCCAAACTTTAACAACCCACGAACCTCTTTCATTAAAATATCAAGTCTTGCAAACCTCCTCCTAAAAATGAATATTTCCAGGGATTTTCTCCTTTACCTGGATATAAATTATAAAACCAGTGATCTTGGAAATATAAAATTTATTTGTATGACATACTTATTACTTTCTATTTATTTATTATTATTATTTATCATTACAGTATTTTGATTACTTTATGAAAATGGGAACACTCTTCCAAGAACTCATTTTCATAGCTTGTATCACTTTGAATAAGCTTGTTATAAGACAAGGCTCCTACGTTTCATCAAGGAGTATCAGATGTGAAACAGCGTGAAGGTATTTAAGAAGCCAACTCAAAGAATTCCTCCTACACAAGCATTCAGGTCTTGAGCAGTCCAGGCAAACTACATACGTTACAACAAAGCTTAAATTTGTTTTTCATAATAATTTTAAAAACAATACTAGCTGCCTGTTTTATTTTTAAAACAGCAAAAAATATTCACCTCCCTTTCCATTTCTTATAAGGAGTCTTGAAGTTTAAATCTCCTCAGTGTCATAGAGATGCTCGCTTTGATCTGCTTAGCTCTTGGAAGTCCAAGGGCTCTGGGCTGCTGGCCCCATGCTGCCCGGGGTCTCTAGGGACAGCTCTGTCCACCGTTAGGGATTTTTTTCCTGAGAACCCCCTGTAACATTTTGTTTACCCTCAGGGCTTCACAAACCCCAGTTCGGGAACCACTGATCTACTGTGACCTCCTGAATAACACAAGCCATTGCACTGGATGTGTTGGGTCCTGTACTGGTTTTTGTCTCTCCTTTTTACTGCCTCCCTGGTGATAATGTCGTCCCTGGGAGGTAGAATAGTGCCTGTTTGGGAGTCAGTGTCAACATCCCTGGGATGATGCTTCAGAATTGATTGAGTTCAGTATCGATTCTGTATGCATGGCTCAGGTGTGATCATAATGGGGCACAGCACTCGACAGCTGAGTACCACAGGGGGAGACCGATTGCTCCGAGTCTTTTGTGGGCAGCTCCCCTGATCAGTTTCTGGAGTACACAGTTCCCGGAGTTCACTTTTTCTTTTCGGCTCCTGGATGGGCTCCTTGAAGGCCAGCATCCAGTCTAAAGCGACTTCAAGGTACACCGGCTGTTCAGAGTGCTCAAGGATTGTTCCCACACTGGATAGCTGGACTTTTTGCTTGGACTGACGGAAAGTACATGTTTGTGTCTTCCCAGGGTTGGCATTCGGGAACTGTGTATGATAATATTCTCCAAGTACTCTCAGGGAGCCGGTTAGAATGTCCTCAAATCTTTCTAACTGAGTGGCAATGCAAAGATCATCCACATAAATGAGTCTTCACATGTTGGGGAAATGTGTATAGGCAATGAACAGCCAGGGTACTAGCACTAAGCATTCCATTGATTGGCTGCTCTTTTGGGATCTCTCTCATAAACATTTCCCCAAGCCCAACAGTTTCTTCACCGACGAGATCGGAGTCAAACAGCTCTAAATATCTCTTAAATAATTGGCTTGTGTGTTCTGAAAGCCTAGGTAGATATAGTGTCCAACATCTCCTAGGGATGTGCTTTGGACACCCTTCGACACCAGGGAGACAAATTTCTCCATAGTGCACAAGTCTTGGACTAATATTACAGATGGATTCCTCCAGTTCAGAGATAAAGCCTTCCTGAAAATGAATATTGGCAGGTACTTTGTTTCCCTGGATTGCATTGCAGCCTCTGTTGTGACTTGCACTGCTGCAACCTTGGGGTGACCTCCCTTCGGAAGTTGCCTGTATTTTCAGAGGTGACCCAGGCTAGGTTGAGAGTGTATCCCTTGGTCCATCATGCACTTTGGAAGGCACGTTTGTGCTCAGGGCCCTCCTTGGCCATTTTGGTGCCTCATGCAGCCTCCCATGGGGAGGCTGTGTGGGGCCCCAGGCCTCTGCGCCGGGTGGGGGGATGGGCAGGGGGGAACTGCCCCCCACCCCCAGCTCTCTCTGCTCCCCTGGCTCCCAGCCTTGGGGGAAAGGGAGAACCACCCCCCCAGCACACCCCAGCAGCGCCAATGGGGCCAGGTTGCTGCACTTCCCGCTGCCGGTGAGTACAGGCCCAGCCCTGTTGCAGAGCTCAGGGGATTGGGGGCGGGTCTGGGGTGGAGCAGGGGAGGGGACTTTGAAGAAGGGGTGGGGGTGGGGCGGAGCAGGGGCAGAGGCCCTGGGGAAGAGCCAGAGTAGGGGCTGGAGCAGCACACAGCTGCGCAGGGAACCAAGAAATGTGGTGCCTCAAATTTCCTGGTGCCCTATGCAGTTGCGTATGGGAAGGGATGGCCCTGTTTGTGCTTAGGATTGTAGAGCAGGGCCAGGTTGGTTGTTGCTGCTTGCTTCTCCACTTCTCCCCCATTGTTGTCATTGCTCACAGACCCTGGTCATTGGTGGGCAGGACTGACCCTGGGACCTCTGGAGCTAAACACATGAGTCTCTACTGCATGAGCTAAAAGCCTCAGGCCCCTTAGCTAAGGCTGTTGGAGACTCATTAATGCCTAAGTGGTCTCGGTGCCAGTAGAGGGGACAAAGCACCACACCAAGGAGGCGGGTGGGTTACACTAGGATACCCCACATGGTGCCCTGATGGAAGTTGCCCCTGGTGGTTTGTAAACAGAAACTACCGCGGCAGTTTGGTCCATTTTAATTGTGCTAAGTTCCATTGCAGCACGGTGTTTCACAGCAGCATTTTTCACGGGTCTTTTGCCACGTGCAAGTATCATGCTGTCATAGGGGCTGCTGTCGATGTTCACAGCAGTATGCATACCGGGGCTGCTTGGTGCTCTTGTCCATTTGTGTGTCTTCTTGCAAACATAGGGTGTCTGCTTTCATGCCAGAGAATCGCCTACACCTTGGAACGGGTGGTTCTAAGAGCCATCTTTGGTTAAGGCCCTAAAAAGGGATATTTATGTCGACATCTATGCCAATGTCTTCTATTGCTATCTGCATGCCTGTTATTGGCTTTGATCTCTCCCGTCTTTAATTGCAGTGGAGGAGTAAGAGGGGTCACTATCTGACGCATCCCCAGTTAATTGGTTAAGAGGATAGGTTGTTTGTTCAAGGTCAGAAGCAAAATCAGGAATAAAACCCAGGTATCCTGGCTCTCCGTCCTCTGTGATCACTGCTTCTAGTCTGGGAAAGGAAAAGCATAAAATAGTTACATATCTCGATACTGGTGATTGTAATCTTTCCATTGTAGCTATTGGCAGTATCTTCATTCTAAGTGTAAGTATAAGTGGCAGCAAAGAGGAAGACTGATCATGGGTTTAAGGCGTAGAGTAGGCCTCAGGAGATCCAGGTTGTTTTTTTGGCTTTGCTATATGTTTCCTGTGAGAACTTTAGCAAGTCATTGAATCCGTCTGTGCAGCGGTTTCCCATCTGCAAAATATGGATCGGAATATTATTTTCTCTCATCCTGTTGCCGAGTTTGTCTGTTTAGATTGTACACATTTTGGGGCAGGAACTGTCTCTTCCAATGAACATAACAGTCGTAATGCCCAGTTCTTATACAATGCTTTTTGTCAGTCGATCTCAAAGTGTTTTACAAAAGTCGTCAGTATCATTATCTCAATTTTACAGATGGGGAAACTGAGGCACCAATGGGTGCCATGACATGCTAAATGTCAGCAAACAGGCTAGTTTAAGAGCTAGAATAGAACCAAAGTCTCACGAAGGCCTTTAGGTACTATTGAATTAGTATTGCTACTCTTATAACAACAGTACAATAATACTAGCTCAAAGCATGACTTTACTGCAGTGATGCTGCAAGATCTGAGATAGAAGAGATAGATAGATCTGAGATAGAAGTGTTGGGAATTTTTAAAACAAAAAAGTGGGTTTTTTAAAAATAAAAAATTACCGCTTTTCAACACTTTCCACAAAAAAATCAACATTATCTAACTTTCTGTTTTTGCCAAAAAAATCACTACATTTCTTAAATCAAAGCACTACTTGTCATTTTAGCGAAAACACCATAGAAAATATTATCCGAACATTTATCAAGCATATTCCTTTACAAAAATCCAGATGTTGCTAAATGAAAAACATCAATAACTATTTTCATGATGATCTGGAGAAAAAATTTTGATGCAATAATTTTGCAAGAAATTCTCCAAAACAAAAAGCGTTTCCCCGCCACCAATTTCAAAATGAAAAGTTCTACTTTTTTCACTGAACTAGTTTTTCATTTTGCCACTAATTCTCATTTTGGATGATCACTATAGAATCCTGTAGCATTTCTTGTTGTTATTATTGTTACCTGCATCATAAACCGAGAACATCATGTCATGGAAACTACCATGAAAAACTTATCTGAAATTCCATGTCATAATTTTAGAAGTGCAAAGCTGTCCCGAATTGTATTGAATAATTTTTATGCATCTGGTCCAAGCAGGTGGTAAGTAATATATCTTTTGGGATATGTCTGCTTTCAGCTATCATCACATAGTGCATTAGTTGCCTTAAATCATGTATAATTTGGCAGAAGCTATTGATACGTGTCAGCAAGCAATTTATTCTACTTCACTGTTGTCTGATAAGGAAAGACTCTTTGCCCCAGTGAAGGAATTTCAGCTCTCGAGAGCTTGAAGGTTATCAACATTTCAAATCTTGGGGCAATGTGTCTGGAAAGCATAACAGACAGACTATTATTCCTGACAGCGTTCTTTTAAAACATGTTTCCCTTGTGTGGGAGATTGTACAGGATGGTGGGTATTTCTCCAGGTTTCTAGTTTAATCCATTTGGAAATGGTTAACATGAAACAGATCTCTCATTGCAACCAACACAGACCACGGATTGTTAAGGGCAGTGAAAAGCTGTCACAAAAGTATGTGATCTTCTTGGGTACTGCGGCAATCATTGTAATGTGGAATATGGATAGAGTGCCTTTCAGCCCAAAGGATCCCTGACCATTTCATGCACACAATGCCATTAAAATGCAGCTACTTCTGGATGGTGGCGAGGGTGTGCAGTGCATTGAATGACAGCTGGAGAAAGAATGAACTTTTCCAAACACCCCGGGACATCTTGTGCAAAAAAAATGCCCTGGGAACTTTCACATATTCCTGCAGAGCAGGCACGACTTTGGGTTGAAAAGTCTCATATGGAAAACTTTCATGCTATAAGCAGCTAAATGTATTTCGTTTGGGAGGATGCAGAGCTAACCTGGTCCTACAGGGACGTGAACCTGTGGTTCTAGGAAGTGCAACCCTGTGGCGTAGTCCAGTAAAGCGCCCCATGCAACTATTAGCCACCGGACTGCGATAGCCCCGTATTTTTATATGCATTATGGTAGTGTTATGGGGCCCCTGACCAAGACAGAGCCCAAATCATACAAGAGACTGTATATACACACGACTGGAGACAGTGCCTCCACTAGAGAGGTTACAGTTCAACTAGACAGACAGGGTAGGAGAAGGAGCATAAATATTCAGCTGCTTCATAGCAAATAATTAAAAACCACTCCACTCCGCTTGGAATGAATGAGTGGGAGGAGGGACGCAAGGAAGAGGTTCCAACTGGTTAACGTTTGATGACCGTCTTCAGTCGTTTGTTTTTTATCTCCTGGTTTTAATGGTCACCCCTTTCTAGCTATGGCAAGTGTGGTGTCCTGAGCTCTGACCCTATTTTCTGTGTATGAGCCTTCGAAAGGGTAGAGGGATAGTTCAATGGTTTGAGCATTGGCCTTCTAAACTGAGGGTTGTGAGCTCAATCCTTGAGGGGGACATTTAGGAATATGGGACAAAAATCTGTTGGCTGATTTAGTTGGGGGTTGGTCTTGCTTTGAGCAGGGGGTTGGACTAGATAATCTCCTGAGGTCCCTTCCAACCCTCATAGTCTATGGAAATCAGCTTGCAGGTGTACTGTAGAGCTGGACTGTGCGATGGTGGAGTTGTGGGGAGAAGGATTCAGCAGCCAGGGCTGACTCTAGGCACCAGCAAAGCAAGGACATGTTTAGGGTGGCAGATTTCCAGGAGCAACATTCTGCCGCTGACTCCAAGGGTGCTCTGGGGCTGGAGCACCCATGGGGAAAAATTGGTGGCTGACCTGCACCCACCAGCAGCTCCCCACCCCAGCTCACTTCTGCCTCTGCTTCTCTCCTTCCCAGGCTTGCTGCAAAACAGCAGGGAGAGGCAAAGTGGTGGCATGCTTGGGGCAGGGGAGCAGTTCCTCTGCCTCACCCAGAGGGTTACTTCCTGTGGCCATCCCCATGCTCCCTTTCCTAGCTCTGCTCTGCTCTGCCTGCTTCCCTGAGCGCTCTGCTTCTCCCCTCTCCCTCCCAGGCTTGCTGTGCAAAACAGCTGTTTTGCATGGGTGGCAGGGAGGGGTAGGAGGGGAAAAGCTCCACGCCCAGGGAAGGAGGGTTTGGAATGGGGCAGGGAATGGGCAGAATTGGGGCAGGGCTGGGGGCAGGGAGGTGCAAAAAGAAAGTGGGGGGACAGCTAAAAATTTTTTTGCTTGGGGCGGCAAAAAACCTAGAGCCAGCCCTGCAGCTGGCAAAGTGTGGGTCACATCTGCCTGTAATGGCTCACTAGCGATAAAAACCTACTACTGCTGTTGGCTAAGAACATTAGTCCTTTAGTTCAAGTGCTGGGGGGCTGGACTGTAGTAATCAAGGTCCTACATCAAAAACCTGTTACATATGGACAGCACACCAAAGCAGGGTCCAATTAAGGCAATCCGAAGCTCTAGTGCACTCTACGTAGGGGCCCCTCACACCCTCCTGCCCTTCCTTGGAGTGTCAATAGCTTTCCGAGCTGAGATGAATGGAGGGATCCACATTTCTTGGAGCTATTGTTTCAGGCTCTCTGCAGACTCAGTCAGATGTCAGGTTTTTTCTTTACACTGGTGAAGGCGAGAAGCATTTCTGTTTAAATGAAAGCTCAGATTCCTATCTGCTCTGTGACTCCGGGAGCTGGGGCCTTAGGCATGGGTCTGTAGTTCCAGTGCCTTTACCTGGCCCTTTAATTCTGCCATCCTAGCTAAGCCAGCACCTTATAGCTCCTTGGTAATTCTCCAGGTATAGTCAGCAAGGAGGGAAATGACAAAACGCTCCGATATTTCTAACATGTCAAGTTGGAACACACACGACCAACCTCAATATAAAACAGATGCACAAGTGCAGCCTGGGAGGTATAAATTATAGACTGGGAGCTGTCATCACATCTCCTTGCTGTCACATTTTATTGCCCTGCTCTTGTCAGGGCATAGCGGTGGCCGGTTGGCAAGACATTTCCCATTTGGGTGGGTGGCACCCAGCTTTAAAACAAGCCATGAAAAGCCTCCTGTGTCTGAGCCTTCATGTTAATCTAGAAAGACAGTCATGGATACTGGACCAACTCCTCAAATGACGTAGGTGTAGTTCTATGGATCTTATCCATATGTTTAGAAATAATAGTGTAGAGGGAAAATCACCTCTAGAATGTCCTATTATGCTGACTTTAGTCCCTTCTACTCCATAAGAGGAAGTGAAGATTGGACAGTTATTTTGACCGCTTCTCAGTTCAATTATAGGTATACCCATCCTTACAACTCTTCTCTTATTCCTTTGTATTTGTCCCATTCCCCTCTTTCTTCTCCCATGACACAGGAGCAACTATGTTCTCTGGGATCAAAGAGAAACCTTGCTAGGGGCACGTGAACCTCAACAAATGCCCATATTGCTGCTACGTTTGGGATATGGACCTCTGTTCATTAGTAACCACCATTTGCATAATCATACTCAGGATTAGTGATTTAGGCCAGAATTGAACCACTAACTCAGGGGTGAAAGACACCTTTCACAACACCCATTCCCTAAAACATCCACTTCCTCCCAGCTGAAACACAGCTGACTAGCTTTTGTGCAGGGTAGGTGTAGCTGTGTCTGTTCCAGAACAAAAATATTACCTCACCCACCTTGTCTCACTCATTTGCTTTGTTTCTTTTTAACTCTTCAATTAGTTTTCCCACAATAACAACAACCTCCCAGAAAGAGTAACTTAAGTCTGGTCTACAACTAAAATTTAGGCCAACATAGCTACATCAGTCAAGGGTATAAAAACTCCACCCACTGAGGGCAGTAGCTAAGCCAATCTATTCCTCGGTATAAACAGAGCTATGTTGATGAAAGAAAACATATAACTACTGTTGCTCGGAGTGATGGTGTTCCAAACACTGATGGAAAAACTCCTTCCATTGGTGTAGGCTGTGTCTATACTAGGGGTTTATGTCAGCTCTGAAGATGTACCTATGCTGGTATGGACTCTACCCTAGACATAGCCAAGATCAATAGACTTTGCAGAAAGAAAGAATCTAAGTGCTCATGAAAATGGACAAAGAACCAGAAAAATCAACTTTAGACTGTTTGTTGGCTTTATGCGATTTTTATAATGCTCCTGGATACCATGATGATGAGGGATAGATAAGGCTGTATTATTTTCAAAATAGTGTTTTGGCCTAAGAAAAGTGTTCCTAAACTATTGGGTAACTTTGGAAAACACTCATATCTTTTTACCAGGCACTTAGCACCATCATCTTAGTCATTCTTCAGAAGGGATTTCTGGAAGGATGGCTTCTAGAAGTGACAAGGCAGGTCAATTTCCCTGGCTTCTTTGCTGTATCATAGAATCATAGAATATCAGGGTTGGAAGGGACCTCAGGAGGTCATCTAGTCCAACCCCCTGCTCAAAGCAGCACCAATCCCCAGCTAAATCATCCCAGCCAGGGCTTTGTCAAGCCTGACCTTAAAAAACTCCAAGGAAGAAGATTCTACCACCTCCCTAGGTAATCCATTCCAGTGCTTCACCACCGTCCTGGTGAAAAAGTTTTTCCTAATATCCAACCTAACCTCCCCCCATCACTGCAACTTGAGACCATTACTCCTTATTCTGTAACAGGGCTAGTCGTGATAGGTCCACCGATCAGCAAAGAGCTGGAGTGAAATTGCTAGCTCATTTCAGCAGAGGCATCAGATGATAATACTGTTCATTCCCTACACTCCTAAACTGGATTGAAATGGGTGATCTGGATGTGAAAGGAGGTGAAAAGCTACTTTCACTACCAGTTCCTTGAACTATTTGGTCACCCTAAAGTAAAAGATTTTGAGTGAGTCACTTCTGTTGATTAGGGATATGGAAAAACTCTCATATGACTGAAAATTTTGATCTGTTTACCTTTAAGAAGAGAGAAACAACAATATACAAAATAATGAAGGACACAGAAGAAGCAGATTGAGAACTTCTCTTCACCTTTGTCATGACATAAGAACCAGGGGACATTCAATGCCATTGAGTGGTGGCAACTTCAAAATTGTTCAAAGGAAATACTTTTTCACACCATGCACAATTTTTGGGGCACTTACTGCTCTGAGGTTCATAGATTCTAAGACCAGAAGGGACCATTATGATCATCTGGTCTGACGTCCTGCATAACACCGGGCAGAAAACTGTCTCAGAATAATTCCTAGAGCCGAACTGTTAGAAAAAAACATGTAATCTTGATTGAAAATGTCAGTGATGGAAAATCCACATGACTGGTCCAATGGTTAATTACTCTCACTGTTAAAAATGTGCATTCTTATTTCCGGCTTCAATTCCCAGGCTTGGGATCATATTATATCTTTCTGTGCTCAATTGAAGAGCCTGTTTTTAAATATGTGTTTCTCATATAGATATTTACAGACTGTAATCATTTCACCCCTTAACCTTCAGAATGGTCATACTGGGTCAGACCAAAGGTCCATCTAGCCCAGTATCTTGTCTTCTGACAGTGGCCAATGTCAGGTGCCCCCGAGGGAATGAACAGAACAGGTGATCATCAAGTGATCCATTCCCTGTTGCCCATTCCCAGTTTCTGGCAAACAGAGGCCAGAGACACCAACCCTGTCCATCCTGGCTAATAGACATTGATGGACCTATCCTCCATCCATGAACTTATCTAGTTCTCTTTTGAACCCTGTTATACTCTTGGCCTTTACAAAATCCTCTAGCAAGGAGTTCCACAGGTTGACTGTGCGTTCTGTGAAAAAATACTTCCTTTTGTTTGTTTTAAATCTGCTGACTATTAATTTCATTTGGTGATCCCTATTTCTTGTGTAATGAGAAGGAATAAATAACACTTCCTTATTTACTTTCCACACCAGTCATAGACCTTTATCGTATACTCCCTTGGTCATCTCTTTTCCTATCTGAAAAGTCCCAGTCTTATTTATCAGTCCTCCTATGGCAACCGTTCCATACCCTAATAATGTTTGTTGCTCTTTTCTGTACCTTTTTCAATTCCAATGTATCTTTTTTGAGATGGGGCTACCACATCTGCATGCAGTATTCAAGATGTGGGCATACCATGGATTTATATAGATGCGATATGATATTTTCTGTCTCATTATCTATCCCTTTCTTAATGATTCCCAACATTCTGTTAGCTTCTTTGACTGTCGCTGCTCACTGAGTGGATTTCAGAGAACTCTCCACAATGACTCCAAGATATCTTTCTTGAGTGACAACAGCTAATTTAGACCCCATCGTTTTATATGTATACTTGGGATTATGTTTTCCAATGTTCATTACAATTGCATTTCCAATGCCTTTAATCATTCGCCTGGGTCTTCTCTGAACCCTCTCCAATTTATCAACCTCATCCTTGAATTATGAGCACCAGAACTGGACACAGCATTCCATCAGCAATCACAACAGCGCCGTATGCAGAGATAAAATAACCCACCTACTCCTACCTGAGATTTCCCTGTTTATGCATTGTGGGATCACATTAGCTTTTTTGGTAACAGCATCACATTCGGAGCTCATGTTCAGCTGATTATCCATCATGACGCCAAATCTTTTTCCGACTCACTGCTTCCCAGGATAGAATTCCTCGTCCTGTAAGTGCGGCCTACATTCTTTGTTCCTAGATGTGTACATTTACATTTAACGGTATTAAAACACATATTGTTTTCCTAGACCCCATTTACCAAGTGATCCAGATAGCTCTGAATCAGTGACATGCCCTCTTCTTTATCTACCATTCCCCCATTTTTTTGGTCCCTTGCAAATTTTATTAGTGATGGTTTTATGTTTTCTTCCAGAGCATTGATAAAAGTGTTAAATAGCATAGAGCCAAGAACCGTTCCACGAAGGGCCATACTGGAAAGATACACAGTTGATGATATTTCCCCATTTACATGTACATTCTGAGATCAATCAGTTAGCCAGTTTTTAATCCATTTAAATGTATGCTGGGTTAATTTTATATCCTTGTAGTTTTTCTAATCTAAAAGAGGGTTCTTGCACCTTCCTTTAAAGAAGATAGTATGGACCACTGTCAGAGAGAGGATACTGGGCTAAATCGACCACAGGTCTGATCCGAAGTGGCAGGGTCCATGTTCATCAAATTACATCACATATTCTCTTAGTGCATTTTGGGGAGGGGAGTCATTTAAATATCGTTTTTCCCTCTGTCTCTCCAGCTACTGGATTTCTAATGTGCTGATTGCTATAATAACTAGGCACGAAATACCGAATTAAGAGTCATTCATTTTGTCAGTGAAGCCCTCCCTCTGCTCTGCTTGTGTTTGCCTTTGTCCTCTCCCTGATCAAACAATTACTGGGACCTCTGGATCTTTTTACTGCCGTCTAGCAACTGAGACTCTTGTTAATTGCTTGGAGCCACGGGGCTCTCAGGTGCATGGAACTCTGCCATGCATTCCGGGAATCAGCTACTGCACTTGCATGCACTTTGTCATAGCACACTGTAAAGGACAAGGCTGCAAATGCTTGTGATTCATATGGCTGCTGTAGATCCAGGGCTGGACAGCGGTTTTGGGGGCCTGGGGCAAAATCTGAAACGGATGCCCCATGGGACGTGGAGCTGGAGAGTGAGCACCCCCGCACTCACCAATCAGTGGCAGCTTCTGTCCCGCAGGGCTGGGCCCGGCTGCCTGGTCTGGACGTTGCGACCTGGCACTTGGGGTCCCAAGGCGACGCCACTCAGGTTTGGCCCCGCTGCTCTTCTGTCAATGGAGTGCTGGCAAGGCCAAATCAGAGGGAGTGGCATTGTGACCTGGTGCACAGGGTCGTCGCTCATTCAAAGTTGCCTCAGCTGTCCCTCCATCGTGAGAAGATGTGCAGCCAGGACAAACCTGAGTAGCAAAGTGAGCCCCATGTTCCAGGTGGCAACACCGTTCACTCAAATTCCTGGGGCTTGGAGTCCCTCTCAAATGTGGGGCCTGGAGCAAACTCCCTCTTTTTCCCTCCCCTCCATTCCCTGGGGGCCCTGAGTAGATCAATAACAGGCACTATATGCAGAAGGAATGACAGGTAACTGAATTACAGGCCTCTGGTTCCATTGTAGGTTCCTGGAGCTACCATGAGTGACAGGTACGCCAGGGTGAATTTATAGTCCCTTTAATTCAAAGTCTGACTCTTAGTGGATGCATTTTTCTGTTAAAATTCTTCCTTTCCTGACACCTCTACTCCCCTCTGGACTCCCCCCTGTTGCTTCCACAGTGCAGTTAAAATTTTCCCATTCTGATTTCTCCTCCAAATGCTGCCAGCAAGTGAGTTTTCACAATTAGACCAGATTTACCTCTCCGTGACCCTTAAAGTATACAGTACATTCACTCCTTTAAAAGTCCAATACCTTTGTAAAATGCATTCAACCTTGTAAAACTCTGATCTGCAAATCTTATCTTACATTATTTTTACAGTAAAATGTTGCATGAAAAAAAAGGGCCGAGGTGGCTAAGAAGAACGATGGTCCTATGGTTAAGGATCTGACTTGTGATTCAGACCATCTGGGATCAGCTGCCTGGCTCTGCCACAGACCTCCTTTATGACCCAGGGCATGTCACTTAAGTTCTCAGTAGGAGTAACAATACCTCACAGAGGGTGTGAAGTTACATTAATTAATGTTGCTGAAGTGCTCAGTTCCTGTAGGCATGAGGCTGTAAAAACGCTCCTGTAATAAGTCCTCAGCTTCCTCCTTTAACGTAAGTGACCAAATCCTGCCCTCAGTTACACTCAGGTAACCTCATTGATTATCATGGTGTTGCATGGGTGTCACTGAGGGCAGAATTTGGCTCACTGGTCTTCTCTCTGGCTCCCTTGGTAGAAATTCCCGTAAGTCTTCTCTAGAATCTTCCCTCCCATCTCTGTTTGTTTCTGCTTATCTCCACTGGTCACTAGAGGAGGCCCAGATAACATTGTTGCTTTTTCTTACTAGTGAGCCAGCATGAACCGATCAGAACCAACTGGACACATTTTCAGCTGGAATTTCCACTACGACCAATGCCCCGATGACTCTCCAAGCTCCACATTGGAGTACATTCCTTCCAGCCAGTCTCAGCCAGGGGTCCGGGTGGGTAGTTACCTCAGGTTCTCTTCTTTCTCCAGTTAAAATGTTCATAGTGGGATGAGCCATCTTTGTCTTAGAAAGGGAAAGAAACCCCACATCCCCTGTGTCCCATGAGACATGTGTTCTGTCCTTTCGTTTGCCTCCCGCCTCCATGCTATTTATGCCCCTTACGGCTTCAGCGTGCAAAAACCAAGGTTGATTTTATGGAGGATTTTTGTTGCCTTGTAAAAGGAAACAAGAATGTTATAGAATTCAGTGCATCTGGAGCCCTGGATCTATGATGGCTGCCACCTGTTCTTTGAACACCAGTGATTATTTTTGTAGGTCTGGCAGGTTGCTGGGCAAAAGGACTTGTTTGAAATTGAAGATTTTAATGTTCTTTTTACTATCTTTGTCAGGAATATAGGCCTGGGTATCCTCATCCACCTTCCTTTGATGCCCAAGATACATCAGGCTCCTACCAAGATACCATGGCTGAGTTTTGAGGGAAGAAGAAGAAGATGGGAGAACAGAAACACAGAGGGATGAGCAGTCATGATATTGCAACTGACCTCATTAGGGGATGTTTCTGTGAGTGCTTCTTACACCTGTCCCTGCTGGGTGTGGGTGCTCTGTGGATCACTAAGTTGTACACACGCATTCTATGTATACCACTCACTGGGCTTTATGGCCCAGGTGGTGTTGGTCCTGCTTTGAGCAGGGAGTTGGACTAGATACCTCCTGAGGTCTCTTCCAATCCTGATATTCTATAATACGGCTCCTAGCCCCGGGTGGTTCCCCACCAACACTTATGTATTTAGAGTAACAGAAGGTGCTTTGTGAGGGCTGCCGGAAATATAAAGTGCAAACGCTCCTGGCCATGGTCGCTTACAACTGTTCCAATAAGATCAACCCAACAGTTCCTCACTCAGCCTCTAGGGTCATCCCGGGACGGGAGGATACAGGTCTAAAGGCCCTTCTGGTACCAGGACACTTCCTCTGGGCCAGCCTTCTCCTGCATTGCAGTTAAGCACTGTCCTGCAGACTGCGCCAGACAGAGCTCAGTGCTTTTGTATGTGGTCTTAGTGGTTGCCTCCCTGCCCCCCGTTTCTCCTGGAAGTTACCCCCAAGGCTTCTTGTTACAGACCATGGCCCTGTCTGATCCTCTGCCCGTAACAGGTGCCTGTCCTCGCCAACTCTCTGGTTTCAGCCCCAGCTCCCAGGTTGCTGGCTACCTGGCCTTCCCTCCACAGCCCAGAGGCAACTGCGCCTGTGTCCAGTCCATTTCTGCCTCTCTCTTGAGCATAATCCACTCTCACCTCAGGCTATTACTTCTGTTTTCAGTTCTCTAGGGACTTTTGAGCCCTCCATTGGCTGAGCCTTTTTCTACAGCTCAGCCAGCATGGGTGAAAGGTGGCCTGGTAAGAGGCAGGAGATTCAGCAACACTTCTCTCTTCTGGGAAAAAAGATGTGACCTTGCGTCCATAGTTCATTTGCAGTGTGTAAGTCGGGAAGTTTTTCTGTCAGAGGTCTGCCCTGGACCCAGAGCCTGGTCTCAGCTTAATCAACTGCTCCAACCACTTCATTTGGCTCACAAGCAGAGCAGGCTTGCTCCACTCCCTCACCCGCTTAGGCTCATCTGGTCAGTAGCAGCAGTTCTGGACTGCGCCATTAGCTATGTGCTCTCGTGTGGTGCTACCACGCTATCTGCCATTTTGGCTGAGGCAACTGGGGACACCGGGGCTGAGTATAAACTGGGGAGCTGCACAGGTTGGGATCCCCAGCTGCTGTTGTAACAGACTCATATCCTCTGGGGTTCAGGCACAGAGTGGAACCTATAAAATGAGCTCCCCAGCGGGTTATGGTACCACAGAGCGGCTCCAATACCCCACATACCACAGATGAGTCAGGATTTAAATGCCTAAATATGTTTGTGAACCCACCCCACTCCTTTTGGGACCACTATGTGGGTACAACAAGCCATGTCCTTCTTTGTTCTTATGCTCCTAACCAGAAGTCCTGGTTTTAAGAATAGATCAGATCAGACACTGGAATACTGCTACATTTGGGGTTTTCCTCGTTCTCTTCTGGGCGTATCCTCTACCCAGCATCTCACCTGGGAGACCACTGGATCTGTGGTTTGGCATCTCTTTCTGATTCAGTAACTCAAAACTGAAATCATTTGCCAAACTGTGCACGTGTGGTGGGAGGGAAATGAGTTTTGGCAAACACTATTCAGCTTTCAGTTGCCAAAAACTAGGTTTTTGGCTTTTCGATAACAACTTGAAAAGTTTGGAAGGAAAATTTTGATAGAAATGATTTTAGTTTTTAAATTTTTGTTGACATTTTCTGCAGGCACAAACATCAGTTCCTGCACACGGTCTATTTCTTTTTTTTACTGTTCTTGCTACTCTCTTTGCTCTTACTACACAGAGATCACTGAAGAAACTCCATGTTATCCAATACCACAGGGGTCTCACTGGCCTTGTTGCTTATGACTGCCACTAGCACAGAGGCCTGTTGAAAAGCTTTATTTCCATAAGAGTATAGTGTCTTGTACTTGTAGGGAGAAATGCTTCTCACCATGGGAACTCCTAGATGGCTGGTCTGAGCGAAATGAGTGCCACTTCCTTGGTAAAGAACTGCAGGAAAGGGGCCAAGAAAACTACCTGAGCGTGAAAGCTTACATGAAAATACTCTATTAGAAAACAAAGCCCTGGGATGTCATGAAATCAATGGAGTTGTAACATTGGCGTCAGCAGTAGGGATCAGTTCTGGAGTAAGTATTATTCGATGTGGTAACCAGTATTAGAAGCTGGCCCTTAGTTGATTAATTTTGTCCATAGCACTAATTAATGCAATGGACCAAATTACCGTAAGAAAGAATGGGGCCCATGTGCTTTTTTTCAGATTTCTCCAACTGAGATCTGAATGCCCGGATTCCTGACTCTGAATGCCCAATCAGAAGCCCGTCAAGAACCTCACAAACCCAAATGATAAGCTATGCAGTTTAAACCTATTTCCCTTTCCCATCCTCGAAACATCTTGCTTCTTTGCTGCTGATGACAAAACCAACGGATGCGTTTGCAATGCCACTCAGACAGGGATCTGGTGGCATAATGACAGCGGAAGACAACTAACACACAGCTTACTTCTTCAGGGCCTGATGGTGAATACTAACTCCGCAGTCTGCAGTCAGACATGCCTTTCCCTTTTATCACATTAGGCACCTCTCCACAAACCTGAACCACCCAGGAACAGACAACATAAAAAATCTAGGACTCTGTGCTAAAGTAGCATTCCCTACAAGAAAATAAAAAAGATCCCAGCTAACCAACCTCAATAATGCTTTCAAGATGTTTAAAATTATATCAAAGGAGAGAAAGGTTCAAAGGTCTTTCATTAAAAAAAATTACATGGTGATTTTATACCTTTATTTCCTCTTTTTCATGGAGTAAACTGCCTTTACATATCCACTTTTTGGCTTTGTTTTGAGACAGGATGTATGAGTTATTGGTGCCCAAATTTATAGAAATGGTGACCAGCCAGGTTAGTATATTGCAGGGCTCTTTATATTAAACACCTATAATAAGTTGGAGTTCACAGGAGCTGCTAGATTGTGTCCTTTTATCCACCTTCAGCATAGGGCTGAAAGAATAGAGTGTCTGGAATAATAATAATTAATAATAATAAAAATTAATAACAAAAATAAATAAATAATGAGAGGAAGAATTTTCCTGTCAAAATGTTTTTTCCAATAGAATCATAGAACTGGAAGAGACCTCAGGAGATCATCTAGTCCAGTCTCCTGAACTCGTGGCAGGACTAGTTATTATCTAGACCATGCCTGACAGGTGTTGGTCTAACCTGCTCTTAACAATCTCCAATGATGGAGATTCCACAACTTCCATAGGCAATTTATTCCAGTGCTTAACCACCTTGACAGGAAATTTTTCCTAATGTCCAACCTAAACTGCCCTTGTTGCTATTTAAGAGCATTGCTTCTTGTCCTAGCTTCAGAGGTTAAGAATAATTTTTCTCCTTCCTCTGTGTAACAACCTTTTCTGTACTTGAAAACTGTTATCACTCCTAGCCTCCAAAGCACTTGCAACCCCTCCCAGCTTGCTATAATCCGCAAACTGTATAAGTGCACTCTCTATATCATTATCTAAATCATTGATGAAGATATTGAACAGAACCGGACCCAAAACTGATCCCTGTGGGACCCCACTCAATATACCCTTCCAGCTTGACTGTGAACCACTGATAACTATTCTCTGGGATTGGTTTTCCAACCAGTTATGCACCCACCATGTAATAGCTCCATCTAGGTTTTATTTCCTTAGTTTGTTTATAAGAAGGTCATGCCAGACCATATCAAAAGCCTTACTAAAGTCAAGATGTAGAAAATGTGGTTTCTGTGAAAATGAAATTTTCCATGGGAAAAAAATTGATTTTGCCAAAATTTTTGGAGGGGTTCTCTATCAGGTCCAATCATCCTGAACTGAAACAGTTAATTTGCTGAATGGAAGCAAATTGTTTTGGATCAGTTCATTGAGCTGCTGCCGTATCTTGTGGGAGTTGTAGTTTTGGTGCCTCGTGCTCCCATTCTCCCCAGTGGGCCAGACTCCTGGGTTGGACTCCCATGATGCACTGCAGTCTCCCCAATGGCTAAACTGCCACAATGCACTATGGGAATCCCCTGACTGCAGTGCACTATGGGAGATGTAGACCCTCTAGAGAATCCAGGCCCTAGGGGGAAAGTGGTGTCATGAGGCAACATGAACTGCAGTGCCCCAAAGCACCGTGTCAGCTCAGACAGATGCAACTGAACACTGAGCTGAACTGAAACACGTTTCAATTCCAAAAAATGTCTAAAAGTTTCTTTTCAGTCAAAAAATTCAAAATGAAGGGGTTCAATATTTCTGAATTGCAGTTTTTTCTGAACTTTTCATTCTGAAAAAAATTCTTATGTTTCATATATTTTGTCCCAATTTGGGACAATAACACTTGTGTCAGGAATGGAATTTCCCAGTGGAGGGAAATTCTCATTTTCAATCAGTTCTAAAAATATTTTTTGGAGGGGAAAAGGGAAGAATAAGAGGCAGTGGATGAAGAAAAATGAGAGAAAAAGACCCAGTGAAATCTCTGGTACCTTCTCATCTTCAAGGCTGAGGAAGAAAAGTTAAGATCACAGAGAAAGTCAAAGAGTCAGGCAAACTCTCAGCTACGATATAGTCCCTTCAAGATAGAGTGATTTAATGGATAGGGGCATGGCTTGTGAGTCAGAAAACCTGGCTTCTCTTCCTGGCTTTGCCATTGACCTACTTCATGACCTTTGGGCAAGTTGCTTCCCCTCTTTCGGCCTGTATTTCTTCTCCGATTCTTTGTTTGTCTTCTCTATTTAGACTATAGATTCTTCGGGGCTGGAACTGGGTTTTTGGAGCTATAGACACTTCTCCATTACAGATATGATAATTTGTGCCAGTCCAGTGGGACTACCTCAGTATAGTGGAATCCCTGAATTTCATAAAACCAGCCTGATGGACTCTACATTCCTTTGCCTCCTGGTCCCAGAGGAGGAGAGGTGGGTATCTCAGAAAGGCTGGAGAATGAAGGAGGTGGTGTGGCTGGAATAACAGTAGCTTAACTAACTTCCAGTCAGCCCCAGGTTTGAGTGTGGGGTATTAGAAATATGGTTTTAAACCATTTTTACTCCCCCACCTCCCTTATACTAAGCTGCCCTGATGTACCTGATGATTCTGGCCAAAGACCCCATGCTTCCAGCAAGAGGACAACTTGGGAGTGGTCCATAAACTTCGATGTTTCTGGAAACTCCCAGAATTCTTGGCCTACTCCCTTCCTACAGATGGAGCTATCTGTTAGGATTGGCTTGGTTTAATTCAATGAGAATAATATCTGTTGAGGGCGAATTCAAGGGCCTTCTTGGATCCATGTTCAGCATTACTCAATAATATCTGCCACATAACACCTTTTGTTGAGAGTCTTGTTGTAGCCATGTTGGCCCCAGGATATTAGACCCATTGCCTCTGGATATCCTTTACCAAACAATTCACAATCAACTTTGTGCTGCTCATTTGTCCATAGCTGCACTCCCTCATTATATAAGGATCTCTGCTGTTCTCCTCTCAAGTCTGAGCGTTCTTCATACTGTATCTTCTAGAGACAGGGTTGTAGGGGTCCGGTTTTCGATCAGGCCGCTAAAAATCCAGTTGGCAGCACAACAGGTCTTAGGCAGACTCCCTACCTGGCTCCCCGGAAGCAGAGACATGTCCCTCGGCTCCGAGGTGGAGGCATGACCTGGGGGGGCTCCATGCACTGGCTCCACCCTGTGTGCCGGCTCTGCAGCTCCCATTGGACCGTGACCAATAGGATCCACGGGGGCGGTACCTACAGGTGGAGGTAGCATGCACCATGCAGAGCTGCCTGGCCATACCTCCACCTCAGAACCAAGAGACATGTCGCCACTTTCGGGGAGTCACCTGAAGTAAGTGTCACCCCCAGATGGACCTGAGCAAAGCCTTGGATCCCAACAACTTAGGGGAGGATGGATCTGGAACCAGACATCGCGACTAACCTTTAAAAGACTGGATCTTACTTTGTGGGCAGGAGGTTGGAATTGAAATTAGGTCTGAAATCTGAGGGCAACCTCTAGTATTTTCTAGCTGATTTGTTCATCATGGAAGCACTGAGCATGTCACACACACATGTGAGTGCATTCCAGTGACAAGGGCTCTGGACTGAGAGTGAAGGCTCCTGGGTTCTGTCCCCAGTTCTGATCTGTTGCATGATCTTAGGCACATCATTTTGCTGTTCTGTTTCTTAGTTTCCCTTTGTGTAAATGACAGCAATGATACTGACCATCCTTTGGAAAGGGATCTGAAGTGTACAGTGTGGACAAAAAGTGCTATATGATCAAATTTATTATTATAAAAGGATTTAGACACTGAAAAAAGCTCTTAGAAGATATCCAAGATGAGTATTTAGGAGCCTATTTTACCTGTATAAGGTATTATATGGGCCCCATCACCATACTCTCTTTAATGCATTTATCTTCAGAACCCATCCCAATGATATTATTATCCCCAATTTACAGGTAGGGGAGTAAGGTACTGAAAAGTGGAGAGTAGCCCCAATTGACTCAGGAAGTCTGTGACAGAACAAGGAATTGATCTGTGGTCTCCTAGCTTGGCAGTTAGTTATCTAACCTCTGGCCCATCCCACCTTTATCCCTATGGGGTTGCAAACCGGTTCCTTAGTTGAAGCAAATTTGAATTTTGCCTCGTAAGGAATTCTTGGAACACAAATAAAGCCCGCAAGGATGACTTTTGCTTAGTCAGCAAGAATCTTGTTTGCTCAGTTTCAGGGAGAATTAAAAAAAGACAAGTCTGTTTGCATCACATGTACTTTATTCCACGTTTAATCATGAGGAACAATTTGGTCTCAAATAGGTCCGAAATATGCTGGTCAGGATTTTATGCTCTGGAAAAATAAATGAGTAGAATGACATCTTTTAAAGATTTTCTTTGAATTCCTCTCTGAACAGGACAGGGAAAAAACCCACCAGGATTTATGTCACTTCTTCATAGCATTAAGTGATTGTCCCTGTGAAGTTTATCTGCATCATTAGCAGCTACCGTTAAACCAGAACTTGTATCTCAGTGGGATGCGAAGTCAACACAATCATTATTATTTGTATTATACCAACATCTAGAAGTTGAGACCAAGATCAAAGCATCATTGTGCTAGGCACTGTACAAACTTATAGTAAGAGACAGCGTCAGCCCTAAAGAGCTTACAGTCTAAATAGACCAAAGCACAGAAACTTGCCCAAAGTCACATGACAGGTGTGTGGTAAAGCTGGGAATAGCTTTTAGGCTTCCAACTAATGATCTCATCATCAGACATTGCTGCCTTTCCAATCTAGTAGTAGCCTTTTATGAAGCATTGTCTAATTCTGCTAGCCCTTTTACCCATTCCTGTTTGCCATCTCTGGGTTTCTCTCCAGAATCACAGTTGTGGTGGATCAGAAAGCTCCCTTGTAATAAATACGCAGATTAAGAGTTACATGAAAACACAACAATCTACTAAATGCCTTTACAAATAAAAATCAATAATAGAAACAAAATCATACAGCTTAAATCACCCCCCCCCACACACACTAAACATTACCCACAACTCACTGAAAAGTCAATTTGCATAATGTTCCACCTATGTGCCATTTCTACTTCCACCACTAGATGGGAGCAAACATTAATTTATGTTGCTGTGCCAGCTGTGCACGGCATACATACAGTCTGAGTGCCAACGAATGCCAACGTGTGTGGTCTTGTGGCTTTGCTTTCCCTTTTAGTAATGTTTAACAAGGGAAATGCAGAACTTAAAGCAAATCAATTCTCGGACATCATAAACTGTGCCGATCTGGCTCTGAACCAGGGACTGATTCAATGTGAAATGTGAGGGAATTGGAAACACAGAGTATCTTTTTCATACAGTTGTAGGGCTGGAAGGAACCTTGAGAGGTCATCAAGTCCAGTCCCATGCGCTAAGGCAGGACTGAGTAAACTTAGACCGGTGGTTTTCAATCTTTTTTTCATTTGCGTAACCCTAAAAAAATGTGGACACCTTTAGAAATCTTAGTCGTAGTCTGCGAATCCCCAGGGGCCTATGGACCACAGACTGAAAACCACTGACCTAGACCATCCCTGACAGGCAATTGTCCAACTTCTCCTTAAAAACCTCCCATGACCAAGATTCCACAGCCTCCTGAGAAGCCTGTTCCAGAACTTAACTATGCTAGAGTTAGAAAGTTTTTCCTATTATCTAACCAAAATCTCCCTTGCTGCAGATTAAGCCCATTGCTTCTTGTCCTACCTTCAGTGGACGTGGAGAGAAATTGACCCCCATCCTTTTTAAAGTAGCCCTGAACATAGCTGAAGATTATTATCAGGTCCCACCTCAGTCTTCTTTTCTCAGAACTAAACATGCCCAGGGTTTTTTTCACCTTTCCTCCCAAGTTTGGTTTTCTTAACCTTTTACCATTTGCACTGCTTTCCTCTGGACTCTCTCCAGCTCATCCATGTCTTTCCTTTCTATATGCTACAATGAATGTATATGTATTTTCTACACAGGTTCTAATGTTCTCCAGTTCTGCTGGCTCTGTTGAGGTGCACTCATCAGTACTCTGCCTTCACTCTCTATCCAAAAGGCCAGGAATAAAAAACCAACAACCACGTTTAAGTGTGAGCTCCCCCATCAAGATAACTTGCAAACGCTACTCTCTTGGGTGGGCTCAGATTGGTAATTAGTCCTGGTTTAGTGCTCCTGTTTTTCAAACAGCTAGCTACTATGCTGCCTACCTTTTGTGCTAGAGGCTTGTCATTAAGCATTTGGTGGCACTGGAAAAATATTTAACTCATGGGTCGTCACCTGCAGCTGTGAGGTAAAGAGTGTGGTCTAGTGGGTAGCGTAGGGAAAGTGGGAATCCAGATTTCTTGGTTTTAGTCTTAGCTTGGTCACTGATTTACACTGAGTAAGACAATTCAAATCTCCATGCCTCATTTTATCATTGCTATTGATATCTTATGATAGGTGTGCCATGGTTCTTCACAGGTACCAAGCTATCTCCTTGGCAGCTTGGTTATATGTGTGTAGAGGCTCCTGCACCAGACTAGGTCTCAGAAGACTTGGGTTCTAGTCTTGGTTTGGCTACTGGTTGATCTTAGGCAAGTCACATCACCACTTTGTGTTTTGGTTTCCCCATCTGTAAAATGGGTGCAGTGATGCTCCCCTCTCCTGTAAAGTGCTTTGTGGTGCACTGATTAAAAAGTGCTCTAGGAGAGCTATGCATTATTGTGCCCCTATTAAAACATTAAATAAACATGTTTTCCCTGCTCCACAGAATGCAGGTCAGATCTTCAGCTGGCTTAAGTCAGCACCACTCCCCCTACGTCAAGAAAGCTGATTTGTACCAGCTGAGGATCTGGCCCTTAAACTCTAAATTAAAGCCTTGAAGCTTGATCTCATGCCACTTTTACAATGATGCAACTCCGTTGCCTTCCATGGAGCTAATGCTGAGACCAGGATGAGCGGGATCAGAATCAGGCTTCAAAATCTTGACCCATAACAAAAATGACCCCAGACCAGGACAGGTACAAGATGGGAGCTAGGGAGAGGTATATAACAGATATAACACTTGCCACCCTCCCTGGGGAGTTGTGTGCTGTGCGCCTTGGATGGAAGGTGTTTGGTCTAAAGGCACCAAAGAACACTGACAGGACACCATGGCTTGTCATGACGCAGACCAAGTTTCACTAGGGGAGACTACAAATTATTTTGCAGCAATTCTCTTGTGAAAGAAAATCTAGGGGGGAAAACACATCCATTGAAACTGAAGGAAAAGAGCTAAAAGCCAAAGAGCCCGGCATGACTTGAGGGAGGCCGACTCCATTCCACGTCTCAATGTACAGCCATGATGAAGCGAGCCAACGTTGAGTTCCTGTAGTGACGTATTGTGCAGGCAGATGGATTGCATTAGATAGAAGGGAAATTGTGTTGTTTGTCCTTGCCTACTTAAACTTAAACAAAATTGCATTCTGGAAAATATTGCACTCGCAAGAGGAGGACACAACGAAAACAGCACCCCTCTGGGTTTGCTCTCAGCCTGAACTACATGGAAAGGCCTTTGCAAGGGGCAACTGTTTGCTCTACGGCACAGCAGGACTGCAGTTGTTCTCTGGTTTTTATGATGCAGACTAGGCAGCATTCTCCAGTTTATTACTGTGGCTACATTATATTTTTGGTGAATTTAAACCATATCCTGCTGTACTCCCCCCACCCCTTCATCAGTTCCAAACAGGTTCCCCCCTTTATTGTCTTAGAATGGTGATTATCGCTCTTTATTACCAGGGTTGGCTCCTGGATATTAAACCTGATTTTTCCAGACATGAGGGCTGGTGTGTTAGAGTGAGCAACCTCAAACGCTTGTGGAGCAAAGTTAAACCGTTCCGGTGACGCCGGGGCAAGTGATAGAAGAGAGAACGGCTGAGTGATGCTGGCTGAAGAAGCATCCCCCTGGCGGGTACAGGCATGGTGGGCAAATTGGGGAGATGGATTCGCTTTATGATGCTTCTTAACCCACTCTGGCTGAAGTCCTGTATCCAGTGTGGGAGGAGTAGTGGTGAGAAGGGTATAGCAACAGAGAAGGCCAAGTTTGGCTTATATGGGAACCTTCATAATCAGACAGGGGAGTTGATGAAGATACGAGGGAAAACAATGTGAATTTTAAGGGTGGTGAAAGGCTCTAGCCTATCTGATATTTAGGAGAGGCCCCTCAGGAGAGGAGGGACCCAGCGTGACCAGATAACAACTGATTATGGGGGACAAAGAATGCAAAAATCAAACAAACCCCAAAACCCATCCAGGAATGGGGGCTCATGTCACAGAGTCAAACAAGGAACCCAGAGGGGGACACTCAGCGGAGACCTATGCCAATGCTTTACAGTGAAAGACTCCAATCTCTTTAGCGTTACAAAGTTAAAGAGTGAGTTGCTTACAATCTATCAGTACTTATATGGGAAACAGAAATTGGCTAACAGATGGCTCTTCGATCTAGCAGACAAAGGTCTAACAGTTCCAGTGGCTGGAAATTGAAGCCAGACAAAGTCAGGCTAGAAATAAGGCACAATTTTTTAACAGTGAGAGTAATTAACCATTGGAACAATTTACTGAGGCAGTGGTGGCTTCTCCATCATTGGAAATTTTTAAATCATGATGGGATGTTTTCCTAAATATATATGCACTCATTCAAACAGGAATTCATTCAGGGCAGTTCTGTGGCCTGTGTCACACAGGAGGTCAGACTAGATGATCACAGTGGTTCCTTCTGGCTTTAGACTTTATGAATGACTCTCAAGGGGACTTAGGATACATCTACACTGCAAAGAAAAACGGATGGCGCCAAGTCTCAGAGCCTGGGTCCATTGACTCAGGTTCACAGGTCTTGGGCTGCAGGGCTAACAGTAGCAGCATCGGTGTTCCGGCTCTGAGACCGTCTCCCCGCGCTGAGTTTCAGAGGCCAGGCTCCAGCCCGATCCGGAACATGTACACTGCTATTTTTAGCCCTGCAGCCTGAACCCATGACTCTGAACCCACTGACACGGGCTCTGAGACTTGGCGTTGCAGGTGTCTCTTTGCAGTGGAGACATACTCCAAGGCTCCCAAGTAGACAATGGTTTTCCCATCCCATAAACATTTTTGAGTTCTCAATTTTCCCCCCCATTCTTCATCAGGATGGGATGAAACTTGGTTCTTTTGATGTTTTTCACACACAAAAAATTGAGAGAAATCCACCCCATGGTAGCCAATAGCCCAGTGGTTAGGGCACTCCGGGGGCAGCTGGGACTGGAGTCTGGTTTGTTTTGGTTGTTGGGCAAATGCATAGCCAGAGCCAAACAAAACAAAAAATCTAAACAAAGGTGAAAAAAATGAGTTTGGGTAGCAGGAGACAATCATTCAACATACTGATCGGGAATGAGGGGTTCTTCATCCCGATGCATCCTGTCCGAGGTTTCCAAATGTAACATAAGAACATAAGAATGGCCCAGCTGGATCAGACCAAAGGTGATCAGTGTCAGGTGCCCCAGAGGGAATGAACAAAACCACAGACAGAGTCCTACCCCACCAGCAATCATGGAAGCAGCTTGAGGGAGCTGTGGGGTAGCTGTCATTGGTGTGCAAAAGCGTGGGGTGTAACTGCAGAGACAAAAGGGCAAAGTCCATCTTGCAGGGTCGAGGTCAGCTCAGAATCAGCTGCAGTGAACAATCTTCAGTTGTGTTCCCTGTGTGGCCAACTCTTGGAATTCGACTGGGATTCTCCTGCTGTTTCTTAAAGCTCCAGCTACTGGATTCCTGTGCATAATGAGAAAATCCTCAGATTTCATTACAAAAAAAAGGTTCTAGGGCTCATGAGTGCAGAGAAAAGCCTTAAAAAGCTGACCTCTGTGCACCCTAAAGTCTCCAAATCCAGGAGGCAAATAAGAACTCCCAATGTATTATTTTAAAGATCTTCTGATTTTTAAATTCATGATTTTGGAAGGCTCTGAGTTGGCAGTACTATGCTACCGTTGTGCCATCTTGAAATAAAAAGGATCGAGTTGCTCAGAGCAAAATTTTGTGGCTTTAATGGGAAGAGCACTACAAGGGGTCGATACCTGGAGTATCTAATGTAAGCAAAATGCATAAGGCCATGGCCCTTTCATTAGACTTGCACACTGCCCAGAGCTGTTGTCAATTTGGCTCGTACGTGATGGCAGACGATGGTCATTAGTCCTGAAGAGAGAGCTGCCAGGAAACACACAAGTCCTTAAGCGAGAGGGCTTTAGCTTGTCATGACAAAGGCCCATTCATTATACGCAGCTAATCTCGGTCAGTGTCTATATAATACGGTATCTCCTCTTGGAACTTTGCTGACTGAAGAAGCCACTTCAAGCTTCTGCAGCCGTAACCTTGTCATGTGCATTGACGGAGGCCAGAACAATGCTGCAGGCCCTCTGGGAGGTTATGGGGTCTCCAGGCTGTTCCTTTAATTAGCCTGAAGATAGCTCAGGAGAATTTCCTGCCGCAGTTCATGGTGGGACAGGGCAAAGGCCGCTGAAACAGTACAACGAGGGGGAGGCCTTGTTTACTCAGTGAGACGGCCTTATAATCACTGGGCTGCTTTTGGAAAGCACAAGGGGAGTCAAAAAGGGGCACGGCAGCTCCTGTCCTTGCTATTTATAACTGTGGAGTGGGGGAAGAGGGAGGAAAAGGCCGATATTGTGGAAAGGCAGCTCACGCTCTGATAGTCGAGGAGGAATTTCTCTCTTTGGGCCTGATTCAAGCGCCCACTGGAATTGATGGAAAGACTCCTGTCCACGGCAGTGGGTTTCATCAGACCCTTTGTTTCCATTAGTACAGATGGAGGGCCAGATCCTGGCCCCCAGTAGGACATCGTTGCATCGTTCCAGTGGTACAAAAGGGACGTCACACTCCCCTATCTGGGTAGCCGAGGATTCCCCTAGCATAGTGGAATTTCCAAGGGACACAGGCTCTCACCCCATCTTTCTCAGCCCCACTTCAGGGAGCCATGTAAGGGACAGTTAGGAGGCTGGGCATAAAGGCCACGCCACAGTGCTGCTTTACCCTCATTGATCCCCTGCTAGTGTAATGGCTTCTGGAGGCAGCTCTTATAAGCTGGCACAACTTAGAACAGCCCTGAGGCTGTTCTAAATTATCCTGTGGGCTGACCTGGCTCCAGGACGGTCACAGGATCAGAGGTGCGGAAACTTTGGGTTCCCAAACCTGAAAATTTTCATCTGATTTTTTCTCCCACTGAAGTTTAAATCAAAACTCACAGTGACTCAACAAGGCTGGATGGGACCTTTTACCGAGAATCAAGGCCCATTGCGCAAGATGTTATGCACCCACAAACATATACAATGAGAAACAACCCAAAGAGCTTAGCATCAGCATGGACAAGACAGAACCATTAGCCTCCATTTTACAGGAGAGAGACACTGTCTGTCACAGGGTCCACGGCTGAGGTTTTGATTTTCCATGCAAGTTGTATCTGTTCCTACTTTTAACTCTAGTGGCCCTGATTCAGTCCCCCTGTGCACACAGCACTTGATGGCATGAAAAGATTCTGACAGAACCACTGTGGTGCATTGGGTAAATAATCCCATTAGCCAAGTCTACATAACCATGCTCAATGTTTAACCAGATTATCAATATACCTGCAAAATACCCCAAGTGTAAACAGTCGGTCCCAAATCTGGGTTCTTGGCAGAAGGCAGCTGTTGACCCCGAACAAGTCACTCCAGTTATCTGGGTAGATAGTCAACTCAAATCTTTTCTGACAGATTATAAATTGTGAAGATTTTTTAAAATTGAATTCTCTTCAATTTTTTAGGGAAGAGGGGGAGATAAAAGGGAAAGAGCCCTTTAATAATAATATGTGCATTGTATTAAGTGGGTGATGCATGAGACCTGATCCAAAGCCTGTTGATGTCAATAGAAAGACCTCCTGATGTCAATGAGCTATGAAAAAGGCCTACAGTGGATTCACAGTTGAGGTCTGTGGAGTTTTGCTGTTGATTTAAAGAGGGCTAAGATTTTACCCCATGTTTCGGGGTCAATTTCTTCTTAAAGAGACACATGGCTCAAACTCTGGAGCTGGGCTCAGTGCTTTTAAGACTGTATTTATGTGTCAGTCATGTTAGTTGTACCAGCTGCAGCTAAGTACCCTGCGTTATCAAAAATGGCTGCCTAATGTTAAGCTTTCCTGCTCCACAGAAGGATGCTCTTGTAGTTCAGCTAGGTGGCTAGGCCTCAGAAACTCTTGAGTTCAAGTTCTGGTTCTTCCTTGTTTAATATCTCTGTGTTTTGGTTCCCTAGTTGTAAAACAGGGATAACAATCAATCCTTTGTCTTGTCAGACCGTAAGCTGCTTGAGGGAGTGGTGAGGTACATGCCCAGTAATTAGCACAATGGAATCCTGATCTCTATGTGCTACAATCATACAAATATGAATAAATCCATGTTTATGCTCCTAAATAGACAGCAGCCTGGTTTTCAGAGATGCTGAGTACTTAGAATCATAGACTATCAGTCTATGGAAGGGACCTCCCGAGGACATCTAGCTCATCGTGCAGCTCAAAGCAGGACCAATCCCCAACTAGACCATCCAACAGATTTTTGCCCCAGATCCCTAAATGGCTTCATGAGGGATTGAGCTCACAACCAGGAGTTTAGCAGGCCATGCTTAAAACCCTAAGCTATCACTCCCCCAACTTGTACTGACTTCCCTGGGAGCTGTAGATGCCCAGCATTCTGGGATATCATTTCCATGTGCCTAAATAGTACGATTTAGGAGCCCACGAGGAAATCAGGTTGGAAAAGTTTGACGTGTCTCTCTCTATCATGACTCACATATGCACATCCCTGTCTGTCTGTCTCCACCTGTTGTCTTTTGCCGTAGGGGATGTGTTCACTGCAAAAAAAAAAAATAAAAAATAAAAAAAAAAATAGGGACGGGGGATGCAGGTTCTTAACTTGGGTTGGCCACGTTGGATTAGCAGAGCAGTGAGGAAACAGCACCTCAGCTTTTGACTCGGGTAAGCAGCTTGAGTTAAAGCCAGTAGGGTAGCCTAGGGTTGAGTTTGAAGTGCTAACCGGAGATCCAGGCCACAATGGTAGGTGGCTTCACTGCAATTTTTATCCCTGGTCGCTAACCTAAGGGAAGAATGCGCCTTTCATTTTTTTTTGCAGAGGAGATCTATCCGTATACTCAGATTATAAGCTCTTTGGAGCAGGGACTTCCTTTTTCTTCCGTGCTTGTGCCGTGCCGAATGCAATGGTGTCCTGGCCCATGATGGGGGTGCCGAGGCATTGCCCTATGCAAATAAACAAACAACTGGGGGCACTGGGAGTGATCCCTTAGGGTCTGAATGAGCAGCTCACGAACCTGCTAGGAGTGCAAGACACCATGACAGTAACCTCCAAAGACAACGCGCTCGGGCCCTGGGAGAATTTTAAGAGAAGTCAAAGGAAAACAGGTGCATTTGAGCACCTAACATGCAGGAACGGTGCAGAGGGTTTAACAAACCTCCCGACTACCCAAACCGATGTCATGGTTTCACGGTCAGGATTTATTGGTGACTCGTGGGGCAGTTGCTTTCCCAAGATCTTGTGCGTTGTGAAGGCTATTTTTTTAAAACATAAATCCCCATGATGTAATGAAGAGGGATGATCATAGGAATAAATAATGAGTGTATTGGCAGCTGGATAGATAGATAGACACAGGCCAAATTTTTCCAACCTGTGTGTGTGTGTATGCATTCATGCTTGCCATCTATGGGCCAAATTCTCAGCTGTCATCGATCGGTTTAGCTCCGTTGAAGACAATGCCAATTCATACCAACCAGAGATCTGGCCCCAAAGGTCTTTATTATTCTCAGTTCTTCAGTATGAAATGAGACGTTTTCTTCGTAAGAGTGGAGCTTTGATGAGTGCAAACAAACTGGGTGGTCTAAATACAATATAAACTGATACCTTGAGGGAACAATAACGGCGGTCATGATATCATCGTCCTGAATTGCTCCCTTCTGGGCTTTGTCTAGCGACCTGCCAGTGCTCCCAAAGTGAAGAAATCGGGGCTGACGCTCAAGAGAACCATGAGTTTTGCTGAAAGCGAACTTCAGGCGGGGACACATAAAAACGCCACTTCATCAGTTCTTTCAGTTTAAAAGCTCAGATCCCATTAAATACCCATTTTCATGTCTTCACATTTATATCAACATACTATTGAATTGGAAATTCCCTAAACCCATTTTAAAAGCTCGCTTCGCCTCTATAAACCCACATCTGTTCTGGCTGGAGGTTCCCTGATCTTGGCATTGATTTCAGTTACCAACTTACCACCTATATAGTTTGGATGTGCAATGTGCTTTTCTTTTCTTCATAGGCCATTCCAGCACACACTAACCTTTTTTTTCCTTTTTCTTTTCCTTTTTCTCTTTCTTTTTCTGCTCTACAGCCTCTCAAAAAAAGCACAGCCCTTCCAAATTATTGGACACGTCCCTAATTCATTTTCAGATTGGTCAGGTCACTGTTGCCATGTCAACAAAACAGAATTTCCTGCTGCAGGCTCTCCAGTTTATAACAGCAGCCATGGTAATTTCCAATTGCTTTCAAGCTCCAGTTGGCAGCCAAGTGGTTAGTTTCATTGCCAGCAAATGTGTCAATCATAAGAACGTGAATGAAATGGCCGGTGCAAAGTGTCCCAAGCGAACAGAGAACTAATCTCTCCACATTTCATCTGGCCTAACAACTTTCATTTGTTTTATTTTTTTTTCCTGTAACAATGACAGTGGGAAAAACAGCAATATATCCAAGGTACTTTTAAAATAAAATGACCAGAGGGTAATGGGTTTAATCAGAGGCTAGTAATGAGTTAAGAGGAGGAGGTGGGAAGTCATAGGATCTATATGAGGTGGCGTATCTCCATGTGCATGAGCACTGATGAGAGTGTGTGTAAAGGCTAGGGCCCTACCAAATTCACAGTCTATTTTGATCAATTTCATGGTCATAGGATTTTAAAAATCGTAAATGTCACGACTTCAGCTATTTAAATCTGAAATTTCACGGTGTTGTAATTGTGGGGGTCCTGACCTGAAAAAGAACTGTGCAGGCGTCACAAGGTTATTGTAGTGGGGGTTGCGGTGCTACTACCTTTACTTCTGCACTGCTGCTGGCCGCGGTGCTGCCTTCAGAGCCGAGCAAATGGAGAGCAGCGGCTGCTGGCCAGGGCCTAGGTCTGAAGGCAGAGCCTTTGCCAGCAATAGCACAGAAGTAAGGGTGATATGGTGTGGTATTGCCACCCTTATGTCTGCACTGCTGCCTGCAGAGCTGGGCCCTCAGTCAGCAGCCGCCACCCTCCAGCCGCCCAGCTCTGAAGGCAGCAGCACAGAAGTAAGAGTGGCAATACCGTGACTCGCCATCATAACCTTGCGATCCCCCCCGTAACTCTCTTTTGGGCTAGGATGCTCAGTTTTAGAAATGCTGGTCACCCCTGTGAAATCTGTGCAGTACAGGGTAAAAGCACACAGAAGTCCAGATTTTACAAGTTGCAGGGGAACCCTATTTCACAGTTTGTGACGTGTTTTTCATGGCCATGAATTTGGTAGGGCTCTAGAAATGGCCCATGGATAAGAGTGGGTGTGTGAGAAAGAATAAGGCATGTGAATGTCTGTGTGCTCATTAAACGTCTCTGTACCCAGATGGATTCATTTGGTGAAGCAATGGAGAGCTCCTTAAACCCTACCCTAGAATACAACAATCAGGGTACGGGCTTCAATCCTGTGAGCCTCCAGGAGAGAGTACAGTGTGTGTCTCTCTGTCTTCAGTAACATGCTTCAGCAATGCTGAGAACAAAATGACTTCTCTCCCTGTGCCTAAGGAGAAATTTGAGCAACGTAAGGTCCTGATCCTGCAAATATTTAAGCATGTGAGCGATTTTATACATGGGACCAGTCACATTGTTATCACTGAAATGAGTCGCACATAAGATATTCAGATGTTTCAGTATGTGCAAGCTCCAGGGCCAAAGAGTGGTCTGGTGGTAAGCCACTCTGGTGGTAAGCAACTAAATCTAGGTTTAGTTTAAAGCTCTGCCAGACTTCCTGTGTGACCTTTGGCAAGTCACTTAGCCTCTCTCTGTCACAGTTTCCCATCTACAAAGGGGGATAGGAGCACTGCTCTCCTTCATAGGGGTGTTGTGAGAATCAGTGCATTAAAGACTGCAAAGCACTTTGAGATCTGAGTGCTACATAGGAACTAGGTATTATTGTCATCATTATGACACTGGTACAAAGGCAGTTAATCCATCCCAACAAATGACCGTGTTTTATTATTTGTAAACAGTCTACCTAAGGCCCAGAGCCATGGGTTAGTGTCCCATTGTGCTAGGTTCCATATGCACAGAGAACAAGGAGCCTCTAATGCAAAGAACTGGCCAATATAAAATGAAAGACAAGCAGGTGGATGCAACAGACAGACGGGGCAGCACAAGATAAAAATGAGACTCTGTTGAGAACCATGAAAGGGAGTGGTCACAGCTAGAGCTGGATGAAATTTCTTGACTGGAACCTTTTTCAGTGAAAAAATGCAGATTCAGCAACACCAAATTATTTCATAAATTCAGGTCAGTTTTGAGGAATTGTTCATTTTGGGAAAACACAAAAAAATTTCTGAAAAAGTTGAAAAGCTTCATTTCTGAAACCAAAGTTGTGGTTTTTCAGGTGGAAGCAACTTATTTTTCCTTGAAATTTCTCTCCATTTTATTTTATTTAAAAGAAAAACATTATATCCCCCCCCCCACTCAAATTCACAACAGAATATTTCCTTTGCGGTCAAATGAAATGATTGTTTGACCTGAAACTAATTGCTATCATAATAATCTTTTACTTTTTGATTTGCTGAAAATTTTGAAAAGTCTTGTTTTGAGCTTGACACAAAATTATTTTTTTCCAATGATTTGGTGAACTACTAAGTCTGTTATTCACACAACACAAGTCACAGAAAAACAGCTATTTATCATTTAGATGTATGTAGGTGCCATGGCAGAGGTGAGTTTAAATTAGATTTGATGCTAAAATTATCACCCAGAATTATCCGAGATGCTCACCAGCAAAAAGAAAAGCGAATGCTCCACCAACGATCCCAGCTCAGCCCAATTCCTTCCCTTCCACCACCTCCTCAGATCTCCAACCGAGTCACTTTATTAGGAAATATAAAGTCCTTATATACTGCACCACGGCGCAGCCTTCTTAAATAATATTAAATACAGATGTGCAAAATGCCTTCGAGCCAGATCCTGACCTCGCTTACACCTTAGTCACTCAAGAGTCACTCCACTGGCAACGGTGGAATTATGTCTAGTTCCCAGCAGGCGCCCCTGAACTCTGAGCTCTTGCCCAAGAGTTGTTGCTTATAGGCCACGTTTTTGGTTTTGTTTTGTTTTGTGTACTGCCAAGTGGAGGCTTGTGGAAGGGGAATCCAGGGCAGATTAGTTTTCGTCATTGTTTTGTATTTATTGTGGCTATTCCAAGACATAAATCCCATGTTCTCCCTCTTCCCCCCATCCCATTAAACGTAGTCATCCTAATTTGGGTGGATATCGCCCCTTCTATCAACCCTTCAAAAATTGATTCATGGATGGAGAACCTCCAGCCAAATGACTTCATGCCACCAGTGACTCCTCTGGCCTGTAACTGTGGATTAAATAGGTACTAAAGATCCAACTACCCATTAGAACAGGTTTCAGTCTTGTGACCTGCCTTCTTGCCTTTAGGGATGTGGAGAGAGGACCTTGCTTTGAACACAAGTGACTCTCTGGGGCCTGATTCTCCTCTGTCTCACAGAGCGGTAATTCAGGGGTTACTCAGCTGAAGCCAACAGAGTCAATTTGGGATGTGAGACAAGGCTCAGGCCCTTTCTGTTAGGGAAGGCGGAGGGAGCAGGCTGGGAGGAGGAGAGGGTGTTGCCGCCAATGGAGCTGGAAACCGTTCTGGGGCAATTGGGATGCTATGGGGACTGGAAGGGGAGCCGGCAAGTCTGCTCTGATCCCGGGCTGAAATCCAAGATCTTTCCTCCAACAAATCTCTCGCCTGTTTCCATGACAATTCTGCCTGAAGGTCTCAGCCGTCCCTCTGAGATCCATGCACGGAGGAGAGCATCCATGGGCCACAGCCACCCTTTAGGTGGGGATGGCTTTGTCGGCTGTCTCCACTTGGCTGACCGCTCCCTCCCTTTCCAGAGAGAACCCTCCCAGTATTTGTGTGAGGAGAGGGGACAGGGCGTGGGGTTGGGAAGACGAATCACCAGCAGTAAAGACAAACAGACTATGGAGTCACATCTTCTCTGCGTTAAGTTCCCACAGAAAAAAACTCTTTAGGGTCTGCCCCAGATACGCAGCTGACAGCTCCACCTAGGGGCGAGAGGTGGGTCTAGGAGGCCCCAGATCTACTGGAGCTTGGGTTGGGGGCTTTGCCAGTGGGAGGCCAACCTTCCTCCCCCTCTTGGGATGATCTGGTGAGGGTTGCAAAGATCCTGCCCCCACCACACGTCTGCTTCCTCCACAGGAGGGGGCAATGGAGCCCTAAGGCATCGCGATGGTCGCCATCTTGGCTGATAAACCAGGGCCTGAAACGGGGACCTCCAGAGCTTCAGAAAAACAAGCCGCTACAGCACGAGCTAAACCGCCAAGTCTCCTTAGGTGGGGCTGTAACAGCCTCCTCTCCTCCATGGCTCAGCCCTGAGCAGGACCTGCAAGACTCCCTTGCCACCTGGTTACAGAAACACCTCAGGGTTTCACACTTTAGGCTACGCTGAAGGATCCAGCCAAAACCCCCACAAAGGAGCCTGATTCTCAGTTACGCCGTTCCTGTGCTTGGCTCAAGGGTGGAAGGTTACGGTAGATTTAAGGAAGCAACAAAGAGTCCTGTGGCACCATAAAGACTAACAAAAGTATTGAAGCATAAGCTTTTGTGGGCTAATATTTAAGCTACTGTTGCACTCCCTTCTCCTGGGCCTGCCTGCTCTGATTTGCCTTGTGCTTCCCCGCATCCAACCTCCAGGCCCTCGGGAAGCAGAGAACACCAGAGTAGAGCGGGCTCCAGCCAAGCTCGCAATCTGCTCTCTGCCTTGGGGGCTAGAAGCCGGGCCGGTTATAGCTCTATACCGGCTGGGGAGCCCCAGGCAACAGTCACAGGGGCCATCTCTGCCCACAGCGTTACGCTGCCAGAATGGCATGGCTGAGAATCAGGCTTGTGCACTTCGCAGATTGGTTTCTGGAGGGCGCCTCTCCTCAGCGAGCACCGTAAGAGTTAAATCTCAGGGCAGTCCTGTACACTGCGTATGTGGTGTTTCTCCTCCTCCCCCGGCCTTCCACCACCTCCAAACGCCCGTCTGCATCTTCATTATCAGCATCTGGCGCTGACAGTTCACACAGCAATGTTTTCCACTGTAGCACTCTGTGGTTTTGGGTGTATCAGTGGGGCTGCTTCCCTTCACAAAAGCTCCTATCTTCCTGCCTTTTCTCAGAGGCTCCTCGCCGGGGTAAGGGAAAAGCCCAGGCAGCAAAGCTTTTCGACTTGGCTTCAAACATAAAATACATCCACCCAAAACCGACCCATCCCCTTTTTATGAGGCTTTTGTTTCGCAGGTGTGGTCCAAGCAGCCAGGACAGATTTGCAAGCGCAAATTAAAAAACAATGAATCATCATCATTAAAAAAAAAAAACAAATCCAGGGCTTGGCCAAAGGTGAATGGATTAAAAACAAAATATGAACGAACAAAAGTGTTTGCCATTCCCACATGGGCCCCCCGCCCAGGCCAAAATGTAGCTCTAAGGAAGGCTCACAGACTGGAAGTAAATTGCTCCAGACGACTTCCATCTTCTTCCCACCTGCCAAGGTCTGACTTCAGGGTTTTGAGTATTTCTCTGCAACCGCTGGTGACCTCGCTAACACCTAAGGTTGGGCTGCGCCTCTCCCTGCTCTGCATTAGGGGGTCAATGATGCCGCATGGGGAATTCACCGAAGAGGGAGCTCAGGTCTTGGCAGGTGGAGTGGGTTTTCCAGGCCGAAATGCTACTGGCACCCTTTGGGGTAGTGGGGGTTTCAGTGCAAGAAGTACCATTGGGGCATGTCGGGTTTACCCGGGCAAAAAGCAACTGTATGTTTATTAATAGGGGTTTCTAGAGTGCATCTTAGCAGAACATCCAAACAACCCCAAATGTGAAAGAATTTTGCGGGAGGTAGGGCAGTAGTTGTCTGCTTTACAGATGGGCCCCAGAGCTGCAAAGCCACTCGGGCCCAGACCCCCAAAGGAATTTAGGCTCCTAAGTTCAATAGCTTTCAGTGGGAGTTAGGAGCTAAATTTCTTTGAGGGTATAGGCCTGAGTGACTTGCCCAAGGTCTGGGAGGGAGTTTGTGACAGAGCCAAGACCAGAGTTCAGCTGGCCGGAGGCCCTGTTTGGTGCCTTTGGCCAACCTTTCCTCCGTAAACCAGTGCAGGCTGCAGCAACAGTGTGTTAGGGGTTGTGTCAATTGGATGCCCTAGACATCCCATCTTCTCTCACAGCGCCACATACTTTGGGCTGGGCCTCGCTGGCCTGGGAGGATCCCTGGCAGCTGCTTCCAGCCTCAGCCTCTTCCAGCTCTGATGGCCTTGCTGCTCCTGGGGGACCCTGATTTGCTGCAGTGGAAGGTGAGTGAGCAGAGAGTGCTGTGCTCCAAAGGGCAGAAGCCCACGATGAACCACGGGAGGGACCAATGGACTAGATCCTCAGCTGGTGTAAATCAGTGTAGCTCTAGTGGGGCGAGATGCCCAGCTGGTGTAAGTCAGTGTAGCTCCATTAGAGTCTATGAGACCAGATCCTCAGCTGGTGTAAATCAGCATAGCTCCATTGGATTCAAAGGGACCAGATCCTCAGCTGGTGTAAATCAGCATAGTTCCATTGGAGTCAATTGGACCAGATCCTCAGCTAGTGTAAGTCAGTGTAGCTCCAGTGGGGTCAGAGCCTCAGCTGATGTAAATGAGCATAGCTCTATGGCGTCAATGGGGGCAGATCCTCTGCTAATGTAGATCAGCATTAGCGCAAATGAAGTCAATCAGGCCAGATTCTCCACTGGTGTAAATCAGAACAGCTCAAAGGCAGTCGATGGGGCCAGATTCCTACCTGGCGTAAGTGAGTGGGGCTGCTCTGAATGATATCAGCTAAGCAGCTGGCTCGTTGCACTGGTCATTCCTGCAGGCAGCCATCTTACGAGCAGAGAAAAAAAGAGGTCATTATTTACTCTCTGGTATCAGGCGAGTCCAAAGAGACAAACCACAAACGCTTCTGCATCCGGCTCGAATGCTGGCCTCCTGTCGTGGTTTCAGGGCCATTGCCTTCTCGTTGATCTCACCCAGCTGCTTCTCCAGCTCCCTGGACCAGTGAGATTGCCTCCTGTAGCGCACGGCCAGGAGTTTATTTACCTCCTTGTTGCCTCTAGCGATCATGTCATCGGCCCTTCTCCCCTGAAAGCCTAACCATGCATGTGTTGACAGACCTGCACTCGGGCATGGTGTCCGTTCTTCATGGGGACTAGCTGTCAGCTGGGAAAACTGCTATTCTGAGGCATCCTGACTTTCTGAGGTGACTCAAAGAAAACCTCTGCCATTAAGCAGACACCACCCCACACAGCCCACAATTCCCCTGACCTGGCCATAAAAGGATCATCTTTCTAGAAGGCTACACGGTGCACATCCTAATTGTCATGTGCAATATGTTGCATCTATTTATGCTTCATGCTTTTTCATATAAACAGTTGCGGAGCGCTCCAGAAAAATACAGACGTAATTTATTCTAGAAGAGCTTGGCACATGCACTTCCTTACCTTATTTTAAAGGAGATTTCTGCAAGTGTGATTCAAGCAGATGGCGGCTAGATAGGTGGATATGTTGGGGAGAAATAATAATACCTCGCTCTTACTTAGCACTTTTCATCAGTGAAGCTTTAAGCACTTCACAAAGGAGGTTGGGATCGTTACTCCCATTTTACAGATGGGGAAACTGAGGCACAGAGTGATAAAGTGACTTGCCCTAGGTCACCCAGCAGGTCAATGGCAGAGCTGGGAAGTGATCCTAGCTGATTGCTCTATCCAAGCCACACTTCCTCTGATAGATGATTAGCCTTGTATATTCTATAAAACTATTGGTTTCATCCCTATTAAATTATGTTATGCTTTTCCATTAGGGTTACATGTTAATCAGAAATGCAGCTTGACCCTACACTAGACATTATAGCCCCAAATAACCTTCCTCAGCATTTTTTCTTGAGCAGCTCTCCAAAGTTGCTGAGGAATAGTCGATACAGCTGATGTAACCCAGCATGGTTCCCCTGAAGATAGCGAAGCTACAATGATTTAGACCAATGTGGGAGTTGACCCCAGCCCTTTTAAATGCACCAGGGAGCACACACAGTTCTAAAGAGTAAATTGCTTTATGAGTGATGGCTGAATTAGCCAGACTGACCATTGACATCCCGCTTTGTATTTTCAAAGCCGACAGGAATTTTATAACAGGTTTAAAAGAGAACTGAATAAATTCATGGAGGTTAAGTCCATTAATGACTATTAGCCAGGATGGGTAAGGAATGGTGTCCCTAGCCTCTGTTTGTCAGAGAGGGGTGATGGATGGCAGGAAAGAGATCACTTGATCTTTATCTGTTAGGTTCACTCACTCCGGGGCACCTGGCATTGGCCACTGTCAGTAGACAGGATACTGGACTGGATGGACCTTTGGTCTGACCCAGTATGGCCTTTATTATGTTCTTAGGAATTAAGCCTCCCAACACCCTTGTAAGGGAGGAAAGTATTACCACGTCCAGGCAGGTAAACTGAGACATGGGATGGTATAGTAGCTTGTCCAGGGTCACACACAGAGTCAGTGGCAGGATGTGGAACAAAACCCAGGAATCTTGATTTTCCGTATATACCCTAAATAATCCACTCGAAGGGGAACTAGCCATTTTGTCACTCTAAGAGCTAGGGAAGTGACATTTGTAAGAACAGGTATATATGATTTGCTCTGTGTGAAAAAGGGGATGGAGCAATCAGGTTGGTACTTTCTTTCTGCCTTTCCTCACCCTCTTTCACTTAAGGAGCTCCTTGGGGGACAACACTTGTTCCTGAAATAAGGGCTTAGCATACAGGAGAGCTGGCAAGAAACAGAACGTTATTACCTGGCCCCAGACACGCGACCTGGATCAGAGCTTTGAAACCAAATAGCTGTCACGTGACAGGGCTCCGTATTAACTTGAGTCCAGTAGTTACTGTTAGAGAACCTGGCCCTTGGGTTGGATGCTCCAGGAGGTGTGAGGTTCCTTGTGCTTTCCAGTGGACACATGTGACAGTCAGGCATGATCATCCAGCTCCAAATGTCTGGAAGGGCTTGACAAAGCCCTGGCTGGGATGATTTAGTTGAGGATTGGTCCTGCTTTGAGCAGGGGGTTGGATGAGATGACCTTCCAACCCTGATATTCTGTGATTCTATGATTCTATGAAGCCTTGTTGGGTCTTACAGCAGTTTGACAGGGGCTGCTAGAAATTGCTCTAAAAAGCTGCCAAATTAAAGCATGAAGTAAATCCAGGGAGAGGATTTCATATCAAATTCGGTGGTATTGGGCATAATTTTCTAATAAATCCCAGAGAATGGTTTGAAAAAGCGACAGAAAAGTTATCACTGCCTATTAAGCTCTGCAGGACTCTTATCATCTATGGTGAGGCTGTAGTTATTAAAGGGTGGACTCCACCGCCCCTCCTCAAATGGAGTAGCAACACGACTCTCGGCATGATCCCAAGCCCATTGAAGTCAAACTGACTTTTTTGAGTAACCTAACTGAGGTTTGGATCAGAGTGTCTGGGAGTCATTACAGAATCTGGCGTTTATCTGTTGGTCTAGCACCCTTTTAGACAAATCTGTTCCCTCTAACCCCCCATTCACTTCACTGATCCAGGATCAGGGCTCACACTCTTCTATGGAATTAAGGCTTGTTTGATGGATGGTTTTAAATCCGCAAGATGCAGAGAGGCTGCTTGGCCCACAATGGTGAGGACCGATGCTGTGATTCCAAATGCAATGGGATAGGAAATGACACTTGGGGAATTTTGGTATGGATGTCAGTGGGAGCAGAATTGGGGCCGTAAAGGGCAATTCTCGAGAGCTGAGTGGAACCCTCCAGAAAAATAGAGTGGCAGATCAAAGGCACTATCGAAGCCAGAATACGAAGCATCAGTCTGTTGAAGTGCCAAAGCTCCACTTCAATGACTGCAAAACAGAGCTGCCCCTCTGATTTCCAGAAGATGGCCCTCAGAAGACACTCTCTGTAGTGTTGAGTTCCTTGCGGGATTTGATTAGTGATCCTCTGAACTTCTGCTTCCAATGAGAAAAAGTGGGAGTCTCTGGGCTACTGCTCTTTAATTACCAATTTTGGCAGCAGGGAGGCGGGGGGATCCTTTGATTTTAATTCCCTTTTCTTTTTATTCTGACTTCCTCAATTATTATTTGTTTATTGTCACAGAGCTGAAGGCCAGATGTGATCACTACAGACCATTGAACCTCACCCAGCAATACCTGAATCCAGCCCAGTTGTTTGCCCTGGAACTAAAGCAGATCTTTTAGTTGAATAATTTTCCTTCTTCCTGGAAAGATTTGATCTCAGTTGTTTAAAGCCGTAGGGCCCGATACTGGGAGCACTTAAGCATAGGAGTTCAATGGGACTGCGCGTGTGTAACGGCACTGCCATACTTAAGTACTTGCAGGATGGGGCCTTGAGATCACAGCCTGTGGTCAGATTGGATTGGTAGACAAACCTCTGACTGACCTTGGCAAGGCAAAAGATGAAGGGTTTGTAATGAAGGAGGAACTTTTGAAGAAATAAAAAAAAACAACAACAACCCAAACAAACCTAAGTTATACCAGACCACATGAGTTCTGATGGCTTCAGGCTACTTGTTTCAAAAGATCATCCAAAGTCCTCCAACTGAAATTAGCCTTGCATTTCTGGTATGAAGTTTGTTTCAGTGAATAGCCCCAGAAATGCTTTTGCTTACTCTGTTCCCTTAGCAGTGGAAGCAGTATGGCCTAGTGAATAGGGTAATAGATTCTGCTTCAGAAGACCCTTTGTTTAAGACCGAGCTCTGTTATCAGCTCTCTGAGATCACTTGGACTCATCGCTTCCCCTTCTTCTACCTCCACTGTAAAATGGAGATTAGTGTCAGAACCCAAGAGGTCTGAATATTCCTAAGAGGCAACAAGTGTGTCACTGTGAAGCAGGCCATAGGTCTGAGTCCAGAAAGCTGTATAGTTTAAATTAGTCTGGTTGAAAAATATCAATATCTGTCTTATGAAATCTTACAATGTTCCCCTTGCTCTTTTTATTCCATTAATTATTTCTGTTAATATTATTTATATTACAGTAGCACCTACATGCACCAACTGAGATTGGTACTTGTTATACAAATAGATACATGCCCTGCCCTAAAGAGCTTGCAATCGAAAAGACAGGTCAGATTAAATGTATCAGGTGAAACTGAGGTACAGAATGGTTAAAATGGCTTGCCCAAGGCGCCACTGTAGGTCGGTGGCAGAGTCAGGGTCTTCTGAATCCCCACCCAGCAGTGTTTCATTTGTATGGAGAGAGATGCCAGGATTCAAGCAATTATTTTTGACTTTCATAACTGATGCAGCAAGCCCAGAGGTGCTTGGGCTATGAACAGCCAAGCTTAGAGGTGCCAGGCCTCAGCTGTAGCCAGCCCTGGCACAAACTAACCACTGCGATCCAGTGCCCTAGCTACTAGACCACACTGCCTCCTAAAAGGATCTAATTCTTTGTGTCCAATAACGCTCCATAGTGCTGAATTCTTTTCAGCTATGTGAATTTAGCTGCAGCCCTTACTGGCCACTAACCACTGAGCTCGTCTAGTAGCTAGTATGAATGAGTTTGACAGGTCCCACTCACTCCTGTTTTTCAGATATATGGGCAGGAACGTGCCCAGCTTGGGAGGCGGGTCGTGCACTGAGAGGACACTTGTCAGCCAATAATTCTGGCATTCTTAGCCCCACTGAGCACTCCCAATAACCTTTGCCATTCTGTGTCCAGTCTCAAGACAGCTTGCGCGCGGGCTTCTTGGGACTCGGCTCTTTTGGAGTGTCTAAAGCCCAGAAAACACGAGAACTAGTTAGTTCTAGTAGTTAGCTAGATAAAGCCTTGGGCTCCACCCAGTTATGGTTCTCGAGGACGCACACAAAAAAGTGACACAAAAAAGCATTCTCGAGCATGCAAAAAGATAGGGGAATGCCGGAATTAAGGCTGCCTTTCGTTCCGCCGCCTTGTGCATATGCATTATGATACATCTTTAATTCTGTCATATTTTCCCCATCGGACCCCGGCCTTACTGAATGCCCAAGATGGACAATGATCATGGACAGAGCAGCTATTCAATAGTTTGTTTCCTTTTCCTTGTCCTCTGGGAGGCCCTAGGCCTTTTTTACTGCACACCACTCAAACCCTGCTCTGAAGACAGACTGATTCACTTCCCAATGGACTTTTCCATGGTGCTCCTCCCTCCAGCATCCGAGTGCTTCATAAACATTCCTTTATCTCCACACCCTCCCGGTCAGGCCAGGGGTGGTGCGTTTAACAGAGGCAACATAATGTGTTTTTCCCCTAGTCTTGTACTTGGAAATGGCTGGACCCTTTTGGCTGATGTTTTCCAAAAATATCCAGACCGAGACAGACAGGCAGTATAGATCATTTCAACTGGAACTGTTATAGCTTGATGAAGTTATAGGCAAGTGAAAAAGGGGTTGTATAATGGGAAGTGTCAAGACCCTTAATAATAGGCAGTGCTACCAGCCCCACCTGTAACATCTTAGAAAGAGAATGCTCATAAAAGCAGTAAACCAGAGGAGTGTTCTTTATTCTCCATTTTTCTGAGCACTTCCCAGCTCCTTGAAAATGTTAATAAAAGTAAACTCAGATGCCTTCGTTAGGAAGATAAGGATAATTAGTAGTCTTTAATCAGAGATGCGTTTGAAAGTGGCATAGAAAAATTAATGTGCCTGACACAAGATCTGTAGAATATCAGGGCTGGAAGGGACCTCAGGAGATCATCTAGTCCAACCTCCTGCTCAAAGCAGGACCAGTCCCAATTAAATCATCCAACAGATTTTTACCCATATCCCTAAATGGCCCCCTCAAGTATTGAGCTCACCACCCTGGGTTCAGCAGGGCAATTCTCAAACCACTGAGCTCTCCCCTTCTCCTGCAGAATTGAGAGAAATGAAAGCCTGCTTACCTGAGTCCCAGGCGCTGGCTCTAACCACCAGACCACACTCCCTGCATTGAGAACATACCACTCGCAGCACATTTTCCAGCTTCTACAATTCCAGTGGAATCCTTCCTCCCGCTTTCAAATTTCAATACGTTTTTAGTCAAAATGTTCACGGTTGGAACCAACCAAACAAATAAACAAACACAAGGGGCAGGGAGGATATTCACTGAAATTCATGTAATGGGCTGGAAGGAGTGGAGGCACAGGAACTGGCTACGCCCACCAGAGACTCACCCAGTATCAGCAGAATCCCAGGCAGGGGACTTAGGGGCAGTCAGGCTCATTTGTGTGCCGCAGTGATGCAAAGGGTGCTGAAGAGCCCAATGAATCTGCCCCAAGGTTCTGATGCTTAGGACTTTGGGGAAGGAACCATCTATTTTGTGTTTGTACAGGCCCTAGCACGTTACATCTTGATCCATGACTGGGGACCCTTGGCACTACCACAAAACAAATAACAATGATTGTGGCCTCTTAACTCTTTTTTTTTTTTGTCTAGGATCTCAGACTGGAAAAGTCAGGATGCTATCGGCCCAGGGGCTCTAGATACCTGGAACCAATGAGTTTGAATTCTACCTTTGAGACTCACTCTCTGCATGACCTCACAGGCAAGTCACTTAATCTCTTTGTGCCTCTGCCTCTCCGTTTGTTAAACCAAGATAATAAGAATGGAGTGTCCTGAGGATTAAAGAGCTAGTGATTTTTCAATGCTTTTAAAACAGTAAGTGCCTAGTATTATTTACCCTGATTTGCAAACTCCACATATTCAAAAATCATGAAGCGGGTCCTGCCAAGATCATGAGATTGGCTGAAAAATCATGAGGTTTTTTTAAAAAAAGTTGGGTTCCTTTTATTTGTCTTTTGGTTTTCAAACTTTTAGGGAATCACATATTCAACCCTTTTCCTACAACCACAAGGGCTAGAAATATACTTCCTCTCCCCCCAGCCCTCAAAGAAAGTTCAGATTCTCACACAGTTACAGGACTCCAGGAGCTGAGGCTATAAGAAAAATATCAAATATTGTGAGACTCGCAATTATATCATGAGAGTTGCCACAGCTTTTGGCCTCAAGCTGGCCTCGTGGCATACATGCTCCAGTAGCAAGGGCCTCGCGATATCCCTTCCAGTTCTATGATTTTCTGATTCTTTTCCAGAAATAATCAGCTTCTTCAGAAGAGCCGCTCTTTGGGATTCCCCCATGCCCTCGATTTCTCATCCTTACTCAGTAGCCCTGCTTTTATTTTAAAGAACAAATTATTCTTTCCTTCTCATACCCATGAAAACTCCTCTTCTCCCAGACCCTAGTAGTAAAAGAGCATGTGCACATAACTTTTGCATTATATGGTACAGCAGTAAATTTGGTTGGTTGCCAGTGTAATAATCCCAAACCCTGCAGAATGAAATTAGGACATTAATATCAGTATTAATTTTATGAAGCTGGCAATAAGACTGGCAGGAGTGATGTTTAAAGCAGACACAGGTGAAGAGGATTCCTGTGCCAAAGGAATAATGTGATTTTAACATAGCCACATGCAGCAATGTGCTCGGGAGATGCATTAAAAGTGCCTTCTTCATATTTTTTCAGCTCTGCGAGGTGCAGGTGCAGAACTCTTATCAAAGTCAAGGGTCACCTGCATCTTGTGGTCTGAATATTAGGCACTTATCTACCCCTTCCCTGCTTTAGGACAGCCAACCAGTCCTATTCTGTACATCACTTGACCACACCACCTGCTTAAGTCCCCGTGACTTTAAGGGTACTTAAACATGTGTTTCAAATTATGCTCAAACTTAAGTGCTTTTGAAACAGGGGTGTGGATTTAAGCAAGTGCTTACATGCTTTGCTGCCTGTAGCGAGGCGGCGACTCACCCTTGTGGCGCCTCCTGCTGGTCTGTCCTGGAATTAGCTCTTCCAGCATCCAGAGCGCCCTCTGCAGGCCGATGTCCCGCTTGCTCCTGGCACTGTGTCCCTCCCTGGACCCCAGTGCCCTCTTCCCTGCGGTACTGCACCGCTGCAGGACCCCCACAGTCTCACGCTTCCTCCCTGGGGAACCCCCACCTCCTATCCCCACCTTGCCTCAGTCTAGGCAACTGCCAGTCACCACTTGCCCCCGTTCTCTGGGGCAGACTGCAGTATCTTTGCCATTCATCACTGGCAAGGAGGGTTGGCCTGCTGCTTCTGCCTCTAGAGCCATGGGCTGCCCCCTGCAACCCCAGTATCCTTTGTTGGGCCTGTCCCCTAGGCCCTGCAGCCTGGGGGTTTCTAGGCCGGAGCTTCCCCAGCTCCTCTTGCCTTGCCTCAGCCCTGCTGCCCTCTAGGTACCTTGCTCAAGCTCCCCTGTAGCCAGAGGAGACTGTCTCTCTCCACCAAACTCTAGGCCCTTTTATCAGGGCCAGCTGGGCCCTAATTGATGCAGCCACACCTGTGGCTGCTCTGCCCAATCAGCCTGGGAGCTTGCTTGCTCTCAGCCACAACCCTTTCCTGGGCTGTTTAAGCCCCTTTCAGCAGGAGTGGGGCAGCTGCCCCACTACACTGCCTTAAAGCAGTGGTGTGTAAATGGGGCACGGATCTGATCTGGGTTTCCCCAGTGCAAATCAGTAGGAGCACACACTATTCATGAGCAATACATATTATTTTCAAGCCTTCCTTTCTCCTCCCAGTGTGCCCGTGAGTGTTGTCTGGCTGTTAATGCCCTCCCTGCTTTCCAGGGACTTTTAGGAACCAGGCTGATGGGATAGCTCTGGAGGGCACTACCGAGCGGCTCTTCAAGCAGCCTAGTGTATTTTCTTGTAAAATCACGTGCTTTCCTATCTGGCCATGCCTTGATGCGCTGACACCTCTTTCTGGGTTATCTGAAGGTCGTGGGAACCATAACATATATTTCAAACCCGCCAGGTCTGCTGAAAAGCACAGAGCTAGGAGTTAGCCAGGGGAAAGCGTCACAGCTCCGCTAATCTCATGTTACCATGTTGATTTTTATCCATTCTTTCCACTCTCCCTCAAGTGCAATTGTTAATGGGGTACCAGGTCATGTTATTTATATCCCACATGTTACGGCGCATGGCAACAGGACACGCCAGATTCACCCCTCGACATCAACACAAGCCCTGATTCTTCCCCCCCTTCATGGCCTCCTTTTTGTCTTCTCCCTTGTCACGTGCAGCTTTGGAATGTATTGGAATATAATCGATACCAGATGCAGTCTGGTCCAGCCAATCAGATATGCTGCTTCTGGTGGTCAGAGCACAAGCTTGTCCAGCTATGGACTCAGTTCATTGCTGGCCCCTTTACACAAGGACCATTCTGGGGCAGAGCCCAGCTCCCAATGATTCTCCCCTGCTGCAAATCCTAGAGGGGTCACTGAAGCAGAAAAGCTCCCCCCACACTTTACTCCCATCTCCCCATCCCAGTCTCCTTGCCCAGTCATAAGAACATAAGAATGGTTGTACTAGGTCAGGCCAAAGGTCCATCCAGCCCAGTATCCTGTCTACTGACAGTGGCCAATACCAGGTGCCCCAGAGTGAGTGAACTTAACAGGTAAGGATCAAGTGGTCTCTCTCCTGCCATCCATCACCCCCCCACCCCCCCGATAACACTGGTCTACAATTTTTTAGAAGTCGTCTGCTTCAGAGATAAAATGTGATATTCATTATGTATTTTGATGTGCTGAATTCAAATATGACAATTAAAACAACTGATTGGCTACTGTTTCTAAGATATTTAAGTTTTTACATTTTATGTCTATGTATATTGTGTAGATAGTAGAGTTTTAATCATAAATTATAAACCTAGGTCTTTTCATGTGTTTATGGTTGCTTTACATGATAATATTTCACCTGTCCTGTTTATGTAACACTTTAAAAATCAGCAAAAGGGTTATATAAATAAAATGTATTATGAAACAAAAGGAAAAAAACTATTATGTACATAATTTAGTCCTGTTCAGTGTCTACTCAGCGCTTCTTGGCTTGTCTCTTGTATTCATTAAATGGAGCGTCTCTTGTCACTGTCCAGCAATAGTCTGCAAGCATTGATGGGCTCCATTTGCCCTGATAGCGTTTCTCCATTGCTGCAATGTCCTGGTGAAATCGCTCGCCGTGCTCATCGCTCACTGCTCCGCAGTTCGGTGGAAAAAAATCTAGATGAGAGTGCAAAAAACGTATCTTTAGTGACATGTTGCAACCAAGGCTTTTGTATGCCTTGAGGAGGTTTTCCACCAACAACCTGTAGTTGTCTGCCTTGTTTCTGAGAAAATGTTTTGCCACTGACTGGAAGACTTTCCATGCCGTCTTTTCCTTGCCACGCAGTGCATGGTCAAATGCATCATCTTGAAGAAGTTCACAAATCTGAGGACCAACAAAGACACCTTCCTTTATCTTAGCTTCACTTAACTTTGGAAATTTTCCATGGAGGTACTTGAAAGCTGCTTGTGTTTTGTCAATGGCCTTGACAAAGTTCTTCATCAGACCCAGCTTGATGTGTAAGGGTGGTAACAAAATCTTCCTTGATTCAACAAGTGGTGGATGCTGAACACTTTTCCTCCCAGGCTCCAATGACTGTCGGAGTGGCCAATCTTTCTTGATGTAGTGGGAATCTCTTGCACGACTATCCCATTCGCAGAGAAAACAGCAGTACTTTGTGTATCCAGTCTGCAGACCAAGTAAGAGAGCAACAACCTTCAAATTGCCACAAAGCTGCCACTGATGTTGGTCATAGTTTATGCACCTCAAAAGTTGTTTCATGTTGTCATAGGTTTCCTTCATATGTCATAGGTTTCCTGCATGACCAACTGGAATTGATGGCAAAACATTGCCATTATGCAGCAAAACAGCTTTAAGACTCGTCTTCGATGAATCAATGAAGAGTCTCCACTCATCTGGATCGTGAACGATGTTGAGGGCTGTCATCACACCATCAATGTTGTTGCAGTTTACAAGATCACCTTCCATGAAGAAGAATGGGACAAGATCCTTTTGACGGTCACGGAACATGGAAACCCTAACATCACCTGCCAGGAGATTCCACTGCTGTAGTCTGGAGCCCAACAGCTGTGCCTTACTCTTGGGTAGTTCCAAATCCCTGACAAGGTCATTCAGTTCAGCTTGTGTTATGAGGTGTGGTTCAGAGGAGGAGGATGGGAGAAAATGTGGGTCCTGTGACATTGATGGTTCAGGACCAGAAGTTTCATCCTCTTCCTCTTCCTCGTCTGACTCAAGTCAGAATGATTCTGGTGCATCAGGAACCGGCAGTCCTTCTCCGTGGGGTATTGGGCATATAGCTGATGGAATGTTTGGATAATGCACAGTCCACTTTTTCTTCTTTGACACACCTTTCCCAACTGGAGGCACCATGCAGAAGTAACAATTGCTGGTATGATCTGTTGGCTGTCTCCAAATCATTGGCACTGCAAAAGGCATAGATTTCCTTTTCCTGTTCAACCGCTGGCGAAGATTTGTTGCACAAGTGTTGCAGCATATGTGTGGGGCCCACCTCTTGTCCTGGTCTCCAATTTTGCAGCCAAAATAAAGGTGATAGGCTTTCTTAACCATAGTGGTTATACTGCGCTTTTGTGATGCAAAAGTCACTTCACCACAAACATAGCAGAAGTTATCTGCACTGTTCACATAAGTACAAGGCATCTCTGCTCACTTTGGCTAAACAGAAATGTGTCCCTTTGCAAAATCAAATACTGACAAATAAGAGAGCATGACACTATGATTTCTAGAGCTGATGTAGGGCAATTTGTTCAGCAGAGTGATGTAAGCTTCGTTATGATTGCATCATCCATGACTTCTAGGAATAACATGATGCAATTCATATCATGTATGATGCAATACTAGCTTCAGATTGCATCATTCATTGTTTTGCCTAAAAAGCAAGTACTGTCCAAACCCAGTCATAGATGTATTCATAGATCCAGTCAAAGATGTATTTTAGTCATTTCTGGTTTAAATTGAGATTCCTTCCCTTTATAACTCACTTATCCTCCACCATTCCCATGTCAAGGGTCTTATATACTGACCCAATAGCATATCTTGAAAACTAGAGCCAATCAATAATTTTAAGCATCATTTTTGTTCTCAGTGACCCAGAATTAGTAAAGTTTGACTACATTTATTTCAGAAGCATTTTGGCTATAGAGCTGTGTAAATAGAGGCTACGGACACCATTCCTTACCCATAACTTCCAGTCCCAGTCTCCCCAGACTCCTTGACCAATCTACTCCTTTCCCTCCCTGGTGGTCCAACCTTTGTCCCCTTTGCATTTGAATCAAGTGGCTTCCTCCTCTGTGCTGCAGTACTGGGAGGACAGGAGAGGGTCTCCTGGATCTCAGTTCCCAAGCCAGGCAGATAAGAGCAGCTATTGTTGGGAAAGTCAAGCTGCCCCTGTAACCCTGGCCTAGAGCCATGTGGTCAGCGCTAAGAGCTGCTAGGGGGTGGAGCGTGGATGGAATTGTCAGAAATGTTAGCTGCTAAAATCAAAGAAGTCTCTACTGAGCATGTGCAAACTCTGATGTTATCAAAGGCTTCTAAGTTGGGCAGATTTTTGCAAGGTAGTCGAAGGCACATCCCTTGCACAAAGGCCTACCCCCAGACAAATTTCCAGGCCTTGTTCAAAAGGAAGGAGACACAAGAGATTCTCAATGAAACACTGATAAGAAATATTTCTAGCCGGGGCAAAACTATATTTCTCCCTAATCTTATTATTAGAAACAACAGAACTGGTTTTGACTGAAATTTAACGTGAAACTAACAACAACAACAACAACAAAGCCTGAGGCAATCAGCCAGTATGGAAAATTTCAGCCCAAACTCTTAAAAATCGGCACCGTTATAAGCAACTGACTTATAACAGTCTCTTAACGGGAAGTGGCAGGGAACCATAGTAAAAGAAGACACTAGCAGACCTGCCCATAATTGTTGGTAGAGCTGTTTGGAAAATGGATTTTTTCCTTTGTGAGAAATTTCAACATTACCTTTCCAGTCAGAATCCTAATAAAACGTCCAACTATTGAAACATTTTTTGCAAAATGTGAAAAGATTCAAATGAGAAAAGCCGAGACAAACATTTCTGACATTTTAATTGAAACAAAAAGATTCAGCGTCTTGAAATCACATGTTTTTTTGTCTGTTTCAGAAAGACCTCCTTAGAATCATAGAATATCAAGGTTGGAAGGGACCTCAGGGGGTATCTAGTCCAACCCCCGCTCAAAGCAGGACCAATTCCCAACTAAATCATCCCAGCCAGGGCTCTCTGACACCACCTGCATAGCCATTTGTTGACTGAGGAGGCAGATTTCCTTTTGTTTCAGTTCTCCTGGTTGGGAAATTCAAAAGAATACTCCTAAGGAAAATATTGATTTTGACAAAGTGACATTTTCTGATGGGGAAAATTGCATTACAAAAAAAGTTTGATCTGCTTTAATGATCATTTATTCTTTGCTGCTCCTGTTTCTCTCTAGCATTTGTTAGTTGGCTAATTTCTTATCAGAACTGCTCAGAAGTATGTTTTAAGGAGGGATTAGGAGGACAGGGAGAGGACTTCAGTGGAACTATGTTGAGGATGTTTGCAACTCTCTCTCCCCCTTCACCATTTCTTGCAGAACAAAATGTTTCAGTGGAGATGTTCTGACCAGTGCCAGTTTGGACTGAGATTGGATTCAGAAGAAGGGCTGAAGTGGAAAGAAAGCTGTTCCATCAGTGTCTCTGTCTGGGCTGGAAACGGAAAGTAATTGAAATGCCATGAAAGTCTGGTCTTGGGAAATTTCCCAGCTTGATTTTCCAGACCCAAAGAAATCCATGTAAGGATCCAGGCTTTCAGTTGCTGAACTAAACCAGACCGAATCTCTGAGCCTTTGAGGCTCCATAGGTCACAGTCATTGTTTTGGGCAGTACGCAGGACTCTACAGAATATATTCACATTTTTGTTTCTAATCTCTGAGATGTATCCACTGGTTAGGAGCTGCCTATGTTGAGGAGAGAAGGTCTAAGTAGCAGATTCCATCCTGCCACTTACCAGTGGCATGTGAAGGTGAGAAAAATACCCAGTTGTTCCTAAAAACAAACCGTGATTCACTTCAACGCTGCTGACTGCTGAAGCGCTAACATAGAGCACATAATATAGCGCAAACCTAAAATTACCACTGCGTTGCATAACTCTTCCCTTGGGATGATGTCAAACATTTAATGTGTTCCCCTGCTCTATCCCAGCAGTGGGTGAAGTGGCTCATTCCAAGACAGTGAATCGACCATCAACCAGGAAGTTGTGCTGCTGTTTTTCCAAGAAGGAGGTTTTCCGAAAAAGCGCGGTTAAAGAAAACCCTTCCAAACATTTAACTTGGCAAGTTTCAGTAACCAGATTGGTTTTCTATGGGCAACTAGAAAGTCCAAGCGGAAACTGCCTGCAATTTCTGAAGACGGAAGAGAGCTATCCTTGCAGATAGAACCATCAAAAAATAGGCCAAAACCATTCAGCCCATCTGCCGAGGATTAGATCCATAGTAGAAAACAGGAAAAGTTGTGTATAAACTGTAATTTGTTCTCTGTCTGGGGTTTTGGCTCTTGCAGAGTTTTATAGTAATCTTGGTTAGAAGCAGTAGGGAAAAAAATGCCCTAAATGTCATGGATATTTTTTTCAAGCATTGATTCTGTAGGGATGTTTGAGCTGGAACCTTAGCTCAGCCCATTATAGAAATGAAAAATTTAATTAAAAAATCAGAATTTTTTAACTATCTCACCTCCAAACCCTTGGAAATTTGCCCATTCATAGCATTGCTGTGTAAGAGGCGAAGTGAGTTTGTGGACTGGCCGCTGACCTCAGAGCCAGGAGATCTAGATTTTATTCCTGAGTATGCCCAAGACCTCAGGCACACGCCTCGCCTCTCTGTGTGTGTTTCCCTTTCTAGTTGTCTTGATTATTTAGATTGTAAGTGGTTTAGGGCAAGGCTTCACTGTTACTACGTGTATATTCCGTGGCTACCATGATGGAGCCTTGATCTTGGTTGGGGTCTCCAGGTGCTACTTGCAATACAAATCATGAATCAATACTAGGAGGTTGTTAAATCAATTGCCACTCACTATGCCAGCCATAGGACTCTAAAGGGAGGCAGGGAGCTGACCTGACCCTCCTGCTTTTCCCTTCCCATCTCCTGCTCCGACCTTTCTGTGTGCTCCTGGTCCTTCCTTTCTTAGGTGAGACCACTTCCCTTTAAAAATGAGAAGCAGCTGGGAAAAGGCTCACCTCAGTGCGTGAAACCTCCCTGGATAAGTCACCGTGCCTAGATCCAGTGGGAGGGCTCTCTAACATCAAAACTGTCACTAATTAAACCCCGTGGGGCCCAGATTTTAATCTCCTTTATGCCCATGTAAACCCAGTCCGGCTGATTGAAGTAAATGGCTGTTCATAATCACAGCAAAGAAGCCAAGGACTGGATTTGGAATGAAACTGATCTACTGTCTCAGACCCAAGGACATTCCCTCTCGTCCAGGATGAGAAGGAACATATGGGTGGCGGGGGAAATGCTTGTACCACCCTTCCCATGCTTCTGTGATGGCCACCACCTTATCTAACACACCAAGGATTGAACTCGTGACCGGTACAGCACTTACCTCTTCAGCTTGAGCTGAAGAGCCAGACTTTGTAGCTAGGGCTATAACAGACTATATGTGGTCACAACACATTCATCAGTGGGTCACATTAGACCTCTGCCTTGGAAAAATGGAGTTCAGTTCTCAATCTGGGGACTTTCAAGCTCTTATTATTTCCCCCCCACACACACTCATTTCCCATCTTTCCTCTCTTTCTGATTGTCCCATGTGTTTAGTCAAACACCTTTCCTTTGGCTCTAGTCAGTCCTGGAGTGGTGTTGTTTGGTGGTTTCCTACCTCCTTCCTGGAGGTCAAATACACGGAGTGCAAAACACACAGGAACAGAAAAAATTTTTGGGGCAAAAAAACCCCCCCCCCCCTTAGGAAGATGTACAATCTGCAAATTAAGGTTTCCAGTAGGTTTTGCTAGTGCAGCCTTTAAGAGTGTGAGTGAGTGTGTGTGCGTGTGTATGTATGTGTGTGTGTGTGTGAAGAAACCTTGGTTGTGGTTGATCTGTTGTGAATATTTGGGCATTTATTGCCACTATCTTTTTACCAACTTTATTGGCCTCCAGCTCAGACCCCCTTGCCAATAGAAGAACACTCAAAATGCCACTTTCCTCCCATATCATCCCCTGTCTCTTTTTGCTTTGGAAATGCCGCAGTCAAGGCTAGCAAGAATCAAAGCGCTCTGTGTTTTTGTTGGTTTCCTCACAATAAAGTAACGGAGACTGGAGTAATCCAGGGGGATGGGATGGCACCAGACAGGGTGGGGTGGGGTGCAGACACATATGATCCAGCCTCGGGCCGGAGTAAACGTAGGAGATATCTAAACAGAACAAGGGAAAGGGAGGACAGTGGAACAGAGTTCGGAACTGGCACAGCATCTGATCTGAGACTGTTGACTTGGGCCGTGCCTCAAGGCATCATATTTGAATTTTTTTGTTCGTTTGAATACTCCGTTCGCTTTGAAGCGGATCCCAAGAAACATTTGCAAATTAGGCTGAAAGTCAGTGGAAATATCCAGTAGGGAAACACACAGATATGCAAAGCAAAAAGAAAGACCAAGTTATGTTTGGATTCACTTGGATTGTCCTGTTTTTCATTCTGCTTCTGTTTTCTTCTTTGTGTTATGCCTATTCCCAGAGCCCACATCTATTTTACTCCAATATTTGCACGAATACTAACGCTTCTGGCCTAAGCCTCCCAAAACAAACAAATGCAAGGCAAAATAAATAAATAACAACCATAAGCTTAGATGTGGGCTGAACTTGGCATGGTAAGCATGGGAGAACCCCATGTGTCCAGTAAGAGACTAACTTCCACGTGCACAATTTAAACCAGGGGCCTACTTCATGTGGTTTCTATCTAACTTCATGCCAATAGGCAGAGAGACCCCAGAAGAGAATTTCCTGAGAATTATGTTTACTTCCATCCAATCCTGAGTTGGCCTTGAGCACAAGCGAGCCCTGATGCATCCTGGCCAGTCGGTTGCGGTGACCCGTATCTTCCATCAAACACATTCAATAGGTGCCATGAGAAATATACGCATTGGTTTTCTACCTGAGGAAAAGACCAAAAGCATCTTTCAAATAACTATATTTTTTTTTTAAAAAAAGCAACAACCCCACCCCGTTGGTGCACCCGGCCTTTGAGAATGTTTTTGACGGGTCGTGTCCAGGATTGCTGGCGAATGCTGCCTGGTTAAGAAAAAAGTGTGCCTGTGACCCTCTGTGGAAATGACCTCCCATTTGCTTTGAATTATCGTGTGCATGGTCTGATGGGGGATTTTTTTTAGTTTAAATGTTCATAGCCTTCCTATGTGTTTCATATTGTTTTATGCTCCCCTCATAGACTGCCTAATCTTCCTCCGTATTCTCCGCTCACATTACAGCATTTTAGTAATGGGCTGCTGAAGGGGCCTCTCTGTGTCCCATAACAGCCGATTTATAGCTAGTCAACAAATGTCTCACCGCGTCTTAGGATAAAGCAGCGTTTCAAATCAGGGACTGGTGGACTAAATCCAACGTTATACGGCTCAGAGTTGAAGTAAGCAGACTCTGTCCAACGAGATTTTACTCCTCAGTAGCTCTCGTAGCTTCTCAGCTGGGTTTCATTCAAGATGAAGCGAATCAAATGGAGATATTTTTGTCATGTACATTACATTTGCTAATAGCACGTAGGCCTTATGCGGCCCGATCAGAAGTCAACTAAAGTCAATTCAAAGACCACCCTTAAGTACGCCGGTCTCAGCGTTACGTGTACATTGCTCTGGCATCGCTTTGTAAAGGAAGGGCCTTATTACTGTCCTAATTTTAATGGTGGGGAAACTGAGGCATGGTGCTGCAACCCATTTGCCCAAGGTTATTCAGCAAGTTAGAAGCATGAGTAGAAGCCAGAATGTCTGCCTCCTTGTCCCATAAGTGACCAACTAGGCCAGGCTGATCTACCTTTGACCAACCCTTCCAGTTACCCAGTATATACCTGAAATATATTTCTGTTGTTACCAGATTTTTTGAGGGGGGGTTCGCTCATTTATTAGGGTTACTCTTCTGGGGGGTGGGGTTTCTGAAATGCCATCAATGTACTGCTTGTGTCACGTGTGTGTTCATATGGAGCTTTGCTTCTCCTTTCTGGAAGTCCCCTCCCAGGGGAGCTATCCTGCAGGACAGGGATGGGTTCTTTCAGTCCCAGAACCAGATGACTAAACACACACACACACACACAAATTAACAGAGCAAGTCTGAGCGGACTGGGTTAGTCAACACTTTCAAGCTGACCCTTTGTATGTCCCTGGACTCAGTAGGCTGTATCAAGCAGCACTTCCAAGCTGCCACCTTCGTATGTCCCAGGTTCAGCACGTCCCTCTCCCCACTTTTAAACCACAATTGTACTGGTAGGAATCCACCTGATGAGCAAACCCCACAGGATTTCGGGGCATTACAGGGATCTTTAGCTTAGGTACAAGAAGTGTTGCTGTAGAGTAAATGGGGAAGCTAAAAACACAAAAGAGTAAAGTTCAGAGAGAGAGGGAAGCAACCAGCTGAACCATAAAGTTATTTATTGAATAATAGTGATAACTACACAAGGAGGGCTAAACAAATATAACAGTTACATTATTAAAGATTAATACCTGAGGTAGAAAAGAAAAGAGAGAGAGAGAGAGAGAGAGAGAGAGGGATTTCACCCTCTCCATGAGGCTTGAACGGTTTGGGGTTCCCAGGTGACGGTGGTAGCTCAGGGTCCTGAGTTCTGGAGACAGGCAGATCCCCCAGCGTGATCAGTCAGGAGATGGATCCCAGTGGAACTGATGCAGAGCTTGGGTCCATGTATCAGAACACTGACGTGCACAGGTAGAGGTTTTTGTGGAGAAACATCAATGGTTCAAGGGAGAACACTAGATTTGTTTATGGGTAAACTGATCACTCTTGGCTATGGGTGGTGTTTTCTTCCAGGGAGCTCATGATGTAATTAGGCTGCTTCAGTATTTTGATATCAGTCAAGGATTCATTACTAGAATTGGTCTGATAACTACTGAGATGAGACCCCCCGGCCCTAACCACCTCCCCCAGGACCCCACCCCCTATCCAAGCCCCCTGCTCTCTGTCCTCTGACTGCCCCGACCCCTACGCTTATCCATCTGCCCCATCCCCTGACTGTCACCTCCCTTCAGAACCTCTGCCCCATCCAACCTCATCCTGCTCCCTGTTCCCTAACTGCTCCCTGAGACTCCCTGCCCCTTATCCAACCCTCACCCCTACTCCCTGCCCCCTTAGCACACCACTCAGAGTAGCAAGTCTGGCAGCCACGCCACCCAGATGGAGCTAGACACGCTGCTGTGCTGCCCCACAGGAGTGCGCAGCCCTGTTGGCCAAAGCGCTGCCCGCGTGGCAGTGTGACTGCAGCGGGACAGAAGGGGAGGGGCCAGGGGTAGCCTCCTGGGCCAGGAGCTCAGGGGCCAGTCAGGACAGTCCCATGGGCCAGATGTGGCCCACGGGCTGTAGCTTGCTCACCTTTGTTTTGGTGTCAATGGGACTATTCACATGTTTTGAATTAGGCATGTGCTCAAGTACCTTGCTGAATCTGGGCCTTCGTATTTGCTTTCCACGAACAGCTGAGCCCTGGGAGGTGTTGCGTAGCTGTCAGGGTCAGTTTTGTATGTGAGCAGCCGAGGGCTGGAGGTGAAAACATACAACTGTTGTGCTGGCAGTTTGAAAGCTGGGTCTAGGTTTGCAGAAAGGAAATGCTGCTGCTCTCCATCCTTGTTTAAAGGACTAGAAGGAATTCCTGCAAGTGAGTAATGTGAATAGAAACTGGAGCGAGTTGAGGGAAAAAGGGAGGGGGTCATTATTCAGAAAGTAAAAAAAAAAGCTCCTTCCCCCCGCCTCCTGTCCTCTGCCCACTACCAAGTCTTGAAAATTGAAATTTCAGCTGGTGGTTGAAAAATGGGGGGGGAGGGGGATTTGAGAAAATTTTGTTAAACAAAAAAATCTCAAATTGAAATTTCAAAATGTGTCTCAAACAGAACAGGCTGTTCTGAGGTTATGTCTGTTCCTCTTGCCATGGGAATATCATACTCAAGAAGCCAAGTCATTCCTATCCTAAGCACTTACATTGCTCGCCTCACCTAGTATGTGAGCACCTCAGAATCCTTACTGCTCTTTTGCCTCACGACCCTGGTGAAAGGTAGGGCTGTGCAATTACCCCCATTTCACAGATGGAGAACTAAGGCAGTGTGGGTTGTCTCCCACAGGCCAGGTGAGCACTCTAACCGCTGGACCACCCTTCCTCTTGCAAAGGCCATGTACTCTGCTAAGAAAAGCCTAAGCGCAAAAGAAATGTTTGCCATGTTGCCCTGAAATCAATGGCAGTTAGATGCCTAGGTGCTTTTGAAAATCTTATTATGCCTCTTGCTGCACCTTTAGGCCACCTGAGAGCAACAATGCAATATCCCCAGGAGCAGGGGCGAGAATACTAGTGACCTATCGCTCAGCCCCATTTGCCTCACTCAGAAAGTGGACTTTACTTTCCATAAGAGTCGATTTGTGCAGACTGGTGCTTAAAAAGTGTTGGCTCAGGAAATATGGAGCCAGGGGAAGGAGGAAGAATAAAAGTACAATTAAACTGGGATTATGTTGCTATACGGAGAGTCACTGGGGACTGATCTCATTATGTAGCCTAACTTGAGCACTGACCTACATGTTGCCAGTGTAAAAGACAAACACATTAAACATGGCCGGGGGGTTCCTGTACATGCTATAGTAATATGGCATCTCAAGAGAAAGGGGTTGGGCCCAAGAAACAGCACCCGATGGATGGCTTTGGTAGGAGAACAGCTGTCATTCCATTAAGACATCTCATCCTCTTTACTGCAGACCGCAATACTCCTTCCATCAAGAAAGAAGCCAGAGATTTCTTGTCTGAGCTGCTGCTGTGTGGGTTTCCCCCTCTTTTAAAAGAAACAAACCCAAAACCCCACCTCAGTGTTTTCCTCCGGCATCTTGCCAGACTTCTGTCGTCGCCGGGAAAATAGTTACTTCACTAGACACATCTGGGTAACTTCAGGCCCATTCCCGATGTAAGCTGTCAAATCCTGTCCCAGATAGCGCCTGAAGACAGATCGCCACTCCCAGATGGACGAGAGCAGGAAAGGAGAAAGTCTGAGGCTGGCGCTTGTCGGTGATGGTTGAGTGTGTGTGTATCAGGGAGTTTGTGTTAGAGACTGCACACTGGATGTTCCCACAAAGCACTATAAATATATGTGTGTCTGTGTTTCTGTACATAGACACTATATGTATTGGTTTGTTTCAGGATACCTCCAATCTGCCAAAGTAGACTCGCAGACTTTGAGATCAGAAGAGACCATTGTGATCATCTAGTCTGACTTCCTACACAACACAGGCCACAACATGCTCAACCCACAGATTTCTGCCCCAAATCACTAAACAGTCCCCTCAAGAATTGCGTTCACAACCCTGGGTTTAGCAGACCAATGCTCAAACCACTGAGCTATTCCTCTGCACCAACCAGGAAACAGAGCAGGGAATAGATTCAGATTCGGGGTCTGCCTACCCTGCAATGTAAGCACAGGGTGATTGGAATTCAAGGTAGTTGCCTCTGGGTTTGTTAACCTAGGATTTGAGCATCTATATTTATTGATAACCCCAGTTAGGATTTGCTCAGTCCTGGATCCCAACTGGGGATCCCTACACTGCATTATGCGGGCTCGAGTCCAACCATCCATAACCCAGACGTCCTAGTGCCCTACTATGATGTTTGTTCGTGGTGCAGTTTGTTCATGGTGCAGTGTGGGCAAACTTGACTGTCCACCAAACTTGACCGTCCTGAGGACAAAGCAAGTCAGTCCATGGGGATTATGGGATACTTTCTGGTGGATGCCCAGAGCATGAGTATAGTGGGGCTGTGTCTACACTGCAAAGCAACCAGGTTTGAATCCACCCTGCAACTCTGGATAGGAAACCTGGGTGAGCGAGAAAATTATGTGTGTAGACGGAAGAGGGGTTAGACTCAGAGGTGACAGTAAGCCAGTTCGGCCTACCAGCAAGAGCTGGTCGCTGTAACAGGGCACCTGGCTTCCCAAGGCTGCAATTTAAAGGGCCTGGGGCTCCCAGCAGTGACTGGAGCTCCAGGGCCTTTAAATTGCTGCCAGAGCTCCACTACCCAAGCCCTGGTCTCCGGAGCCTATTTAAAGGGCCAGGGCTCCCACTGCCTCTGCCGCCCCATCCGTTAAATAGCTGCCGGAGCGCCGCAACTGGTTCCCCAGGGCTCCGGTGGCTATTTAAAGGACCGGGGCGGTAGAAGCAGGGGAGCCCCGGACCCTTTAAATAGCCCCCAGAGCTCTGGGGTAGTGTGGGGGCTTCGGGAGCTATGTAAAGGGCAGACGATCCCGCTGTTTCTACTGCCCCGGTCCTTTAAATAGCTGCCAGAGCCCCTGCGGCTCCAGTGGGTATTTAAAGAGTTCTGGGCAGTAGAGGCAGGAAAGCCCTGGGCCCTTTAAATAGCTCCCGGAGCACCTGGCTGCTGCTGCTATGGCGGGAAGAGAGGAGAGGAGGAAAGGATACTTACCGTACAGGGCAGGCTGGTTCTGCTCCTGAAGCCCCCACCCCTCCTGCCCAAGGCCCCGTCCCTTCCGGGGCCAGAGCTGGCACCAGCCCCGTACCGGTAAGTCGCCAGACTTACTTTCACCCCTGGTTAGCCCTGAGGCTGGGTCTGAATCCTAGACTTCTACTGCAGCATAGACAAACCCTCCGATGGTTATACTGCCGTCCTGGCCTCCCTGTTAGCTCCAGAAGGGAAGTGATCCCATTCAGCCCTTACACAGATTACATACCCTGCTGTAGTCACCCAGCAGTGAGCAATGTGGGCAGCCAAGGCCCTGCCCATTCCCTGCCCACCTGCATGGGGAGGTCAGGAGCCCCATGCCCTTGCTCTGCCTCCTGTTATGTGACCTGCAACACAGGGAGCTCACACTGAGAGGGCCTCTGACTTCCTCACCTGCCCTGTGTGTGTGCCTAGAACTTGCCCTTAGTTATGTAGCATCAGCTGGACCTTTGGCAAGCTCCGATCGAGCCATACTGTATGCCCTAATTGGAAATGCATGTTGCTTTATAATCCCTTTTATTGGTACTTACTTCCCCCATGGAACAGCAGTACAGTAAAAATATACATAGCCAGGGTATTATTCTGTCATAGCAAAATGTATTTCCACTTACCATAATTTAATTTTTTTAAAAATTACCAGCAGGTTTAAAATGTATATTAAAATGATATATTTAATCTTTGCAAAAAAGTACCTGAAAATGCATGCAGCCATGTCTGGTTTATGCTTGGGAATAAATACAATTAGACACACAACTTCTCTTAAGCCTCCCACTGGCAAATTCCCCAGAGAGGACCATGGCCAGACCTCCAGTTGGTTTAAAGAGGCAGAGCGCTATTGCAGGCCACAAAGAGATGGCAATTTACAGCTGAGGATCTGGCCCCAGGTTTTTTTTTTAATTACTTTAGAAACATGCAAGGAAAGGGGAAAAAAATCCCCATGGGGCCACAAATGACCCCTGTACAATATCAGAGCTGCACCTGCAAAGCTGCCCCTGACAGGATCCGGCAACGCAGCCCAAACACACAGCAGACATCTGGCCACATCTCTGGAAAAAAAACCCCAACCCCGTCTGGGCCAAGGCCTCAGATGGCATAAATTGGCAAGGGGCTAGCCGCGTCAGTAGAATTAGTCTGGTTTACATCAGCTGACTTCAAGAGAACTATTCCGATTCGCACCAGGATCCGGCCCGCTGACTTCACTGGACGGACACCAATTTACGCTAGCTGAGGATCGCACTCATTTCTGCAGCTTCGAGCGGAGGAAAAAAAAACCAAAGCCCCTGACTACTCTTTTTCGGCTGCCATTTTTTATGTTTTATGACCTTTGTTTATGTTTTACAGATATTTGTTTAAACTGAAGTTACCACAAGTAATCTATCTCTATGGCATCTATGCTGGATTTTCCACTGAGATAAAAATAGCAAGAGCACCCAAAACCATGCAGTTCACACTAGGCTTTACGAGTCCTGATTAATTTGCCTCACAATGCTCCCGGGAATGAGGAATATTATAGATGGGGCCGATGGCACAGCCTGTTATTAAGGCTGCCAGTCACTTCCCATGATAAGCCTCTATTTTCAGTTGCCTATCACTTTATCAAACTTTTATTGTTTGGGATGAAATTTCCCATGCTGGGTGTTTGCCTCAGTCTGAATCTTTTTGGAAAGTTTCAGATAAAACAATGCATCTTCTTCTGAGAAAGAGGTTGGGAGGGGGGGAGTAAAAAAGTTATTTTTCCAGGTTGAAAATGTTTTTACCGCCGTTTCATTGAGAAGCTCTAGTGCACCCGTGTTTTGGAGCAGGGACATGGAATTTGGCAGAGGGGTAGACTTTGTGGGCAGGTCTACCCTTGCAGTGTTTGGCTGATATGCCTATACTGTTGTACTGTGTGTGGAAAACCCTTCTAGTGAGGACTCAAATGATTCCTGGAAAACTACACTTTTGCTGGGGTAACTTATTCCAGCCTCTCCAAGTGAAACAAGCTATACCAGTAAAAATGCTTTTTCGCCTGTGTAACTGCATCTACATGAGGGGCTTTTGTCAGCACAGCTACAGCCGTCTGGGATCCCACCTCATCACACCCCTGACCAACACAACTTGGCTGGAAAAATGTTGTAGTGGAGCTGGCGTGTGTCTGGGACGCACTTTTTGCTGTTCTTAGAAAATCCACCCAAATGTGGCCAAGTACTGAGCCTTTGAAAAACTGTAGTTTGCACATGCTCAGTGGGGACTTGTTAAAGCTTTGGAGCTAAAATCTCAGGAGAGTTTGTCCACACTGTGCAGGCGCCATCCCTCACAGCTCCTACATGTGACCAGACTGTGCATGTGTCCTCCTCACGGAATGACTGAGAACGTTCCAGCCCAGGGCTGGAGGGGCTGAACATTGCAACCTTAATGTTCTTTTAATGTCGTTTTGGGATATGTTCTGTAAATGGCCCGCAATGCTGCTTAGTGGATGGGAAGTCGCGTTGTGAGTCAGGAACTTTAGCTCTGTTTCTGAGTGTGCCTGTGGTGTGATCCGGGGCAACTTTTAATGGAACTCTCAACAGAAGGAAAAGCTCAGCTGTGGGGGAGACAGTACTTTCCCCCCAACACTAAGGACCATCACAAACCTCACTACTTTCTGCTCCAAGGGCAAGGTGTATTTCTTTGACCTTACTTTCTCCTCCCTTTGCCCCCGATGGGGAAGATATTTGAAACTGGGTCTTCTACCTCTCAGGAGACTCTACTGGGATGGAGGCTATTTTGGTGACGGCCTGTTTCAATCTCTTCTGTTGAAGCTGTTCCACTTTTAATAAACAAGCAAACAGCCATAAGAATACAAGAATGGTGGTACTGGGTCAGACCACTTAGCCCTGTGTCCTGTCTTCTGACAGTGGCCAGTACTAGCAGCATCAGAGGGAATGAACAGAACAGAGCAATTATTGAGTGATCCATCCTCTGTCATCCAGTCCCAGCTTCTGGTGGTCAGAGGCCTAGGGACACCCAGAGCATAGGGTTGCAGTCCCTGACAGTCTTGGGTAATAGCCATTGATGGATCTGTCCTTCATGAACTTATCTAGCTCTTTTTTGAACCCAGTTACATCTTTGGCCATCACAACATCCCCTGGCAATAAGTTCCACAGTTTGGCTGTATGAAGAAATACTTCCTTTTAATTTCACTGGGTGACCCCTGGTCCTTGTGTTATGTGAAACGGTGAATAACACTACTTTATTCACTTTCTGTAGAGCATTGATGATTTTATAGACCTCTCTCATATCCCCCCCTTAGTCATCTCTTTTCTAAGCTCAGCAGTCTCAGTCTTTTTTTAAAATCTTCTACTCTGTGTTCCAGACAAGGGACGTTACAACAAGCAGCCAGTGTCTGTTTTGTCCCCAGTCTTGCTGCTTACTCCCTAGGCAGCTTCGTACCCCAACACCCTCCCCTCGATGGGTTTGCTGGCCTCTTTACTCCCTCCTCCAAGGGCTATTTGTCTCTCTAGCCCCCAAATACACCTTTCATCTCCCAGGGAGTGACCAAAGACTACCCCACTTCAGGTCTGGTGGTCAGTAGTATATTCCTACTGCTTTACCCTTATTATTCGAGCATGGAATTTCTAACCATAGTCATCGGAGGAGGGGCTTGAACTTGGACTTCCCATATGCTAGGAGACTACCCTAACCATGTGGGTATAGAGCCATTCCCCACTGTTTTCTTCTGTCCCAATGACTCTTTATTGTCCTCATGAATGGCCACGACTTGCCACTATGAATTGCTGAATAGTCCTTGAGCCAGGAAAGACAATGAGAATACTCCACATCAGACAGAGAGGGAAATTGAACCTGGGTTTCTCAAGTTAGTACTTTAGCCACTAGGCTAAAATTTATAAGGAGGCTCTACTTTCTCCTCTGGCTGGATTGTGAATGCCATCAAAGTCCTGAAGAATAAAGAAGAAGAAGAAGATGAAAAGTATTCAGCAAATTTGTGTCAAATGCACAAAAGGTTAAAACGACAGTTGAAATGTTACCTCCTATGTATGTACTAGAACCGAAGTTCCTTGGTATGATAACACAGTAGAGTAACTTCATCTCTAACCTCACTTTAGAAGGCCGAGCTGTTTCAGAAAAGCTGAAAACAAACCCTGGGCCTGATTCCCCACTGCCTTGTACCGTACGTATTGTTCTTTATTATTTGTATTTCATTAGCACCTTGGAGGGGGGCATGGATCAGCGTTCATGTTGCACTCTCTGTCATCACCCGTCCCGGGCCGGGGAAGCTAGTGATCCAACCAGCAGAACACATGTTCATTCGTTGATGAATCCTGGCCACCTCCCACCTGAGCCAAGTGGCACACATGCTAAGAAGAAGCAGCACCTAGGAGCCTTAGTCCTGCGCAGGACTCCCTCGTGTAGGACCTGTACAAACCCAGAACAAAGAAGATGGTCCCAGATGATAATCTAAGTATAAGACATAAAAACAACATGTGGATACAGACAGACAAGGGAGTCCAAGGGAACAATGAGTCGATATTGGTCATGATGGACAGTGGCCTCTTGACACCACCTGCATAACCGTTGTCAAGTTTTTGTAGGCAAAGGAGAATTTGAAGAAGGGATTTGAAGGGAAGAAGAAGGGAGTTTGAAGGCA
>ML677391.1:2592160-2617654 GCA_007922305.1 Dermatemys mawii | reverse complement strand
GAAGGGAAGAAGAAGGGAGTTTGAAGGCATTGAGAGTTTGAAGAAGGACGTTTGAAGGCAAAGGATAGTTTGAAGATGGGATTTGAAGGAAGACTGTGATTGGGTGTCTACCCCGCACAGGATTGGAAGGGGTTATGATGGCCTGGAGGGCCAATTAACTCCGTAGGCTGCACCTGGAGGAGGAGCCAGGGAGCAGGGGATTGATTGCAATCAGGGTTAGCTGGGCAGGAAGAAGCAGGACTTCAATAAAGCCAGGAAGCAGAGAGCAGAAGAGGGCTGTAGGGGGATAGACTGCAGACACTCGCTGGGTGAAGGGAGGTGTGTTGGGACACTAGAGGGTCGTCCACCAGCACTCCCTGAGATGAGGGAGTTGGGAGGCTGGAAACCCAAAGAGGAGGGAAACCAGGAGGGTCAGAGAAGGCTCAGGGGAATAGCAGCACGGAATAGGAGTGAAGATCTTAGCTGCTGACTGGAGGGCCCCTGAGCTGGAACGTGGAGTAGTGGGTGGGCCCGGGTTCCCCTATGGAGCACCGGGGAAATGATACCATCAGGACAGTGCCGGAGAGGACTGCCTGAGACGGTGTTTGTATGGAAGGACGTTGGGTAACCCCTGGAAGGGTGACCCAGCTGGAGAGCCAAGGCACAAAGAGGGGGCAGCGGTTCCTGGAGTGAGAGGGGCCTGTGGGGTGAGAAAGGACAATGGAAAGGGACATTGCCAGCAGAGCTAATCCCCAGTATGGCCAGGAAGAGATGCCATGAAGTTCCAGAGATCCCAGGTTTGATCCCAGCCTCTGACGACCGGGGTCTGCCGGCGTTACACAGAGCATAAGCTGTGCACGAGGCCTTGTGTAGTCTGTCAGCATTGGGGCGAATTTCACCTGTGCAGGACAGCCGTCTGTCTGTCAGTGCAGCACCCCTTGGGAGCACTAAATTCATCTGCAGTGTTGGAATAACTCAGTCTTTGGCATAATTCACATGGATGAACTCTGAAGGTGGTGGCAGGCGGGGGGAAGCTCACGCCAGAAGGGACGTCAAGTGATTGATTGCCAGCATGTTCCAGGTCAAGGCAAACCCAGTGTTCCTTCGATGTCCAAACATCACCGAGATTTCCATTTCAGCACAGAAGAGAAGTTATCAGACACCATCCATCAGGGAGCTGAGCCATTTGGTAATGTCACGCCTCCAAGCGTGTGAAATGTACGTCAGTGTGGGGGGGTAACGGAGCGAGGCAGCCCGGCCTGAGGAACGCATACGTCTTGTAAATATTAGCATTACACTGCATGGAAACTCAGCAGGAGGACGGCTCTGAGTCAGGCTTGTGCTTTGTTTTCATCACTTGCAAGCCCCTTACCCACATGTGTGTGTGCAGGCACATGGGCCGGGCGTGTATCACACATGACACTACGCGTAACAGAGTAGTGTCAGGACTCAGAAGTGGGTAGGGTAATGGACTGTCCTGTGGGATTGTCACTGGCTCCATCCAATTTAAGGCAGGGATTTGATCTCTTCTAAAATAGAAATGTAGCCCCCGAACTTTGACCTTTCGACAGAGCGTTTAGCCGGTGCCCTCTGCATGGATGTGGATTTGACGATGGTATACACATTAACTGACAGAGAGAAGGGAATGGATGCTAATTCCACTTTCACTAGTGTAAATCCATTATAACTCTACAGCAGTGGTTCCCAAACTTTAACAACTGTGACTCCCTTTCACTAAAATGTCAAGTCTTGTGAATCCCCTCCTAAAAATGAACATTTCCAGGGATTTTCTCCTTTACTTGAGTATAAATTATAAAAGCAGTGATCATGGAAATATAAAATTTGTTTCTGACATGCTTATTGCACACTCTTTATTACTGATTATTATTTATCATTACAGTATTTTGATTACATTATGAAAACAGCAACACTCTTCCAAGATCTCACTTTCGTAGCTTGTATCACTTTGAATAGGCCTGATATAAGACAAGGCTCCTATGTTTCCTCAAGGAGTATCACATGTGAAACAGCATGAAGGTATTTAAGAAGCCAGCTCAAAGAGTTCGTCCTATAGAAGCATTCAGGTCTTGAGCAGTCCAGGCAAACAACGCACCTCACAAAAAACCTTAAAATTGTTCTTTGTAATAATTTTACAAACAATACTAGCTGCCTATTTAATTTTAAAACCAGCAAAAAATAGCCACCTTCCTTTTCATTTCTTATTAAGAGCCTTGAAGTTTAAATCTCCTCAGTGTGATAGAGATGCTTGCTTTGATCTGCTTAGCTCTTGGAAGTCCAGGGTTCCTAGGGGCAGCTCTGTCTGCCATTAGAGAATTTTTTCCCCAAGAACCCCTTGTAACATTTTGTGAACTCCCAGGAGTTCATGAACCCCAGTTTGGGAACCACTGCTCTATAGAGACTGGACCAGATGGGCCACAGTTCTGACCCCCACGGCAGTTTCTTTTGTCTGTGACTTCCTCCTGATTTACAATGGTGTTTTGAAGTGTCTGAGAAGAACCAGATTCTGTAGTCAAGTTACAATGCCCTAGAATAATCTGGTGGAGCTCATCGCTAGAAATACTTCAAATTTGCACTGGCATAACTAAGAACAAAATCTGAGCCCAGGTTTGGGGTCGGCAGGAAGAATGTATTTGTGCCTCAGAATTCTACTTCCTTAGCTCCCTATATGGCCTCGGTCACAAATAGTTTTGGGTGACATCTATTCTGAAGAGACTCATTTCAAGATGAACTTATTTGGAAAGGACCTATGTGGGGTTGGTCCTTTTTAGAAGGGAGCTTGTCATAGTTTGTCTGAGGAATTGGGCTCAGTTTCACGTGGGACATAGCAATCATCCCCCAGCTGATCCAGACTGTGTAGTTTAATTGCAATTATTGGACACAGCTGGGAAAGGGTCAGGAAGCCCTATAGAAAGAGGGGGCTCAGCTGGGAAGGGAGAGACCCAGAAGATTGGGAGATCCGTCTCTTGGGAAAAGACCTGCTCGGACTCAGTGAAAGCAGACTTGAGGAAAGTTCGAGCGGAGGGGGAGCTATCGCCTGCCATGAGCCTCAAAATAGAAACATTCAACTGAGAACCAAAGCAGAGGGGAAACTTTAGGGGTACAAAAGTTCAAGCCCAAATTGGACAGAAGTGGTTTGAGTCTGCATCTTCATGTGAATTTTGCTAGGGGAATCCAGGAGGGCGCTTTGCCCTGAAAGAAGAATGAACACTGAGAGGCAGTGGAGCTTGTGAAGAACCAGGTAGGTACACATTGGAGTTAGGAAGGGGTGGTTGGAAAGGCCTGCAGACAGGCTGAGGCAGGAAGAACCTCAGGGAAGAAGCAGGGAATGGGTTTGATAGGCAGTCTTGCCTGCTTACTATAGGGTCCCTGGGCTGGCACCCAAAGAAGAGGGGGAGCCGGGGTTCTCCTACCGGCCCTGCTCCTGCGTTTCACGTTGCAGCTTTGGGCTCATTCAGATCTGAAACTCAAAACATAATAAATTCAGGGGCGGGGAGGTGAAGAGACAAAATCTGAAACCAAAGAAAATATTTGCATGGGTATTATTATTTATTATTTACCTCAACTCAGGGTCAGAGCACCATTGTGCTAACCACTGTCCAGATACATAGTAAGAGACTGTTCCTGACCCAAAGACAGACCGAGTGGGAACCTCTGCAAACTGAAATCGTGAGTTTCACACCGCTCTAAATATGAATTTCAAACCTTCAGCATTAGGGGACTGATCTGAAGCTCACCGAAGTCCATGGGATTCTTTCTGAGGTCAATCGGTTTCGGATCAGACCTTAGAAGCAGCTGAGAGCTGCACTGACCCAAAGGCAAACATCACGCTCTGGTTGAAACACATGTGCTTACCTCCGACTGCCTGCTCGCTCAAGCCTGCATTCCTTTTGCTTCGCCCTGGTTCTGCTATGCTGAGTGCTGGCCACAGGAGCGGCATGCAAGGCTAAGAGAAGTGTGGGGTTCTTCTGAGCTGTCATAGGCCACTGCCTGATATAAGTTTAGCTTTTAGGAGCTCTGACTCGTGCTTCAAAATTCGTAGCCGTTGAATCACATGTATGACCTCAGTTTTAGCACCAACCAAGCAAGACATAATTGCAGTGGAATTCCCCTGCTGAGGAAGGGAAATACCAGAGAGCCCACATTTTTCATAGCCTATAACTACGTCACTTCAGGCCTGCTAGTCAAGAAAGCTTGATGCAAAGGTCTCTAGTGTCCTATAGCCTGTGAACATCTTTGCTTTGGGATTTCTTCTGTTATTATTAATATCAATAATAAGACTTGGCACGTATATGGCACTTTTCACCTGCCGGCCCCAAAGTGCCTTGCAGACGTGAGAGACAAGGCGAGTGAGGTCATATCTCTGATTGGACCAACTTCTGTTGGTGAGAGAGATGAACTTTCGAGCTCCTGAGGAAGAGCACTGGGTAAGCTCAAAAGCTGGTCTCTCTCACCAACAGAAGTTGGTCCAATGATAGCTATGACCTCACCCACGTTGTCTTTCAGATATCCTGGGACGACACAGCTACAGCAACACGGCATACAACTGTTGTAGACATTCATTAATTAAGCAAATGCAGAAAAAAAATTGTATCTCTGTGTGTATCTGTGTCTATCTATGCATATGCAATGATTTTAAGCAAGAATTATCTGCCTGGTGGATGGGAGAGTTGGGTCCTAAGGGGGGATTTACATGCTAAATTGCACAAGACAACTTTTCTGCCTCAGTTTCCCTATTGGTATAAAGGAGGTAGTAATGCTTACGTGTCTATTTCGCACAGCATTGTGAAGATAAATTAGTTACTACTTGTCAATTACTTTGAAAAGGAAATGAACTATATAAAAGTGAAGCATATTTAAGCATTTACTACAATTGTATACGCGCTACATGAGGTCATCAGGTGCTCAGATACCATGTTGACAAGTACAGTATAAAAGCTGTGATCCAAAGCCCATTGAAGTTAGTGAAAACATTCCTATTGACTTCAGTGGGATATGAATTGGGCCTAAATGACTAGATACGTAGTTTCGGTAATCCTCACCCTTCTTCCATCACTAGTGCGGCCTCCCTTCTGAACAGTAACAGAATTCCAGGGCTTTGCAGGTTGGCTTCCAAGTGGAGGAGAAATCAGTAATGGGCAGCCTGGGTATTATGAGTGTAACTTGTTTTGTTTACATATACACCAGTCCTAGAACAGAGGTGGTTGCCAACAGCATGCAGGGCAATCCCTTCTTCCTGGAATCTCAGCCCAACAACAATGTCCAGTTCTCAAGATGCAACTCTGTTCGAGAATGGGCTCCACCCAAGGCACAGAGTAACCACATTTCTCTCTGCAAGGACCACTGCCTCTAGGGAGAATCTTGCATAACAAAAACTAACAACTAGCAGCATGCCCTCCCAAGACTGAACATTTGCTTGTGCACTAAGAAAAAGAACTTAGAAGACGATGTGGTACATCACCACCTGGTGGCACCTGTCATAACAATAGTATGACTTTTTTTCCAGTTTCATCTGGTATGAATCACCTTCCAACTGCCTGGAAGCTTGGAAGAGTTGATGGGAAAGCCAGAGGTACAATACCCTTAGCCAGGGGCTCTTGGGATGAGTATCTGTAACACATGGAGTGGGAACATCTGATAACTTCATTTCTTAGCTTTCTGTCTCTTGGTAATTGAGCATCCTTGTTGCTCTCTTTTATTCATCCCAGTCTGCTTTGTACTCCAGGTACTCATGCTTTGTCCTTTGCAGAGTTAATAGTCGGAGCTGGCAGACACTCTCGCCAATTTGTCCTGCTTTTCTCGACGAGGACAGTCATTAACGGGTCCACGCTGAATGACTGGGATGTTAAGCAAGGCACGCAAATGCCTCTTAGACAAGCACTTTCCACATGTACACTCCAGCTCCAGCCAGATAGGAGTAGAAAATGTATCTGTTATTTCCAGATGGGGAAACTGAGGCACAGATAAATGCTGTTCAAAGTCCCACAGTGGCAGAGAGGGGAATAGAATCCAGGCACTGTGATTCATACACATCCTGTTCAATGGACAAACAGTTCCTAAGTGTGGGGATTTAGAATGAGGGCCATAAAGTTAGACTTCAGAGGGTAAGCGCTGCCTCTTTCAGGGATCAAAGCCCACTGAAGTTAGTAAGATTCCGTTATTTCCTCCTCTGGGCTTTAGATCAAGGCCTGGAAGAGAAAGCGGTATTGTACCCTCGCATGAGATCCTACTGTCAGAATTCCAAGCACAGAGCTAACGTGTCATTTGCCACCTGCCAAAGATCTGAAGGGCTAGTGAAGGGTCTGGATGCCTGAGAACATCCTTGTACCTTTACATGATCCTGGAAACACGGCTTCCACTTTCTGCATGTAACATTTGACACGGTATGTTGCCAGCCCAGCCCAGGAGTGGAAAGCTTTCCTGCTTCAGAGCAGACCCTCCACCAGGGAGGGCACTCAGAAGGAGCTCTCAGGACAGCTGGAAATTGAGCCAGGACACAGGTATTGTAGGTGTTGTCTTTCCCTGGGAAGAGAACTAGAATGATTAGGCATCTTCACTGTTGCATCCCTAAAGGTTCTGATAGCACAGCAGGTGGCTGACTGGGTACTGTCTATAGTCAGTACTGTGAAAAACTGGTCTGAAAATTCCTGCTAACTAAAAAGCATAAGCTGCCTTGAAAGCTGCAGCTTAAAGTTGGTTGGGGAATGATTTTTCCCCACCATTTTTTTACAGTTTTCATAAAAAAAACAAAACATAAAACCCCGAAGTTTTTTGGTTTGGGACAAAAACACAAATATTTTCATTGAAAACAACGTTTTCCTGGAAACTGAATTTGACAGAATTCCATTTTTGACCCCAAAAATACATTGAAAAAAAAAACTTTGACTAGCTCTAGATAAAACTGGAGAGGAAAAAAAAACAATAATGGGAGGGAGAAAAATAAGAAGAAAGGGAGGGAAAGGAAAGAATGACAAGTGAAGAGAACCTATGTGTGTGGGTTTTGAACTACACCAAAATCCTCTGCCTCCGATTTGGTGGGGTTTTGACAATTAGAATTGGTCTGCAAACAAGTGTTGTCATTTTAACCCTATAATTAAAGCCATATAACCCCTCTAGAGTGGATGTAGTTAGGCTGGTATGAAAATGCATATAGTGGTATGCTATATGGGAAAGGAAGGAAGCTATACCAGTATATAAAAGGCACCTTTATAAAAGTATAACTGCATCCACACTTGGTGTTGAACCAGAAGCTGTGTTTAGACTAGGCTTTAGCAAGGGAGAGTCACAACCTCCAGACCAGCAGATGATTTTTTTCCCCTTCCTGTAGAAGCCCGTTAAGGACAATGACTGCTTCCTTCCAGTGGAAGGAGAAGTCAGTCCATAATGAAACAGGGGACCAACGCCAGTGAATTAGCGTAAGTGCCCTATAGAAATAAGCCTCAACTGGAGTGGTCCACAGGCTTCTGTGTCTTCATATCAGAAACACATAAGAATAAGAAAGAGGCAAAGAGCTAAATTCTTGTTCTCTGCTACGTGGCTGTACATCCAGAGTAACTCCACGGAAGCTAACAGTTCCTCTAGATTTAGATTGGTGTAACTGAGAGCAGACTATAGGCTAAAGAGAAAAAAGGGAAGGTCTTCCACCTGCTGAAGTCAAGGTGGGCTGTGGCTACTGGCTTCAACAACTCCCATTGGTAAGCAATTAGTCACAGGATTATTCCCATCCACTTTGGCTCAGCTCAGCAGCAGTGGGGCTGAGTCCTGCAAAAGCAGAATGGAACCTTCCCGCTAAAGCAAACGGTTGTGTGTGGAAAGATGCCTGCATGCGAAATACAGAATGCTCTGAAGGACATAGTGCGCTACCCCTTTTGGACAGCAGTGTATCTGACGCTGAACCTCAGTCATGGGGGCACTAATGCGCCCCGCTGTATTAAAGTGTCCTCGCTCATATGCTCCTATCCATCAGCATTAAAAATAAAACCACCATTTTTGGCTCATTTGCATGGAAAAAAAGCTTTCATGAGCCTGCAGATGTTCTCACTCCGGCACTTATAATTTTATTACTCAAATACGAACTTTTCGCCAACCAAGTGTAATGAAAACATAATATTTAAATATAAACTCCATTTACCTTTCAAGTATTTTTCTTGACCAAAACATTTCCTAGTAATTAGTGTCTAAATCAGGCCTCGTTCTCATTATTCACCTCTTCTTGTGCTTGGTTGGATTAATAGTGCTAATTCGCCCTTTGTGACATCATCACTGTTACTATGGCGATGGACTGTGATGGACTGTAAGACAATGGCCTCTGACAATGAATAAACACAGAGAGAATGAGCAACGAAGGAATTGAAGGGCAGTGTGGTGGGGTAGCTGCCCCACTCCTGGAGAAAAGAGTGAAAAGCAGCCTTGGAGAGGGCAGTTGAAGGGCTGGGCTGACTGGGGAAATGGCCACAGGTGGGCCACACCCTAATCAGGCCACACCTGGCCCTGTTATAAGGGCTCAGGGAGGGCCTGGGTAGAAATCTCCCTCCAGCTTCAGAGGGAGAAGGACCTGGCTGCCTGGTAGCTTAGGGGTAGGCGACTGAGCAGGGCCGGGGAAGGGAACGAGGAGCTGGGGAGCTCCAGACTGGCGACTCCCCAGGCTGCAAGGCCTTGTGCAAGGCCTACTGAGGTACTTGGGTTGCAGAGCGGGAGCCTGGGATTAGGCAAAGGCAGCAGATCCAAACCTCGCTTACCTACGATGAGTGGTGTTTACATTGCAGTCTGCCCCAGGGAACAGGGGCTCAATGCCAACTGGCAGTAGCCATAGACTGAGGCAAGGTGGGGATAGAGGGTTGGAGGTTCCCCACGGAGGGGAGACTCAGAGAGAGTGTGGGGGCACTGCCAGGGGGAAGCACCCCAGATAGAGAGGCACCGGGGTCCAGGAGGGACACGTGGCCAATGATCAGTGAGACACCAGCAGGCAGAGGGCACTGTGGCTGGAAAAGAGCTAATTCCCAGACAGCCAGCAGGAGGCGCTGCACGGGTGAGTTGTCACATCGCTACAGGCACACGTACTGTATCCAAATCTGGATCCAGACTTCCCCCAGATACTTTAATGCACATTATAAGCTTAGCTTTCCCCAGATTAACTTTGGGCTGTCACTACTGGGTGTGGAACTGGGTGTTGGGATTATTGATGGATAGTATTGGGTTGGGGGAATTGCATTTAGTCCTGCTGTGTTCTAATGACTGCTCTTTCATAGTCGTACAAAAGGGTCTTCAATCCAAGTCTAGAGTGAGCACATCAAAACAGAGTAATAAACGTTAGAGATGGAAAAGCCCTGTTTGGTCACCTATCTGCCAATGCAGAATTGTGCCCTACAATACATTTCCAATTGCTTTGTCAAGTTTTGGTCATAGATAGTTATATAACACAACTCATCATCTATCCCAATGTAGCCAGGCTACTTCCCTGGGGAGACTATTTGACAGTCTAATGGATCTCCATGTCAGAAAGATTTTCCTGATATTTAGCTAGAATTTTCCTTTTTAAATTCATCCCATGTCTTAGTTTTGCCCCTTTGTAGTTCATGAAACAATTCACCCCACTAGTGAATCCTTCAGATAGTTTTAGACATTGATCATGACCCTCCTTGTTCGTAGTTTCACCAAAGGTATAATTAACTGGCCAAATCCTCCTCTTAGGGCAACTCTTCTGTCCTCTTTGGCTATGGAGCACTAGCGTGGGCTGCTTTTACTTAGGCCTAGGGCTATACTGATCTTATGTATTCATACACAACCCATCTCCATAGTACCAGAGCACCTCATAATCTTTCCATCCTCACAATGTCCCTGTTCAGTAGGGAAGTGCTATTATTGCCATTTAAGAGATGGGAAACTGAGGCACAAAGAAACTAGGGCCCAGATCCCACCAGGGGACTTAAGCTTACTTTCACCATTAAAAAAAAATTACTCTGAATGTATCTAATTTCCACTTCCAGACATTGGATCGTGTCTGTTAAACTGAAGAGCCCATGCTTCATGTAGTCACCCCATAATTTTCTCTTTGTTAAGCTCAGTAGTTAGGTGACTTGGAATGTGATCCTCAAAAACCAGTACACTTGGCGGGGAGCTGCCTAAGCTAACCCGTGGGTCATGCTGATGGGAGAGCTGTGTCCTAAGCCCCACCCTTCTCTGAGAGAGAGGCTGCAGGGAGTTGCCGATTTCTGCTTGAGATCCACAAACTGGGGAGAGATAGGTGCTCCTCGGCCTAACACTCATGTGGGGCCTGATTGGGCAGACATGCTTAGAGTCACCTAATTCCACACCAAATGGCTGGGGGATAAGGAGCTCCTTGGTAACCATTAGCCTCGTGGTTAGAGCACTCTGCCCAGGTCCTGGGACAGCTGTGTTTAACATCCCTTCTCTTTGATGATCTGGGATCTACCACCTCTCAGTAGAGCGCTCTAACCACTGGGATGTGGGACATTCTGAGGTGGGTCTCCCTCAGTCTCTGCTGCTGAAGTTGTTCCACTTTAATGAAATATTAAGGGACCCCGAGAGAGAGAGAATCACTCTCCAGTCCACTGGTTCGAGCACTCCCCTGAGGGGCAGCAGATTCCTATTCAAATCCCTTCTGACCAGATAGAGGCGGGACTTGGACTGCTGGATCCCCACCTGCCAGGTGAGTACTCTAATCGGGGGCTGAAGGTTACAAGAAGCTCCTACTCCTCCTGCTGCTCCCTCCTCTCACTTCCCTGATTGGGCACCATGCCTGAGGTAGGCAGAGAACCTGTCTTCCCACAGTTCATGCGGAGCTCTAGGGCTTAGGCTGGACACAGACCTCCAAAGGCCTCGATGGAGGCCACTGTGAATGCACCCACAAGCAGAAACTTAGGCACCCAGAGAACTTTTACTGCAAAAACGTAGATGTCAAGTGAATTTCTGGGCCTTCAGGGCTGGGCAGCAGTCAAATTAGAGTTTTGTGGATTGCTGTGGCTTCTAAGTGATACAAACAAAGTCACACAGGAAGTCTGTGGCAAAGCAGGCAACTGAAGATCAGTCTTCTAAGGCCCAGGTGGACACCCTAACCATGAGAACATCCTTTATTTCTTCCAGGAGGCTCATCTCATTAGAAGTCTCCCAAACAGCCACAGTTCCCTGAAAATTAGCTTAAATGTGACAAGAGTTTGAGATTCGCAATCCAAGCCTGTTCGTGGGAGTAATCTTTGCAGATCACAGAAAACAGGCAAATATGGGTTGTCGTCCTCAGGCTCCCAAGGTTCCCTGTTCTTATATTTCCTCTACATGTTTTCCTTGGATGTAATGACTTCATTTGCGTTGTCTGTGGCTTCCAATACTTGCTACGTTTTTGCTCAGAAAACTCAGTGCTTTAGTTGCTGGTTTCAGTGAGTGCTTCTGTATGGCGCTTCAGATTTCCCCATGGGGATATATATGCTAGCTCTTCCACCAAGTGTTAGAAAGGGGGGCGCAGAGATAAGGTTCCTTTGAGAAGGTACTTGTTGTTTTAAATGTGCACACTCGTTTAAGAGATTGTAGTGAATGGGGAGGATTCCAAATATAGATCTTTACTTTCTACCGAATCGGAATGATAATCAGAGTTCCTATGTGTTAATTTCTTTGCTTTTTTTCAAAAAAAAAAAATATGAGGACAATACAGAGCTTGGGAACTGTACAAGGTGTCAATCGTCCCCCTGTCTTGTGTAGCATAGACATGTAGTTCCCAGCTACCTCTCACCCACTGAGATCTGTCAGGTCCACTGCCTGGCTCATCATACTCTAACGAATTTTAGAGTAAGAGGAAAGAGTTCCATAGACCCTTAGATACTGTAGTGAGAGACAGCAGTATAAAACCCTACAATAGGATCCCCTTGGGCCCAGTTTTTCAGATCCAGAGGGTAAGTAACTTCCCAGAGCCCCCTGTTTTGTATTGCTCTGAAATAGAGAGATGGAAAGAAAATCTGGATGCTAACCAAAATGTCAGATCAGGGTACATGGGGACATCTCAATCTTAACCAGCAAGCCGAGAAAGATTCCTAGATGCAGAAGATTTGACACTTGGAGAAGTTGATATTACATTTACTATCTAGGAATTGATTTACAGTACATTTCTGCATATCTATATTCCCAGACACATACAACAACAAAAGCAACAACAAAACCCATAACAACCTCAACATTGGGCTGGGGTTAAGATTGAAAGTACATATGAGTAACTTAATTGTGAAAAGAAATGGAAATATGTTACAATGATTCACACCACTGTGGGATATATAATATATAAACACATTTCATATTAGTTTATGTTTATGTGTATATATATACACACACAGAGAGAGAGAGAGAGAGCGCTAGATGTATATTAGCTATATTTATATTCCTATAAAATACTTGGCAGGTATTTTTCCAGTGCCTCTATCTTACAGAATACTCATTAAAGCTGAGTGGGAACTGGTTTTTTCTGTCCTGTTAAAATTTCTGAGATTTTGAAATCTCGTCCGATCATAAGAGTGGCTATACTGGGTCAGACCAAAGGTCCATCTATCCCAGTATCCTGTCTTCCAACAGTGCCCAATGCCAGATGCCCCAGAGAGAATGAAGAGAACAGGTAATCATTAAGTGATCCATCCCCTGTCATTCATTCTCAGCTTTTGGCAAACAGAGGCTAGGGACACCGTCGTTGCCCATCCTGGCTAATAGCCATTGTTGGACATTTCCTCCATGAATTTATCTTTTTTGAACCTTGTTATATTCTTGGCCTTCACAACAACCTCTGGCAAGGAGTCCATTGGTTGACTGCGTTGTGTGAAAAAATATTTCCTTTTATCTGTTTTAAACCTGCTGCCTGTTAATTTCATTTGGTGGCTCTTAGTTCTTGTGTTATGAGCAGGAGTAAATAACACTTATTTACTTTCTCCACACCAGTCATGATTTCATAGACCTCTATCATATCCCCCCTTAGTTGTCTCTTTTCCAAGCTGAAAAGTCCCAGTCTTATCAATCTCTCTTCATATGGCAGTGGTTCCATACCCCTAATCATTTTTGTTTCCCTTTTCTGAACCTTTTCCAAGTCCAATATATCTTTTCTGAGATGGGGTGACCACATCTGCACACAGTAATCAAGATGTGGGCATACCATGGATTTATATAGAGGCAATATGATATTTTCTGTCTTATTATCTATCCCTTTCTTAATGATTCCCAACATTCTGTTTGCTTTTTTGACTGCTGCTGCACATTGAGTGGATGTTTTCAGAGAACTATCCATAATGACTCCAAGATCTCTTTCTTGAGTGGTAACAGCTAATTTAGACCCCATCATTTTATATATATAGTTGGGATAATGTTTTCCAATGTGCATTACTCTGCATTTGTCAACATTAAATTTCATGTGCTGTTTTGTTGCCCAGTCACCCAGTTACGAGAGAGCCTTTTGTAGCTCTTCGCAGTCTGCCTGGGACTTAAATATCTTGAGCAGTTTGTATCATCTGCAAATGTTACCACCTCATTATTTATCCCCTTTTCCAGATCATTAAGAATATGTTAAATAGGACTGTGCCCAGTACAGATCCCGGCGGGATAGCACTTTTTTCCTTTCTCTGTTCTGAAAACTGACCATTTATTCCTACCGTTTGTTTCCTATCTTTTAACCAGTTACCAATCCACGAGAGAACCTTCCCTCTTAACTCATGACTGCATACTTTGCTTAAGAGTCTTTGGTGAGGGACCTTGTCAAAGGCTTTCTGAAAATCTAAATACACTATATCCACTGGATCCCCCTTGTCCACATGCTTGTTGACACCCTCAAAGAATTCTAGTAGATTGGTGAGGTACAATTTCCCTTTACAAAAAACATGTTGACTGTTTCCCAACAAATGATGTCCGAAATGGGACAAAAAAATTCAAAATCTCAAAAAACTTTTCAAACTGACAATCAAAGAAAGAAAGAAAGAAAGAAAGAAAAAGAAAATGAGTCAATCAAAAGTGGATCAATCAAAACATTTTGCTTCAATAATTAAAAAAAAGGTTCAAAACTGAATCTAAATATTGGCATTTTTCATTTCAAAAATATCAAAATGAAACATTTTGACAATGTTGAAGCTTTTTATTTTTGGGAAAAAATAAAATTTATTGATAAAACAGTTAAAATCCAAGGCTTAAATTTCCAAGGTACTGAACTGATCAATGTGTGTTTTCTCTAGTATAATAATGTGGGCAGTGATAAATGACTGCATATTAAATCTGATTGAATCATCAGTTGCCAGTAATAGTCATTGCGAACATTGGTATATTTTTCATTTGTGAAATGTTTATTTTTGAATAACTGCATCATTTGACCAGCTCTCTAGCTGACTGGGTGGTATTTATCAAATAATTGTCTGAGACTTTTCGCCATCATTCAACATATATAGTTGAGCAATTTTCTCCATCTATTCAGCCAGTTCTACTTTCTCAGCTAAATGTTTGATTGTCCATACACTGAAGTCAACATCAACTTTCCCCTTCACTTCAGTAGTGCAATAAGAACCAGCCTTCCTGGTTTTGCTCTTTATCGCCGTATTTGCTACTCTTTGAAATTCCACAAATACTGTTGTAAGAGTCAGATGTGGTGGCAACGTAAATGTTGAGTCTTTTAAAGGCAACACCCTTAACTCCAGATTTGAGGGAAAGGAACTAAAAAGAAGTGAAGTGAGAAGAATATTGTTGGGAAATTAGATGCTAATAGATTGAGAGCTAGGCTGTTCAGATCCATCTTTTTTTTTAAATCCCTCTTATGTAGAGAAGGAAAATTAGATAGATAGATAGATAGATAGATACTGGATATTAAAAGTAACTAAGCTTTTTTTTTTTTTTTGTTTAGAACCTCAGAATCAATTTGGCTGCAATTGTGAATGAAGGCACAAGGTGGTCCTTCTGATCTCACTTCAACTTAATTCTCCATCCCTAGAAATTAAGTCCAGCATAATGGAAGTAGTGTTTAGGCTTTGGTTTTAACCTCAAAAAGGGGATTTAAAGATAATGCTGCCATTTGATCCTCTGTTGTGCACTAGGGAATACAGCTCATACTCCCTGGATAATCTTTCAAACCATATGAGGTAAATACCTAGGAATGACCTAAAGCCTGATCCAATGCCCACTGCAATCAATGGAAATACTCCCAATGACTTCAATGGGCATTGGATCAAGTCCCAAGTGAGGTAGGGCAGAATGGTTTTCTGAAGGTCTTTGTTTTTGTGGCTTCCATTCCGAATCTCAAAACCAGAGGGAGGAATATGTGGCAATATTTAAATAATCCATTGCTATATTTTGTTCCACGAACATTGATTTTATTTTTCAAAATTACGGTATTGCATAAATATGTTTTGAGCGCCACAAAATGGCATAAAAGAGGAGGGTTTCGCTGAGGTTTTTTTTTCAATCTTAAATCTGTGGTGGGTCTATGAGGTACACATTGAGCTCTAATTAATCCAAGGCAGCTCTTATGAATCCAGCTATTTTGGCCATTGGTTATCCTGCTGCTAATTCACTTGTGGAAAAGAAAGCTGTATGATGGGGATTCTAAAGGCCTCCCCTCCATTGAATTCATCATGCACATATACACTCAGAAAATGGAATCCATCCATCCTTCAGTATCATGAGGTTGGGTTAAAGAGCTCCAGGGCTGGGAAAGTTTTATAATCACATTCTCTGGATTGAAATTATGTGGTAAAGATCAGGTTAACCTTGGAGCTGCTGGCTGCCAAAACACACAGAAAATTCCTTAGGAAGCCAACCTTTATGCTACACTGTGATTGAGCTTTAAAACATATTTTTATACTTGCAAATATACAGGCTACATTTGTCTAGCAGAAGAATATACACAAGGCCAAGTTCGCCCCCCGCCCCGTCTAATTTCATTGTTTTCAATGTGTTTATATCTGTAATTGAATTTAACCTATTGACCAAATGTACAGATCAAATCTCTCTCTTAAGTGTCATAGCATGACTGACTTGCCTTTCTCATAGCAGTCGTCGCCACTGGAGTCAATGAGACAACAGAATTTGGTCCAATCCCATCAAAGGACTGAAAAATGTGAAAACAATTTGATGGATAATTTCAACTGTCCAAAGTTGTTTTCACTTTGCAGTGTCCAGTGGGACCCTTTTCCCATTTGTGATGACATTTTCACATTGTTTGGGTTTTTTTCTTTTGTCAAAACTGTAATATAATTTTTTTAGCCATTTTGTTCTTGAAATCATGATGGGGCAGGGGGAAGAGAGGGTTTGCTTCTGAAAATGACATTTTCTTGCAGAAAATTGGGCTTTTGGTAAACAAAAACAGTTAATAGTGGCCTTGAAAATCATTTTAAAAACAATAACATGTTGACAAAAATTGATAACAGCGCTGCAGGAAACGCCATACAAAACCAAACATGACACTAATGTTGACGGTTTTCAGTGAAAAATCTCCTTCTGTGTTAAAAATTCTGACTAGTCCTATTTCCAGTAGTTGTCACTCTGGTGCACAGATGATTCATATTCAGAGAACGCTTTGCACTGGTCCACAAAAACTTGCTGAAAGTGAAGAAGTGAGGGATTGGGGTGGTCCCTGGAGAGAAGGCTTTTCTCTTTTGAAGGGATTTGCCCAATGGAAAACTCAATGAACCACTGCCTTTGGCATATGTCTCAAGGCCTTCAAATATTTAACTATGCAAGAATTTGTGCATAATATCAAGTCTCAACATACACAGAGGTTCAAACCGGAACACTAACAGGAGAGACTTGGTGTCTGCAGGAGCATTACTCCAGCAAATAATGTGGAGACCCTTAAGAGGGAAAAAAGGGGCTAGATCCTTAGACGGTGTCCACTGACATAATGGATTTATACCAGCTGAGGTGCAGGCTCTGTATCTTTCCAAAGAAACGTCTTGCTTTATTAGAATTACAGTATGGCTTGATGAAAGGAATACGGTAAATGTAACGAACTTGGATTTTAACAAAGGATTTTATTATTGTTTCATGAAATCTTGCCTGAAATGTTAATGAATTGGGGATTAGATTGGACTGTGGTCAGGGACACTGCAGACCAGCTAAGAAAGCATAAAAAAAAAAAAAAAAAAGATTAAACACATCAAGATTCGAGTTGGTCCAGAATTTTTCAACAAAACCTCTTTTGTAGGAAAATGTCATTTTGGAGAAGTTGAAACTGTTCATAAGAAAGGGGAGGTTTTGATGAATTTCCTTTTTTTGGGGGGAAAAATAAACATTTTGTCCCATTTTGACATTCGTTCAACAAAAAAGTTCTGTTTTTCAGTTCAAAATGACTTTTTATTTTGAAATTTAAGTAAATGTATAGTAAAAAAAAGTTTAAAAAGTCAAAATCTGAACAAAATGTGTTAAAATTATCAAAATGAAACATTTTAAATTTGAAACATTTGAAGTTCGGTGGCGGGGGGGTTGGCTTTTTGTTTTGTTGGGATTTTTGATTTGCAAAATTTGAGATTTGACTTTCCATCCTGATTTGGGAAGGGAAATTTTTCAAAATCTTGAAAATTCTTGCAGGATGGGAAAAAACATTTCCCATCTGATTCTAATAGCAATGGATCCATTGGGATAATACATGTCTCAATCTTAGCTCCTTTCAGATTTAATATCTTCATTAGTGAACATGAAGTAAACAACACGTTAATGACATTCTGAGGTGACCTGCCATAATTATAATAATAATACAAAAAGACTAAAGGGCTGATACAAAACCCATTGAAGTCAGTGGAAAAACTCCCATTGACTTCCATCAAACTCGTAGGATACGTCTATACTGCAAAGCCGCAGCGAGTTTTAGAGGCAGGGTCTACAGACTCGGGTTCACTCTGTGGTGTTAAACCTGAAGCTAGCTCCCCACCCTAGGCTTGACAGCTGGAGCTCCAGCCCAAGCCGGAATGTCTATATATCTATTTTTAGCGCTGGAGCATGTTTCTGAGTCTGTAGACCTGGGCTCTCAGACTTGCTGTGCAGTGTAGGCATATCCTGAGAGAGAGAGTAGAAATGTGGGCCTAAAATAACAAAATAAAATTCAGTCTGGAAGAATGCAAGCTGGTACATCTTGGTACACAGATGGCAATGGCTGGAAGTCGAAGCTAGAAAAAGTCAGACTGGAAACAAGGAATAAAATTTTAACAGCATAATTAACCATTGGAACAACGTACCAAGAGTGTTGGTGGATTCTCCATTGCTGGCAAGTTTTAAATCAGGGCTGGCTACTTTTCTAAAAGATCTGCTCAAGGAATTATTTGGGGGAAGTTCTCAGGCCTGTGCTATAGAAGAAGTCAGATTAGGTGACCACAATGGTCCCTTCTGGCCTTGGAATATATGAATCTAGAGAGGAAGTAACTCAAACTCTGAGAAACTATTACACTGAAAGATCTGCAAGAGTGATGGTAGACAGGAAATTAGACATGAGTTTACCATGGGATATTAGTAAAGTAGAAGGATCCATGAAATTTGGGACCATATGTGCAAAGGCATGGAGTTAAAAGCCCTTTTTATGCAGCTGTGGAGGTTTCAGTACTTCTCTAAGGGCCCATGAATAGAAAAAATTGTTGAGTTGGATCATGACTCATATGCTTGTATACACACCTGTAATCCTGAGTTCAGTTCTGAGAACTACGTAAAGATATTGATGCTCAGAGAAGATTGAAATCTGGAAGTCTTAAGGAAAGACCTAAAAAGCTAAAGATGCAGCATAGCCTGGTGAAGAAACAAGAAAGAAGAGGAAAGGTGATAGTCCATAGATATGTGAAATATGTTAACACTGAGGAGGTTGAGGGATCATTTAGTGTGATTCTTGTGGGTATGACTGGGAGTAATGGGATGAGACATGGAAAATGTAGGTTGAAGATCAGAAGAATTTAGGCTGGATACAAGAAGGCTATTGGAGAGTTTCCCCAGGGAAAGCAATAGAAGACGCATCATTTAGGATCTTGAAAACTAGACTGGACACAAACATGAGGAGCTTGATCCACCGCATCATACTTGCTAGATTTATACTTCTGTGGTTCCATTGAAATCAATAGCATAAAACTAGTATGCCTGAGTGGTTCTTCTGGCTGTAGAAATGTACAGCTGGGAACAACCTCGACTAAGTTACACTGGATGATCTAAGCCAGCTTTTTCACCTCTAGCTTCTGTGATGCTATGCTACCTTGAAATGGGCCCCATTGCCCTATGCCCTGGCATGTGTTCAGTGCGTTACACAAGCCATAGCATTTCACTCAGTGAATTCCTGCATGGAGACCATTAACATGTGATTGAACTAGAGCTGATCTAGAAAGACATCCAGTCTAGATTTAATAAGTCAGCTGGACAATTACTAACTCACAGAGAACTGGAAAAGACCCATAGCTAATAGGGACCTACAGTGCTAATTCATAGGGAACTGGAGAAGACCAACTGCAATTTCTGCTCTAGTCTGTGGTCTGGATAGGGTGTGGGGGATACAGGATTATCTCCTACAATGTTTTCTCCATCTGCTTTCAGCTGGCTAAAGTGCTCGGTCTTCAGTCCTGCCAATGGAAACAAGTGAATTAACCCTTGTTGACTTCCAGCTATTTTAGCTGCACACCAAAATAACTACTGTCGCTGGGAGCAGCCAGGCCAGCGGAGCCTGTCTCTTTCCGTGTTTCACCTCCGCCTAGCAGGGTGCTCCCTGAGAGACAGGGCGGGGTGTTATCAGTATGTCAACGCAGACCAGCTCTATCTCTGCACTGTCACTCACTGGATAGCTCTTTATCTCTCCCAGTGCTGATACTGCCTCTTTGCACCCACAGCGAGAGGTGATAGTGGCACTGTCTCTGAGGCTTTACACCCAGTCCCGGCCTTAGCTAACATCCTCTCTTTGATAGGAGACAACGGGGTGGTTCCTAACAAGGCCTGGTACCAGAGAGCGAGAGAGAGCAGGAGGTAAGGGAGGCTTTAAGGTAGGATCAGCTGGCTGTCTCACACGGAAAGGGTGCCACTCATTAGCTCTATCATACGTTTCACTCCTCAGCAATGACAGGCAGCAGCTTCTTCCCCTGGCCCGACCGCCAATTGAGAATGTTAAAAATAAAGTGCCAGAGATGTAATTCGGTGCTTCTTCCTTGCTGTCAGCTCTCCAACTGGTTTAAACTGGTGTGGCTCCATTGGAGCCTCTAACACCTCTCTCTCTCCTTTCTCATGAGAGTTTTCCCTCGTCGCTTTGTGTTATATATGCATGCAGCCTCGTCTGTGCTTACAAATGGCGAGGCTCGCACAATTGCTAACACAGACGCAGGCCGCACTCAGCGTCACAAGCGCATTGGACGAGCATTGGAAAGAAACAAAAGTCACATTAAAAAGTAGCCCTGGCTGTAGTCTAATAGAGAGCTGCCTTCTATTTTCTCATATTTGTAAGGTAAAGAATCGTTAAGTCAGTCAGAGGTGGCTTATTTAATTGACCCTGTGCCAAGCTGAGGGGTTTTGGGAACATCTTCCCCCAGCACTGTCAAGTAATACCCCATCCCATGATGCTTGTCTGCTGCAAATACTCAAACATATAGAGAATCCCTTCTGATTAGTTAAAAAAATCCTATACCTGTAAGCTATAAGTGTAACCCACAAGTTATTGTTCCCTTCTCTGGCAGGCCCACAGAGGTTATGAGGTTATGAGAGTTGTAGGTATAAATCCTGCCTATTCCAGCTTCATGGTTCTCCAGCTCTGGTACAAGCCAAAACAGTAGCCTTCACCTAAGGCAGGGTTGGCAAATATATGGGAACAGCTGGCTAGAGCCTTGCAGTGGGACTCGGGAGAGCTGAATTCTCTTTCCACCTCTACCACTATGCTGCTGGGTGACTTTGGGCATACCACTTCCCCCTTTCTGTGCCTCAGTTTCCCCATTTGTAAAATGGGCATAATGAGCCTGACCTCCTTCTTTGTAACGTGCTTTGAGATCTACTGAAAATGCTAGGCAAGAGCTAGGGATTATAATTATCCTCCTGCTATACCCCAAAGCCATAAGGCCCTGCAATGCTCCCAACAGGTTGCTGATCATGTAACAGAAGAATGTCTTACCTTCTCCTTCTGATTCTTTCCTCCCCTCCTCCTGACAAGGTTGTACCTGAAAAGTGGACACAGAAACTAAAACAGCCAAGAGCCAAATCCTCATCTGGTGAAAATCAGCATAACTCCAATGAAGTCAAAGGAGCTACATTAGTGTGCAACCGCAGACACCTTTCTGCCTGCGTTGCAACTGTACAGCTGGTTTATCTTGCCTAATATACAGGATAGCCCTGTAGCTACAGCTAAAATGTTAACACCACATTTCCTGATTTAAATTCCCACAGTTTGACCCGGGGCAATTCCTTTAACAGGATTTTCTAAAGTAGCCAGTGACATGGTGTTCCTCCATTTTTTTTCTTGATACCCAACTGGATGGCTATAAGGGGAATGATTTTCCGAAATGTGGGGGTTGGATCAGCATCTCCTGCAAATCAGGCTCCTTTAAAGGCATCTCAAGTTGGGCGCTCAATATCACTGGTCGTTTCGGAAAATCTTGGCGTGTTTTGTTAGGCGAAAGGATGTTCTGTCTTCAGGGGGAGGGAAGTGGAGGCAACTGAGCAAAGCCATTGTTCTTAGCCAGGCTAATAATAGAAACAAAAACACTTGTAAAAATGTAATGGTGGTTAATTAGTCTTCATTCAGCTGTGAAAAGGTTCAGCAGAAAGAATGAGGAGTGAGAGTGGAGAAAAGAGGGAGACCGGGATGGAGAGAGAGAGAGAATAGGGGATTTTTGCAAATCTTTTCCACTAGAAGACAGCTGTGTTGGCCCGGAGTTCCAGTGCAAAGGAGCGCTCCCATAAATTAACTCATTTTTGTTTTCTCTAACATCAGTTCGCCTCACCACAAGGTCTCGGTGCCGTGCCATTTCCAAACCACTTTGGGCCTGTCAAACGTAAATCACGGGGTGTGGAATCAGTGCAGGCAGAGAGTTATGGTCTGGGCACAAGGTGCAAATTGCTTAGAGTTAGCGCCAGATTTTCTTCCCCCTTTCACCACAAGTTCTTTTGCTTTCTTTCTTTTTAAATTATTCTTGTAAGAATCAAGAATTAGCAAGAGGCAATGAGGGCAGTGCTAACTTTACATGGAACATGGCTCCCGACACAACATCCACATTGGACTCTTCCCCGTCCCTTATAATATATTCCACGTCTTTATTTTGAGGGTCCTCCCCTTTGCTCTGTTTTATGTTCTGCTACTGTGATGGTGGTCTCAGATCCAAGCAGAGATCCATTCCTACTGAACAAAGAGAGGGCTTTAACAACAGTGGCTGCTTCCTTCAGTGCATTGTTGTTGGTTTTTTTAACATAAGACCCGTTGGCCAAGGTCTTCACAAGGCCAACCGGAGACCCTTTAAAGAGGCCTGATTTTCCAAGGATGAATGCTTAACACTTTGTGAAAATCAGACTCCTTTGACCTGTCTGAAGTCAGACATCTCAAATAATGGAGGCACTAGACACTTTGGAAAGTGTTAGCCCATGTCTATCTGTTCTGTCTTTCCAGTGCAGTCAGAGATGCTGTCAAGCGTATAAGGGGCAATGGAAGCTTGCCTTGGGCATCAAGGATGGACATGTCCAAATTCGGAGTTCAGTAGTGCTCTCTCACATCCAGTCCTTCAAGATCCTGCTTCAAAACCGTCTTTCGGAGAGCACGGCATTTGCATATTGGGAAGTTCTTTCCAGTCTCGTTACTGGAGCTGGGGAAAGTGATGTTTTGGTTCACTGTCCTGTCTGAAATATTGGAAAAAAAGTCATTTTGAACCAAAAATTCAAAAAAATGTTGGTGAATCAAAGAAGTTGACAGCCCTCCCCCCCACCTTTATTTTGGGTCAGACAAAACATTTAATTTGACACAAAATGAACCATTTTGGTTAGTTTCTTTTTATATAAATACAAAGGACATGACAAGCTAGATTCACAAAGTGGAAGGAAACTTTCTTGGATAATCTTTAGCCTAGTGGTTAGGACGTTCATATGGATGTGGAAGATCCAGGCCCAGTTCTCTTTTTTTCTGCCTCATACAGAGAAGGGAATGAAACTGGGGTCTCCTACATTGCAGGGGAGATCCCTAACCACTGAGCTAAGGGTTATAAGGGCAGCCACCCCTCCACCGGTAACTTTGTGGATATCTATATAGGTGAGCAAAGTACTCCTGGTTCTGGCTGATTTTTTGTAGGGCTCCTACTGTAAGCAAGTTTTGAAACCAGACCATGGAGATTTGGCTTCCATTGACCAATGTCTGGACTCACATCTTGCCAGCTTTCTCCTTGAAATCAGTCTCTTGTGTTGTATGATGGGTCTTGCATCAAGCCACTGCACAGTGCGGGGGTGATTCAAGGGAATACCTCAAAGCAACAAAGATGCTCTGCAACTGCTCTTTGTGGTCCCAAGCAGCGGTCACGCCCCGGTGTGCAGCTTTCCTCTTTTGCTCTCCTTCTCAAAGTGGATGCAAAATTCTAAGGGCCAGATCTTCCCTCTTCCATTCTAGCTGCCTTAGCTGGGGATTTCCCTTAGAATCATAGAATCATAGAATATCAGGGTTGGAAGGGACCTCAGGAGGTACCTAGTCCAACCCCCTGCTCAAAGCAGGACTGATCTTAAAAACCTCTAAGGAAGAAGATTCTACCGCCTCCTTAGGGAACCCATTCCAGTGCTTTACCACCCTCCTAGTGAAAAAGTGTTTCCTAAATATCCAACATAAACCACCCCCACTGCAACTTGAAGCCATTGCTCCTTGTTCTGTCATCTGGTACCACGGAGAACAGTCTAGATCCATCGTCTTTGGAACCCCCTTTCAGGTAGTTGAAAGCAGCTATCAAATCTCCCCTCAGTCTTCTCTTCTGTAGACTAAACAATCTCAGTTCTCTCAAACGCTGCTCATAAGTTATGCGCTCCAGCCCCCTAATCATCCTCTGGACTCCTTTCAATTTTCCCACATCCTTCTTGTAGTGTGGGCCCCAAAACTGGACACAGTACTCCAGATGAGGCCTCACCAATGTCGAATAGAGGGGAACAATCACGTCTCTCGATCTGCTGGCAATGCGCCTACTTATACAGCCCAAAATGCCGTTAGTCTTCTTGGCAACAAGGGCACACTGTTGCCTCATATCCAGCTTCTCATCCACTGTAACACCTAGGTCCTTTTCTGCAGAACTGCTACCTAGCCATTTGGTCTCTAGTCTGTAGCAGTGCATGAGATTCTTCCATCCTAAGTGCAGGACTCTGCACTTGTCCTTGTTGAATCTCATCAAATTTCTTTTGGCCCAATCCTCTAATTTGTCTAAATCCCTCTGTATCCTGTCCCTACCCTCCAGCATATCTATGGATACCCCTTGTGTCGGGGTATGCCTTTGTGAGATAGGGGGCATACATGGGGCATGACCTTGGGCGGGAGAGGATGTGACTGGGCACAGCAGCTGCTCTGCCCTGTGCCGGCTGCTAAACCGACTCCCGATTGGCCCCAGAATCAGGGATCTACCCTACAGATCTTCTGTTATAAGATCTCCTAGTCAGGGACTGCATTTTTAAAGAGCCGTGCCCACCTATGGTGCTCTATAAATCATAAATAAACCTACAATAATCTTAAGAGCAGGAAGCATTCTTGTCCCAGGTGATAGTGCCCAGGCACAGTGGGGACAGCCCGTTTCACACTGGACATCCAAAGTTCACTGGTCCCATCTGAAAATCCTGGCTTTCAGCTTGAGTAATCCAAGAAGGCTATTAATCAGAACATTGCGTAATAGAATCTGCATCTCTCAGGGCTGTGGTTTCTTTTGACTGAATAATTCACTCGACTGAAAATGTCAGTTCTTGCTCATTTTCAGATCAATCTAACGTACGTAGTCCAGTGGGGTGAGTGAGTGTGGGTTTTATTTTTGCATAAGGACCATGGGCTTCAATCAATTCTTTTTCCCAAGATCATCTCCAGCCACAACAGAGAAGACTGATTCTGCAGCATTCTTCTCTGTGTTGGGGGTGAAAAATAGTGCAGTGGACCCCCTGCTACTACACAGCAGATAGCAAGGGGACAAGATTTGGACAGTGCGGGCAGAAGCCCAGCCAACACATTTGTTCTAGATGAAAAAGTCCCAGCCTGCAGAGCTAAGACAGCAGCCAAGGTGCTGCAATGTAACTTCTTCTCCACTGGGCAAGGGGAGGCGGGGGAATCGGGACAAATGCCAGGAGGCTAATACATAAATAATGAATGCCTGCAGGCAATGTGTAGTGGCTTAAAGTTCTACACATAAACTGCAGTAGGTCAAGTGAGCTCCCATTAGGAGAGTGAGTGACGGGGGGAAAATATCAAAGCCGCAGAAAGTCTTTGCAGTCGAGGTAACGTGGAATATTTTAACAGCACCGTCCCTATGGAGAGCCTCTTTCTTTCTTTCTTTCTTTCTTTCTTTCTTTCTTTCTTTCTTTCTTTCTTTCTTTCTTTCTTTC